>CM055356.1:535719-565373 GCA_029228515.1 Populus alba x Populus x berolinensis | reverse complement strand
TTTTTCCTTTTTCATTAAAAGATAAAGCTAAAACATGGCTACAAAATTTGAGACCAGGATCTATTCGTGCTTGGGATGAAATGCAACAACAATTTTTAAGAAGTTTTTTCCATCTCACAGAACAAACTCTTTCAAAAGACAAATCATCACTTTCACTCAAAAACCAGGAGAAACATTTTACCAATGTTGGGATAGGTATCGAGATTTGCTTAATACTTGCCCTCATCATGGTTTTGAAACATGGAGATTGGTTTCACATTTTTATGAAGGTTTAACACCTAGAGATAGGCAAATGGTTGAATTGATGTGCAATGGAACTTTCGAAGATAAAGACCCTAATGAAGCAATGGAGTACCTAGACTTGCTAGCTGAAAATGCTCAAAATTGGACACCACAGGTACTTATGAGGCACCAGTAAAACTCAACCTCATACATCTAGTGGGGTATGCACAACCTTAGGGAAGATCATGACCTCCAAGCCAAGTTTGCATCTTTAGCTAGAAAAGTCGAGGCACTAGAATTGAAAAAGAGTGGTCAATTAAAATCTGTTCAAGACATTGTGTGTCAAATCTGTGAAACAAATGAGCATGCAACCAATGATTGTCCAACTTTGCCTTCTTTCAAGGAATGCCTCCATGAACAAGCCCATGCTTTAAACAGTTTCCAAAGACCTAACCATAACCCATACTCCCAAACATAACCCTGGTTGGAGAAATCACCCAAATTTCAGTTGGAAGAGTGATAGCAACAATGCACAAACTTCACAGCCACCGTTTCAAGCACACCATAAATTTCCAAAATTCTCATGGATATGCACCTCCTTATGCTCCACCTCCTAGAAGAAATTTTGAGGAAACATTGCATGCATTCATTGAAAAGCAGGAGACAATCAACACTCAACTTGCTCAAAGCATGACCGATTTTAAAGATGCTCTTGCAAAATTAACAACTGCTCTCAGTTTCCAAGAGAAAGGTAAGTTTCCTTCTCAACCACAACAAAATCCAAAGGGGCAATACAATGCAAATGCAAGTGGTTCTGGAAGCCAACACATGGATCAAGTCAAATCAGTCATCACTCTTCGTAGTGGTAAGGTTATTGAAAAACCATTCTTGAACCTTGTGAGAAAGATGATGAGTCTATCTCTGAGGGTAAGGAAGGGGTTGAACCTGAACATTGCAAAGAAAAGGCTGATTCCCCGCCAGCACTTCCATTTCCTCATGCCATGACCAAACAAAGGAAAGTCAATCACAACTCTGAAATCTTTGAAATTTTCAAACAGGTAAGGATCAATATACCTTTGTTGGATGCTATTAAACAGGTTCCTTCCTATGCTAAATTTTTGAAAGATCTGTGCACTGTGAAGAGAAAACTGAATGTGAAAAAGAAAGCCTTTTTAGCCGAACAAGTAAGTGCCATTCTTCAGAACAATAATGCTTTGAAATATAAAGACCCTGGTTGTCCTACAATTTCTTGCTTTATTGGAGAACATAAAATTGAAAGAGCCTTACTTGATCTTGGAGCTAGTGTGAATTTACTTCCATATTCAGTTTTTCAAAGTCTCAATCTAGGTGAGTTAAAACCAACTCTGTAACTCTTTTACTCGCCGATAGATCTGTAAAAGTGCCTAGAGGAATAATTGAAGATGTGTTAGTACAAGTCGATAAATTCATTTATCCTGTGGATTTTATTGTCTTGGACACGCAACCTGTTGAAGCATGTAATTCATTTCCTATTATTTTAGGACGTCCGTTTCTTGCAACTTCTAATGCATTGATTAATTGTAGGAATGGACTCATGAAGTTATCTTTTGGAAACATGACATTAGAGATGAATATTTTCAACGTTTGCAAGCAGCCTGGAGATGATAATGATTTACAAGAAGTAGATCATATTGAAGAATTAGTTCATGATCAACTTGAATCTACTTTGAGTAAAATTGAGTTGGATGAATATGAAGATTTGCAAATGATTTATTCTCAGGAAGAAATCACGATGAAAAAGGCACCGAAAATATTGATGCCGATCTTTTGTCAAGAGTGACAACAGATTTGATATCTGACATCACACCAATCGATGATTACTTTCCTGAAGAATCCTTACTTTCTCTCAGTTCAATGCCTTGGTTTGCTAAAAATATCAATTTTCTTGCAACAGGAGATTTGCCAGCTCACTGGAGTACCGAAGACAAAGGAAAGTTTTGAACGAAGTGAAGAACTTTTACTTAGATGACCCTTACTTATTCAAAAATTGTCCTGATCAAATATTTCAAAATGCATTCCCGACAATGAGGTAAGTAATGTCATTAAACTTGTCATTCTGAAGCATGTGGGAGTCAATTCTCATCAAGAGAGACGACTGCAAAAATCTTACAAAATGGATTTTATTGGCCCACCATGTTCAAGGACACACATGCATTCTGCAAAACTTGTGAAAATTGTCAAAAAGTTGATACTGGTCAAAAAGTTTTGCTTTATAATTCTCACTCCATTTATTTCCTGAAAAACTAAGATCAAGATGGAGCGGTCCATTTATTTGAAACATGTGTATCCTTATGGGGCCCTTGATATTGAGAATCCAAAGAATGACAATGTTTTGAAGGTAAATGAACATCGTTTAAAAGCTTACTTTGATGAGTTTCCTAGTGAAAATGAATCCATTGGTTTGAATAATCTTATTGATAAAGGTTGATTATTTTGTTTTCTCACAATTTTTTTTTTTTTTTTTTTTTGTTGCTTTTTAGTGTGACTTTTGTTTACTAGTCTCTCACCCCGGTCAATGGCGGATAACGGTACTCCGTGACATAAGTCGGTTCTTTCAGTTTCCCAAATAACTGATATCTGTATATATTTGTACAATTCTGTGCTCTTTTTCCCTTCTTTGAATCTCGTCTCCAATTCACTTTTGAAAATGGACACCACTCTTGAAAAGTTGAAAAGGTATTTTCCCGCTCTGCCTCAGAATGTGATTACAAAAATTTACCGTGCTAGGTGTGAAAGATTACGTTGTTAATGAATCATGGAATTCCTGAAGATATTCGCTGGCTAATTGAAGCAAAGGTCCGATTATCAGGTGAGTCCTCCAATTCTTTCATTTCACACATGCCTGGAACAGGTAAAAGCACTTTTGCAAAGAAACGTCGTGCAAAACGATTGAAAGTTTGTCACAGATGTGCCAGATGGACTTTGCAATGCAAATCACTTTCGTTCTTTAGGAATGGTATCTGTAAACCGTGAAGATAAGATACAATTCATTAAGGATGGCCTGAGTAAGGGGTCTTTAGATAATCTTTTAGTGACCCTTGAGACGCATCCTAGTGGAGATGTGCATCGTGTAATTCATGATTTATGGCCACAATTCCATAAAGAACATGATCGACTTAGTCTTGGGAATCTGACTGAAAAAGACCCTGTTTGCAGTTTTTAAGAAAACTGGATGGGAAGCCTATCCCCGACCCATAGAGGGTTTAAGCCGTTCTTGGACGTAAAACCAAGGGAAGATGTGAGCCACAATCACAACTACCTGTACATACATGCTTTGTCAAAATATAAGTAAAAAGCTTAGATTAGATTTGAGCCTTCATCTGTGAAACCTTGTGTCTTTTGGTTTTATTAATAGCATATTATTTTGTTACTTCTTATGTTTGTTTAAGTGTGTTTCAGGTTTGTCATTGTTCGCTGTTTCAGGTGATGTCTTCTATACTCTATCTTTCTACCTTCGAACATTGAGGACAATGTCTCGTTTTGGTTGGGGGAGAGGGTAGTAGTTTAAAAAAAAAAAAAAAAACTAACTTGCTAACTGTTTTTGCTATTATTAAAACCATTTGACAAAATTGTTATTAGGATGGCAGAGTATGGAATCAATTTTATTGACTCTAGAGACGCATCTTAGTAAGTTTCATTACCAAGGTCTATCATAATACTTCTTGAAATATTCAGGTTTTCAAACTCTCACATTGTTATCACTTGATTCTGCTCCTATACTCATTTAACAAGTATTATTAAACCTTCATTTTCACACACACACTTTAACATATGATTGTGGGTTGCACATTGGATTATTACATTAATTATGTTCTTTTGTTGAAGGTAACAACTAAGGGAAAAGGATAGTATATAATTTGCAAAAAAAAAAAAAAAAAAAAAAGAAAAAAAAAAAGAGATAGTATTGATGATAATAAAACGTGGATAAGTTTGGTTTCGTAGCCTCCCTAACCTAAGCAATTAAGCCCGAAGGGGTGTTTTAACACCTAATACCCTAAAGTCAACTGACTTGGGAGCTATTGGCCCAAAGCTTGTTACATGGGTTAAGGAGAAAAGCTTAAGGGAATCAAACATTGCACTATCTACGTATCAGTATCTGCAACCCGAGTTGTTAAGCTCGTAGGGGTGTCTCAACACCTAATGCCCTAAGACCAACTGGTCTGGGAGTCATTAGCCTAAAACTCGTTACATGGGTTAAAGATACATTGTGTTTTAAGTTGTATGTGTATATAAATAAAAAGAAAAAAAAAAAAAAAAAAAAAAAAAAAAAAAAAAAAAAAAAATCCCAACCCAAGGAAGTTCACCTTAAACATTTGAACATAATATTGTTTTCTTCCAACAAAAGCCCCATCATCTATGTTTTCATTGAGCACACAAAAAGAAGGTTTATTAATATCTTGTTTACGAAGTATGAAGCAGGAATATAAATTTAATGAGAGTTTGTTTATCTGGATAGATTAATGGAAGTTGAATGATGAATGCCTTGCTTTGTGGAACTTGCAAATTGTTTCTCTATTTTAACGCTTTAGATTACTAGGGACTAGTAATAAGCTGGTTGGGGGGTGTGATTAGTACTTAAAAGTGCATGTTTATCAAGGTTTTATATCATCATTTTGCACTTGAAGTATCAATAACTCCTTAACTAAAGCATGTTTTATAATAACAAGTTTGATATTATAAGATACCTTAATTTATGGTAAATGCTCATTTTAAATGCAGGACTATCACATAAATAAAAGGATTGATTGATGAGTTTAAGCATTGAAAGTTAAAGGACAAAGAGATGGCCAAACTTAGAAAAGAGATGTCGGTGCAGTCCAAACCAGAACATTGCTCGGTAATTGGATCATATCTGGAGCTCTAGATTTCGGATTTAGGTCCACTTTATATGGATGGAAAGGTAAGACAAAAGCCTACAACTTTCATGAGGAGCCCAAGATTTGAAAAGGTCGTTTTGAAGTCCAAATTGAAGGAACAACGAAGAAGTCCGAAGCTGTCCTGCAGCCCAAACACTATTTAGTGTTCAGCCCATATCTTGAGTTCTAGAAGTCCAAATGACCTCATCTTTTTTTTGTTGGAAAGCTGAGACAATTTCCTAGAACATTCTTGAGGATTCTGGGCAAATTATGATGTTAGCAATGACGTCTTGATCAGACAAGAAGATAAGGATTGTTATCTAGTCAAGATGTGGCCACCCACTCATCAATTAGTCAACAAATCAATAGTTCCAAATTTTGGCCTATAAAAGGAGGCACTTACCATGTATTGAGGCATCTTGGTTTCCAGATCAAGATCATGCTCTTGCTTTCTCTCTTTGTATTGCTTATGTCTTGCTTTCATTAATATCAAGTTTATGCACTTCATTTCCTTTCTTTTACTTAGTTAACTTCTTTCTCATTTATGTTCTTATCTTGTTTATTTATGTTTCTTTCTTTCATTATGTTTAGTTAAGTTAATTATGTCAAGGTGAAAAGGGTACACTAATGGTGTAAGAATAAGTATAATATAAACTTAACATGGACCTTAACGTTGGATACTAACATGTTTTATATTTGTTATCTTGTTCACTTTTAATACTTTGCTTGTTAAATGGTTAATCTAGATTTATGTTGTATAACACTTGGTACAACAAATACTTGGTACTTTCATAGCCCATACTGTATGGTATAACCGACACCTGAGCTATGAAAGGGACTTGATTTGTTGTTAACATAAGTTATAATCATGAATGCCTGCCAACATTTACAAGTATTAGCTTTATTCGAATAAGATAACTAATGTAATCATGTTAACAATTTATAATCTGATTGGAACCTCCTTTATGTGTGGTTTCCAATTGAGTAATAAGAGTTTATATTATACTTGTTTGAAGTACCATTAGTGGATCCTCTAACCTTGACATTTGTTTTTATCGTTGTTTAATCCTTACATTAATCTCTCAACTCAAAGTTCTCATTAATTTCTTCCTTTCTCTTCTTTATTATTGTTGTTGTTGTTATTATTATTATTATTATAATTACTATTATCTGTTCATAAACTCAGTATATCGGCTGGAAACCTGTGACCCGATCATTAGATCATTCTCAGGTATAACAACGCCACGTACTGAGAATTATTATTATTATACTATTACTAATACTATTATTGTTATTATTATCGTTATTGTTGTTGTTGTTGTCTTGTTATTTATAATTTATACAATTAACCTCTCTGTGGTTCGACCCGGTCTTGCCGGGTTATTTATTACTTCGACACTCCTGCACTTGGGAAAAGACATCAAGCTTTTGGTCGTGTCACATGTATGCTTCTGCTACTTGTTCTACATCACACTTCCATCCGCAAACAGCGAAACGCTTTGACTCGGTGAGTTTCGCGGCATTCCGACTTCGGTGGCCCGGTTGCTGAAATTCAGATGCCTTTGAATTTCGGGTGATCCCTTTTGAGCATGTATGCTTCTGCTACTTGTTCTACATCACACTTCCTTCCGCAAACTGTGAAAAGCTTTGACTCGGTGAGTTTCGCGGCATTCCGACTTCGATGCCCCGGTTGCCGAAATTCAGTTGCCTTTGAATTTCGGGTGATCCCTCTTGAGCATGTATGCTTCTGCTACTTGTTCTACATCACACTTCCTTCCGCAAACAGCGAAACGCTTTGACTCGGTGAGTTTCGCGGCATTCCGACTTCGGTGCCCCGGTTGCCGAAATTCAGTTGCCTTTGAATTTCGGGTGATCCCTGTTGAGCATGTATGCTTCTGCTACTTGTTCTACATCACACTTCCTTCCGCAAACAGCGAAACGCTTTGACTCGGTGAGTTTCGCGGCATTCCGACTTCGATGCCCCGGTTGCCGAAATTCAGTTGCCTTTGAATTTCGGGTGATCCCTCTTGAGCATGTATGCTTCTGCTACTTGTTCTACATCACACTTCCTTCCGCAAACGGCGAAACGCTTTGACTCGGTGAGTTTCGCGGCATTCCGACTTCGATGCCCCGGTTGCCGAAATTCAGTTGCCTTTGAATTTCGGGTGATCCCTCTTGAGCATGTATGCTTCTGCTACTTGTTCTACATCACACTTCCTTCCGCAAACAGCGAAACGCTTTGACTCGGTGAGTTTCGCGGCATTCCGACTTCGATGCCCCGGTTGCCGAAATTCAGTTGCCTTTGAATTTCGGGTGATCCCTCTTGAGCATGTATGCTTCTGCTACTTGTTCTACATCACACTTCCTCCGCAAACAGCGAAACGCTTTGACTCGGTGAGTTTCGCGGCATTCCGACTTCGATGCCCCGGTTGCCGAAATTCAGTTGCCTTTGAATTTCGGGTGATCCCTCTTGAGCATGTATGCTTCTGCTACTTGTTCTACATCACACTTCCTTCCGCAAACAGCGAAACGCTTTGACTCGGTGAGTTTCGCGGCATTCCGACTTCGATGCCCCGGTTGCCGAAATTCAGTTGCCTTTGAATTTCGGGTGATCCCTCTTGAGCATGTATGCTTCTGCTACTTGTTCTACATCACACTTCCTTCCGCAAACAGCGAAACGCTTTGACTCGGTGAGTTTCGCGGCATTCCGACTTCGATGCCCCGGTTGCCGAAATTCAGTTGCCTTTGAATTTCGGTGATCCCTCTTGAGCATGTATGCTTCTGCTACTTGTTCTACATCACACTTCCTTCCGCAAACGGCGAAACGCTTTGACTCGGTGAGTTTCGCGGCATTCCGACTTCGATGCCCCGGTTGCCGAAATTCAGTTGCCTTTGAATTTCGGGTGATCCCTCTTGAGCATGTATGCTTCTGCTACTTGTTCTACATCACACTTCCTTCCGCAAACGGCGAAACGCTTTGACTCGGTGAGTTTCGCGGCATTCCGACTTCGATGCCCCGGTTGCCGAAATTCAGTTGCCTTTGAATTTCGGGTGATCCCTCTTGAGCATGTATGCTTCTGCTACTTGTTCTACATCACACTTCCTTCCGCAAACGGCGAAACGCTTTGACTCGGTGAGTTTCGCGGCATTCCGACTTCGATGCCCCGGTTGCCGAAATTCAGTTGCCTTTGAATTTCGGGTGATCCCTCTTGAGCATGTATGCTTCTGCTACTTGTTCTACATCACACTTCCTTCCGCAAACGGCGAAACGCTTTGACTCGGTGAGTTTCGCGGCATTCCGACTTCGATGCCCCGGTTGCCGAAATTCAGTTGCCTTTGAATTTCGGGTGATCCCTCTTGAGCATGTATGCTTCTGCTACTTGTTCTACATCACACTTCCTTCCGCAAACAGCGAAACGCTTTGACTCGGTGAGTTTCGCGGCATTCCGACTTCGATGCCCCGGTTGCCGAAATTCAGTTGCCTTTGAATTTCGGGTGATCCCTCTTGAGCATGTATGCTTCTGCTACTTGTTCTACATCACACTTCCTTCCGCAAACAGCGAAACGCTTTGACTCGGTGAGTTTCGCGGCATTCCGACTTCGATGCCCCGGTTGCCGAAATTCAGTTGCCTTTGAATTTCGGGTGATCCCTCTTGAGCATGTATGCTTCTGCTACTTGTTCTACATCACACTTCCTTCCGCAAACAGCGAAACGCTTTGACTCGGTGAGTTTCGCGGCATTCCGACTTCGATGCCCGGTTGCCGAAATTCAGTTGCCTTTGAATTTCGGGTGATCCCTCTTGAGCATGTATGCTTCTGCTACTTGTTCTACATCACACTTCCTTCCGCAAACAGCGAAACGCTTTGACTCGGTGAGTTTCGCGGCATTCCGACTTCGATGCCCCGTTGCCGAAATTCAGTTGCCTTTGAATTTCGGGTGATCCCTCTTGAGCATGTATGCTTCTGCTACTTGTTCTACATCACACTTCCTTCCGCAAACGGCGAAACGCTTTGACTCGGTGAGTTTCGCGGCATTCCGACTTCGATGCCCCGGTTGCCGAAATTCAGTTGCCTTTGAATTTCGGGTGATCCCTCTTGAGCATGTATGCTTCTGCTACTTGTTCTACATCACACTTCCTTCCGCAAACAGCGAAACGCTTTGACTCGGTGAGTTTCGCGGCATTCCGACTTCGATGCCCCGGTTGCCGAAATTCAGTTGCCTTTGAATTTCGGGTGATCCCTCTTGAGCATGTATGCTTCTGCTACTTGTTCTACATCACACTTCCTTCCGCAAACAGCGAAACGCTTTGACTCGGTGAGTTTCGCGGCATTCCGACTTCGATGCCCCGGTTGCCGAAATTCAGTTGCCTTTGAATTTCGGGTGATCCCTCTTGAGCATGTATGCTTCTGCTACTTGTTCTACATCACACTTCCTTCCGCAAACAGCGAAACGCTTTGACTCGGTGAGTTTCGCGGCATTCCGACTTCGATGCCCCGGTTGCCGAAATTCAGTTGCCTTTGAATTTCGGGTGATCCCTCTTGAGCATGTATGCTTCTGCTACTTGTTCTACATCACACTTCCTTCCGCAAACAGCGAAACGCTTTGACTCGGTGAGTTTCGCGGCATTCCGACTTCGATGCCCTTGCCGAAATTCAGTTGCCTTTGAATTTCGGGTGATCCCTCTTGAGCATGTATGCTTCTGCTACTTGTTCTACATCACACTTCCTTCGGCAAACGGCCAAATGCTTTGACTCGGTGAGTTTCGCGGCATTCCGACTTCGATGCCCCGGTTGCCGAAATTCAGTTGCCTTTGAATTTCGGGTGATCCCTCTTGAGCATGTATGCTTCTGCTACTTGTTCTACATCACACTTCCTTCCGCAAACAGCGAAACGCTTTGACTCGGTGAGTTTCGCGGCATTCCGACTTCGATGCCCCGGTTGCCGAAATTCAGTTGCCTTTGAATTTCGGGTGATCCCTCTTGAGCATGTATGCTTCTGCAACTTGTTCTACATCACACTTCCTTCCGCAAACAGCGAAACGCTTTGACTCGGTGAGTTTCGCGGCATTCCGACTTCGATGCCCCGGTTGCCGAAATTCAGTTGCCTTTGAATTTCGGGTGATCCCTCTTGAGCATGTATGCTTCTGCTACTTGTTCTACATCACACTTCCTTCCGCAAACAGCGAAACGCTTTGACTCGGTGAGTTTCGCGGCATTCCGACTTCGATGCCCCGGTTGCCGAAATTCAGTTGCCTTTGAATTTCGGGTGATCCCTCTTGAGCATGTATGCTTCTGCTACTTGTTCTACATCACACTTCCTTCCGCAAACGGCGAAACGCTTTGACTCGGTGAGTTTCGCGGCATTCCGACTTCGATGCCCCGGTTGCCGAAATTCAGTTGCCTTTGAATTTCGGGTGATCCCTCTTGAGCATGTATGCTTCTGCTACTTGTTCTACATCACACTTCCTTCCGCAAACGGCGAAACGCTTTGACTCGGTGAGTTTCGCGGCATTCCGACTTCGATGCCCCGTTTGCCGAAATTCAGTTGCCTTTGAATTTCGGGTGATCCCTCTTGAGCATGTATGCTTCTGCTACTTGTTCTACATCACACTTCCTTCCGCAAACAGCGAAACGCTTTGACTCGGTGAGTTTCGCGGCATTCCGACTTCGATGCCCCGGTTGCCGAAATTCAGTTGCCTTTGAATTTCGGGTGATCCCTCTTGAGCATGTATGCTTCTGCTACTTGTTCTACATCACACTTCCTTCCGCAAACGGCGAAACGCTTTGACTCGGTGAGTTTCGCGGCATTCCGACTTCGATGCCCCGGTTGCCGAAATTCAGTTGCCTTTGAATTTCGGGTGATCCCTCTTGAGCATGTATGCTTCTGCTACTTGTTCTACATCACACTTCCTTCCGCAAACGACGAAACGCTTTGACTCGGTGAGTTTCGCGGCATTCCGACTTCGATGCCCCGTTTGCCGAAATTCAGTTGCCTTTGAATTTCGGGTGATCCCTCTTGAGCATGTATGCTTCTGCTACTTGTTCTACATCACACTTCCTTCCGCAAAAGGCGAAACGCTTTGACTCGGTGAGTTTCGCGGCATTCCGACTTTGATGCCCCGGTTGCCGAAATTCAGTTGCCTTTGAATTTCGGGTGATCCCTCTTGAGCATGTGTGCTTCTGCTCCCTGTTCTACATCACACTTCCTTCCACAAACAGCGAAACGCTTTGACTCGGTGAGTTTCGCGGCATTCCGACTTCGATGCCCCGTTTGCCGAAATTCAGTTGCCTTTGAATTTCGGGTGATCCCTCTTGAGCATTGTATGCTTCTGCTTCCGACTTGTTCCTACTGCTACTGTTCTACACTTCCTCCGCAAACGGCGAAACGCTTTGACTCGGTGAGTTTCGCGGCATTCCGACTTCGATGCCCCGGTTGCCGAAATTCAGTTGCCTTTGAATTTCGGGTGATCCCTCTTGAGCATGTATGCTTCTGCTACTTGTTCTACATCACACTTCCTTCCGCAAACAGCGAAACGCTTTGACTCGGTGAGTTTCGCGGCATTCCGACTTCGATGCCCCGGTTGCCGAAATTCAGTTGCCTTTGAATTTCGGGTGATCCCTCTTGAGCATGTATGCTTCTGCTACTTGTTCTACATCACACTTCCTTCCGCAAACAGCGAAACGCTTTGACTCGGTGAGTTTCGCGGCATTCCGACTTCGATGCCCCGGTTGCCGAAATTCAGTTGCCTTTGAATTTCGGGTGATCCCTCTTGAGCATGTATGCTTCTGCTACTTGTTCTACATCACACTTCCTTCCGCAAACAGCGAAACGCTTTGACTCGGTGAGTTTCGCGGCATTCCGACTTCGATGCCCCGGTTGCCGAAATTCAGTTGCCTTTGAATTTCGGGTGATCCCTCTTGAGCATGTATGCTTCTGCTACTTGTTCTACATCACACTTCTTCCGCAAACGGCGAAACGCTTTGACTCGGTGAGTTTCGCGGCATTCCGACTTCGATGCCCCGGTTGCCGAAATTCAGTTGCCTTTGAATTTCGGGTGATCCCTCTTGAGCATGTATGCTTCTGCTACTTGTTCTACATCACACTTCCTTCCGCAAACAGCGAAACGCTTTGACTCGGTGAGTTTCGCGGCATTCCGACTTCGATGCCCCGGTTGCCGAAATTCAGTTGCCTTTGAATTTCGGGTGATCCCTCTTGAGCATGTATGCTTCTGCTACTTGTTCTACATCACACTTCCTTCCGCAAACGGCGAAACGCTTTGACTCGGTGAGTTTCGCGGCATTCCGACTTCGATGCCCCGGTTGCCGAAATTCAGTTGCCTTTGAATTTCGGGTGATCCCTCTTGAGCATGTATGCTTCTGCTACTTGTTCTACATCACACTTCCTTCCGCAAACGGCGAAACGCTTTGACTCGGTGAGTTTCGCGGCATTCCGACTTCGATGCCCCGGTTGCCGAAATTCAGTTGCCTTTGAATTTCGGGTGATCCCTCTTGAGCATGTATGCTTCTGCTACTTGTTCTACATCACACTTCTTCCGCAAACAGCGAAACGCTTTGACTCGGTGAGTTTCGCGGCATTCCGACTTCGATGCCCCGGTTGCCGAAATTCAGTTGCCTTTGAATTTCGGGTGATCCCTCTTGAGCATGTATGCTTCTGCTACTTGTTCTACATCACACTTCCTTCCGCAAACGGCGAAACGCTTTGACTCGGTGAGTTTCGCGGCATTCCGACTTCGATGCCCCGGTTGCCGAAATTCAGTTGCCTTTGAATTTCGGGTGATCCCTCTTGAGCATGTATGCTTCTGCTACTTGTTCTACATCACACTTCCTTCCGCAAACGGCGAAACGCTTTGACTCGGTGAGTTTCGCGGCATTCCGACTTCGATGCCCCGGTTGCCGAAATTCAGTTGCCTTTGAATTTCGGGTGATCCCTCTTGAGCATGTATGCTTCTGCTACTTGTTCTACATCACACTTCCTTCCGCAAACGGCGAAACGCTTTGACTCGGTGAGTTTCGCGGCATTCCGACTTCGATGCCCCGGTTGCCGAAATTCAGTTGCCTTTGAATTTCGGGTGATCCCTCTTGAGCATGTATGCTTCTGCTACTTGTTCTACATCACACTTCCTTCCGCAAACGGCGAAACGCTTTGACTCGGTGAGTTTCGCGGCATTCCGACTTCGATGCCCCGGTTGCCGAAATTCAGTTGCCTTTGAATTTCGGGTGATCCCTCTTGAGCATGTATGCTTCTGCTACTTGTTCTACATCACACTTCCTTCCGCAAACAGCGAAACGCTTTGACTCGGTGAGTTTCGCGGCATTCCGACTTCGATGCCCCGGTTGCCGAAATTCAGTTGCCTTTGAATTTCGGGTGATCCCTCTTGAGCATGTATGCTTCTGCTACTTGTTCTACATCACACTTCTTCCGCAAACGGCGAAACGCTTTGACTCGGTGAGTTTCGCGGCATTCCGACTTCGATGCCCCGGTTGCCGAAATTCAGTTGCCTTTGAATTTCGGGTGATCCCTCTTGAGCATGTATGCTTCTGCTACTTGTTCTACATCACACTTCCTTCCGCAAACGGCGAAACGCTTTGACTCGGTGAGTTTCGCGGCATTCCGACTTCGATGCCCCGGTTGCCGAAATTCAGTTGCCTTTGAATTTCGGGTGATCCCTCTTGAGCATGTATGCTTCTGCTACTTGTTCTACATCACACTTCCTTCCGCAAACGCGAAACGCTTTGACTCGGTGAGTTTCGCGGCATTCCGACTTCGATGCCCCGGTTGCCGAAATTCAGTTGCCTTTGAATTTCGGGTGATCCCTCTTGAGCATGTATGCTTCTGCTACTTGTTCTACATCACACTTCCTTCCGCAAACGCGAAACGCTTTGACTCGGTGAGTTTCGCGGCATTCCGACTTCGATGCCCCGGTTGCCGAAATTCAGTTGCCTTTGAATTTCGGGTGATCCCTCTTGAGCATGTATGCTTCTGCTACTTGTTCTACATCACACTTCCTTCCGCAAACGGCGAAACGCTTTGACTCGGTGAGTTTCGCGGCATTCCGACTTCGATGCCCCGGTTGCCGAAATTCAGTTGCCTTTGAATTTCGGGTGATCCCTCTTGAGCATGTATGCTTCTGCTACTTGTTCTACATCACACTTCCTTCCGCAAACGGCGAAACGCTTTGACTCGGTGAGTTTCGCGGCATTCCGACTTCGATGCCCCGGTTGCCGAAATTCAGTTGCCTTTGAATTTCGGGTGATCCCTCTTGAGCATGTATGCTTCTGCTACTTGTTCTACATCACACTTCCTTCCGCAAACGGCGAAACGCTTTGACTCGGTGAGTTTCGCGGCATTCCGACTTCGATGCCCCGGTTGCCGAAATTCAGTTGCCTTTGAATTTCGGGTGATCCCTCTTGAGCATGTATGCTTCTGCTACTTGTTCTACATCACACTTCCTTCCGCAAACGGCGAAACGCTTTGACTCGGTGAGTTTCGCGGCATTCCGACTTCGATGCCCCGGTTGCCGAAATTCAGTTGCCTTTGAATTTCGGGTGATCCCTCTTGAGCATGTATGCTTCTGCTACTTGTTCTACATCACACTTCCTTCCGCAAACGCGAAACGCTTTGACTCGGTGAGTTTCGCGGCATTCCGACTTCGATGCCCCGGTTGCCGAAATTCAGTTGCCTTTGAATTTCGGGTGATCCCTCTTGAGCATGTATGCTTCTGCTACTTGTTCTACATCACACTTCCTTCCGCAAACGGCGAAACGCTTTGACTCGGTGAGTTTCGCGGCATTCCGACTTCGATGCCCCGGTTGCCGAAATTCAGTTGCCTTTGAATTTCGGGTGATCCCTCTTGAGCATGTATGCTTCTGCTACTTGTTCTACATCACACTTCCTTCCGCAAACGGCGAAACGCTTTGACTCGGTGAGTTTCGCGGCATTCCGACTTCGATGCCCCGTTGCCGAAATTCAGTTGCCTTTGAATTTCGGGTGATCCCTCTTGAGCATGTATGCTTCTGCTACTTGTTCTACATCACACTTCCTTCCGCAAACAGCGAAACGCTTTGACTCGGTGAGTTTCGCGGCATTCCGACTTCGATGCCCCGGTTGCCGAAATTCAGTTGCCTTTGAATTTCGGGTGATCCCTCTTGAGCATGTATGCTTCTGCTACTTGTTCTACATCACACTTCCTTCCGCAAACGGCGAAACGCTTTGACTCGGTGAGTTTCGCGGCATTCCGACTTCGATGCCCCGGTTGCCGAAATTCAGTTGCCTTTGAATTTCGGGTGATCCCTCTTGAGCATGTATGCTTCTGCTACTTGTTCTACATCACACTTCCTTCCGCAAACGGCGAAACGCTTTGACTCGGTGAGTTTCGCGGCATTCCGACTTCGATGCCCCGGTTGCCGAAATTCAGTTGCCTTTGAATTTCGGGTGATCCCTCTTGAGCATGTATGCTTCTGCTACTTGTTCTACATCACACTTCCTTCCGCAAACGGCGAAACGCTTTGACTCGGTGAGTTTCGCGGCATTCCGACTTCGATGCCCCGGTTGCCGAAATTCAGTTGCCTTTGAATTTCGGGTGATCCCTCTTGAGCATGTATGCTTCTGCTACTTGTTCTACATCACACTTCCTTCCGCAAACGGCGAAACGCTTTGACTCGGTGAGTTTCGCGGCATTCCGACTTCGATGCCCCGGTTGCCGAAATTCAGTTGCCTTTGAATTTCGGGTGATCCCTCTTGAGCATGTATGCTTCTGCTACTTGTTCTACATCACACTTCCTTCCGCAAACAGCGAAACGCTTTGACTCGGTGAGTTTCGCGGCATTCCGACTTCGATGCCCGGTTGCCGAAATTCAGTTGCCTTTGAATTTCGGGTGATCCCTCTTGAGCATGTATGCTTCTGCTACTTGTTCTACATCACACTTCCTTCCGCAAACGGCGAAACGCTTTGACTCGGTGAGTTTCGCGGCATTCCGACTTCGATGCCCCGGTTGCCGAAATTCAGTTGCCTTTGAATTTCGGGTGATCCCTCTTGAGCATGTATGCTTCTGCTACTTGTTCTACATCACACTTCTTCCGCAAACGGCGAAACGCTTTGACTCGGTGAGTTTCGCGGCATTCCGACTTCGATGCCCCGGTTGCCGAAATTCAGTTGCCTTTGAATTTCGGGTGATCCCTCTTGAGCATGTATGCTTCTGCTACTTGTTCTACATCACACTTCCTTCCGCAAACGGCGAAACGCTTTGACTCGGTGAGTTTCGCGGCATTCCGACTTCGATGCCCCGGTTGCCGAAATTCAGTTGCCTTTGAATTTCGGGTGATCCCTCTTGAGCATGTATGCTTCTGCTACTTGTTCTACATCACACTTCCTTCCGCAAACGGCGAAACGCTTTGACTCGGTGAGTTTCGCGGCATTCCGACTTCGATGCCCCGGTTGCCGAAATTCAGTTGCCTTTGAATTTCGGGTGATCCCTCTTGAGCATGTATGCTTCTGCTACTTGTTCTACATCACACTTCTTCCGCAAACGGCGAAACGCTTTGACTCGGTGAGTTTCGCGGCATTCCGACTTCGATGCCCCGGTTGCCGAAATTCAGTTGCCTTTGAATTTCGGTGATCCCTCTTGAGCATGTATGCTTCTGCTACTTGTTCTACATCACACTTCCTTCCGCAAACGGCGAAACGCTTTGACTCGGTGAGTTTCGCGGCATTCCGACTTCGATGCCCCGGTTGCCGAAATTCAGTTGCCTTTGAATTTCGGGTGATCCCTCTTGAGCATGTATGCTTCTGCTACTTGTTCTACATCACACTTCCTTCCGCAAACGGCGAAACGCTTTGACTCGGTGAGTTTCGCGGCATTCCGACTTCGATGCCCCGGTTGCCGAAATTCAGTTGCCTTTGAATTTCGGGTGATCCCTCTTGAGCATGTATGCTTCTGCTACTTGTTCTACATCACACTTCCTTCCGCAAACGGCGAAACGCTTTGACTCGGTGAGTTTCGCGGCATTCCGACTTCGATGCCCCGGTTGCCGAAATTCAGTTGCCTTTGAATTTCGGGTGATCCCTCTTGAGCATGTATGCTTCTGCTACTTGTTCTACATCACACTTCCTTCCGCAAACGGCGAAACGCTTTGACTCGGTGAGTTTCGCGGCATTCCGACTTCGATGCCCCGGTTGCCGAAATTCAGTTGCCTTTGAATTTCGGGTGATCCCTCTTGAGCATGTATGCTTCTGCTACTTGTTCTACATCACACTTCCTTCCGCAAACAGCGAAACGCTTTGACTCGGTGAGTTTCGCGGCATTCCGACTTCGATGCCCCGGTTGCCGAAATTCAGTTGCCTTTGAATTTCGGGTGATCCCTCTTGAGCATGTATGCTTCTGCTACTTGTTCTACATCACACTTCCTTCCGCAAACGGCGAAACGCTTTGACTCGGTGAGTTTCGCGGCATTCCGACTTCGATGCCCCGGTTGCCGAAATTCAGTTGCCTTTGAATTTCGGGTGATCCCTCTTGAGCATGTATGCTTCTGCTACTTGTTCTACATCACACTTCCTTCCGCAAACGGCGAAACGCTTTGACTCGGTGAGTTTCGCGGCATTCCGACTTCGATGCCCCGTTGCCGAAATTCAGTTGCCTTTGAATTTCGGGTGATCCCTCTTGAGCATGTATGCTTCTGCTACTTGTTCTACATCACACTTCCTTCCGCAAACGGCGAAACGCTTTGACTCGGTGAGTTTCGCGGCATTCCGACTTCGATGCCCCGGTTGCCGAAATTCAGTTGCCTTTGAATTTCGGGTGATCCCTCTTGAGCATGTATGCTTCTGCTACTTGTTCTACATCACACTTCCTTCCGCAAACGGCGAAACGCTTTGACTCGGTGAGTTTCGCGGCATTCCGACTTCGATGCCCCGGTTGCCGAAATTCAGTTGCCTTTGAATTTCGGGTGATCCCTCTTGAGCATGTATGCTTCTGCTACTTGTTCTACATCACACTTCCTTCCGCAAACGGCGAAACGCTTTGACTCGGTGAGTTTCGCGGCATTCCGACTTCGATGCCCCGGTTGCCGAAATTCAGTTGCCTTTGAATTTCGGGTGATCCCTCTTGAGCATGTATGCTTCTGCTACTTGTTCTACATCACACTTCCTTCCGCAAACGGCGAAACGCTTTGACTCGGTGAGTTTCGCGGCATTCCGACTTCGATGCCCCGGTTGCCGAAATTCAGTTGCCTTTGAATTTCGGGTGATCCCTCTTGAGCATGTATGCTTCTGCTACTTGTTCTACATCACACTTCCTTCCGCAAACAGCGAAACGCTTTGACTCGGTGAGTTTCGCGGCATTCCGACTTCGATGCCCCGGTTGCCGAAATTCAGTTGCCTTTGAATTTCGGGTGATCCCTCTTGAGCATGTATGCTTCTGCTACTTGTTCTACATCACACTTCTTCCGCAAACGGCGAAACGCTTTGACTCGGTGAGTTTCGCGGCATTCCGACTTCGATGCCCCGGTTGCCGAAATTCAGTTGCCTTTGAATTTCGGGTGATCCCTCTTGAGCATGTATGCTTCTGCTACTTGTTCTACATCACACTTCCTTCCGCAAACGGCGAAACGCTTTGACTCGGTGAGTTTCGCGGCATTCCGACTTCGATGCCCCGGTTGCCGAAATTCAGTTGCCTTTGAATTTCGGGTGATCCCTCTTGAGCATGTATGCTTCTGCTACTTGTTCTACATCACACTTCCTTCCGCAAACGGCGAAACGCTTTGACTCGGTGAGTTTCGCGGCATTCCGACTTCGATGCCCCGGTTGCCGAAATTCAGTTGCCTTTGAATTTCGGGTGATCCCTCTTGAGCATGTATGCTTCTGCTACTTGTTCTACATCACACTTCCTTCCGCAAACGGCGAAACGCTTTGACTCGGTGAGTTTCGCGGCATTCCGACTTCGATGCCCCGGTTGCCGAAATTCAGTTGCCTTTGAATTTCGGGTGATCCCTCTTGAGCATGTATGCTTCTGCTACTTGTTCTACATCACACTTCCTTCCGCAAACGGCGAAACGCTTTGACTCGGTGAGTTTCGCGGCATTCCGACTTCGATGCCCCGGTTGCCGAAATTCAGTTGCCTTTGAATTTCGGGTGATCCCTCTTGAGCATGTATGCTTCTGCTACTTGTTCTACATCACACTTCCTTCCGCAAACGGCGAAACGCTTTGACTCGGTGAGTTTCGCGGCATTCCGACTTCGATGCCCCGGTTGCCGAAATTCAGTTGCCTTTGAATTTCGGGTGATCCCTCTTGAGCATGTATGCTTCTGCTACTTGTTCTACATCACACTTCTTCCGCAAACGGCGAAACGCTTTGACTCGGTGAGTTTCGCGGCATTCCGACTTCGATGCCCCGGTTGCCGAAATTCAGTTGCCTTTGAATTTCGGGTGATCCCTCTTGAGCATGTATGCTTCTGCTACTTGTTCTACATCACACTTCCTTCCGCAAACGGCGAAACGCTTTGACTCGGTGAGTTTCGCGGCATTCCGACTTCGATGCCCCGGTTGCCGAAATTCAGTTGCCTTTGAATTTCGGGTGATCCCTCTTGAGCATGTATGCTTCTGCTACTTGTTCTACATCACACTTCCTTCCGCAAACGGCGAAACGCTTTGACTCGGTGAGTTTCGCGGCATTCCGACTTCGATGCCCCGGTTGCCGAAATTCAGTTGCCTTTGAATTTCGGGTGATCCCTCTTGAGCATGTATGCTTCTGCTACTTGTTCTACATCACACTTCCTTCCGCAAACGCGAAACGCTTTGACTCGGTGAGTTTCGCGGCATTCCGACTTCGATGCCCCGGTTGCCGAAATTCAGTTGCCTTTGAATTTCGGGTGATCCCTCTTGAGCATGTATGCTTCTGCTACTTGTTCTACATCACACTTCCTTCCGCAAACGGCGAAACGCTTTGACTCGGTGAGTTTCGCGGCATTCCGACTTCGATGCCCCGGTTGCCGAAATTCAGTTGCCTTTGAATTTCGGGTGATCCCTCTTGAGCATGTATGCTTCTGCTACTTGTTCTACATCACACTTCCTTCCGCAAACGGCGAAACGCTTTGACTCGGTGAGTTTCGCGGCATTCCGACTTCGATGCCCCGGTTGCCGAAATTCAGTTGCCTTTGAATTTCGGGTGATCCCTCTTGAGCATGTATGCTTCTGCTACTTGTTCTACATCACACTTCCTTCCGCAAACGGCGAAACGCTTTGACTCGGTGAGTTTCGCGGCATTCCGACTTCGATGCCCCGGTTGCCGAAATTCAGTTGCCTTTGAATTTCGGGTGATCCCTCTTGAGCATGTATGCTTCTGCTACTTGTTCTACATCACACTTCCTTCCGCAAACGGCGAAACGCTTTGACTCGGTGAGTTTCGCGGCATTCCGACTTCGATGCCCCGGTTGCCGAAATTCAGTTGCCTTTGAATTTCGGGTGATCCCTCTTGAGCATGTATGCTTCTGCTACTTGTTCTACATCACACTTCCTTCCGCAAACGGCGAAACGCTTTGACTCGGTGAGTTTCGCGGCATTCCGACTTCGATGCCCCGGTTGCCGAAATTCAGTTGCCTTTGAATTTCGGGTGATCCCTCTTGAGCATGTATGCTTCTGCTACTTGTTCTACATCACACTTCCTTCCGCAAACGGCGAAACGCTTTGACTCGGTGAGTTTCGCGGCATTCCGACTTCGATGCCCCGGTTGCCGAAATTCAGTTGCCTTTGAATTTCGGGTGATCCCTCTTGAGCATGTATGCTTCTGCTACTTGTTCTACATCACACTTCCTTCCGCAAACGGCGAAACGCTTTGACTCGGTGAGTTTCGCGGCATTCCGACTTCGATGCCCCGGTTGCCGAAATTCAGTTGCCTTTGAATTTCGGGTGATCCCTCTTGAGCATGTATGCTTCTGCTACTTGTTCTACATCACACTTCTTCCGCAAACGGCGAAACGCTTTGACTCGGTGAGTTTCGCGGCATTCCGACTTCGATGCCCCGGTTGCCGAAATTCAGTTGCCTTTGAATTTCGGGTGATCCCTCTTGAGCATGTATGCTTCTGCTACTTGTTCTACATCACACTTCCTTCCGCAAACGGCGAAACGCTTTGACTCGGTGAGTTTCGCGGCATTCCGACTTCGATGCCCCGGTTGCCGAAATTCAGTTGCCTTTGAATTTCGGGTGATCCCTCTTGAGCATGTATGCTTCTGCTACTTGTTCTACATCACACTTCTTCCGCAAACGGCGAAACGCTTTGACTCGGTGAGTTTCGCGGCATTCCGACTTCGATGCCCCGGTTGCCGAAATTCAGTTGCCTTTGAATTTCGGGTGATCCCTCTTGAGCATGTATGCTTCTGCTACTTGTTCTACATCACACTTCCTTCCGCAAACGGCGAAACGCTTTGACTCGGTGAGTTTCGCGGCATTCCGACTTCGATGCCCCGGTTGCCGAAATTCAGTTGCCTTTGAATTTCGGGTGATCCCTCTTGAGCATGTATGCTTCTGCTACTTGTTCTACATCACACTTCCTTCCGCAAACGGCGAAACGCTTTGACTCGGTGAGTTTCGCGGCATTCCGACTTCGATGCCCCGGTTGCCGAAATTCAGTTGCCTTTGAATTTCGGGTGATCCCTCTTGAGCATGTATGCTTCTGCTACTTGTTCTACATCACACTTCCTTCCGCAAACGGCGAAACGCTTTGACTCGGTGAGTTTCGCGGCATTCCGACTTCGATGCCCCGGTTGCCGAAATTCAGTTGCCTTTGAATTTCGGGTGATCCCTCTTGAGCATGTATGCTTCTGCTACTTGTTCTACATCACACTTCCTTCCGCAAACGGCGAAACGCTTTGACTCGGTGAGTTTCGCGGCATTCCGACTTCGATGCCCCGGTTGCCGAAATTCAGTTGCCTTTGAATTTCGGGTGATCCCTCTTGAGCATGTATGCTTCTGCTACTTGTTCTACATCACACTTCCTTCCGCAAACGGCGAAACGCTTTGACTCGGTGAGTTTCGCGGCATTCCGACTTCGATGCCCCGGTTGCCGAAATTCAGTTGCCTTTGAATTTCGGGTGATCCCTCTTGAGCATGTATGCTTCTGCTACTTGTTCTACATCACACTTCTTCCGCAAACGGCGAAACGCTTTGACTCGGTGAGTTTCGCGGCATTCCGACTTCGATGCCCCGGTTGCCGAAATTCAGTTGCCTTTGAATTTCGGGTGATCCCTCTTGAGCATGTATGCTTCTGCTACTTGTTCTACATCACACTTCCTTCCGCAAACGGCGAAACGCTTTGACTCGGTGAGTTTCGCGGCATTCCGACTTCGATGCCCCGGTTGCCGAAATTCAGTTGCCTTTGAATTTCGGGTGATCCCTCTTGAGCATGTATGCTTCTGCTACTTGTTCTACATCACACTTCCTTCCGCAAACGGCGAAACGCTTTGACTCGGTGAGTTTCGCGGCATTCCGACTTCGATGCCCCGGTTGCCGAAATTCAGTTGCCTTTGAATTTCGGGTGATCCCTCTTGAGCATGTATGCTTCTGCTACTTGTTCTACATCACACTTCCTTCCGCAAACGGCGAAACGCTTTGACTCGGTGAGTTTCGCGGCATTCCGACTTCGATGCCCCGGTTGCCGAAATTCAGTTGCCTTTGAATTTCGGGTGATCCCTCTTGAGCATGTATGCTTCTGCTACTTGTTCTACATCACACTTCCTTCCGCAAACGGCGAAACGCTTTGACTCGGTGAGTTTCGCGGCATTCCGACTTCGATGCCCCGGTTGCCGAAATTCAGTTGCCTTTGAATTTCGGGTGATCCCTCTTGAGCATGTATGCTTCTGCTACTTGTTCTACATCACACTTCCTTCCGCAAACGGCGAAACGCTTTGACTCGGTGAGTTTCGCGGCATTCCGACTTCGATGCCCCGGTTGCCGAAATTCAGTTGCCTTTGAATTTCGGGTGATCCCTCTTGAGCATGTATGCTTCTGCTACTTGTTCTACATCACACTTCCTTCCGCAAACGGCGAAACGCTTTGACTCGGTGAGTTTCGCGGCATTCCGACTTCGATGCCCCGGTTGCCGAAATTCAGTTGCCTTTGAATTTCGGGTGATCCCTCTTGAGCATGTATGCTTCTGCTACTTGTTCTACATCAGACTTCCTTCCGCAAACGGCGAAACGCTTTGACTCGGTGAGTTTCGCGGCATTCCGACTTCGATGCCCCGTTGCCGAAATTCAGTTGCCTTTGAATTTCGGGTGATCCCTCTTGAGCATGTATGCTTCTGCTACTTGTTCTACATCAGACTTCCTTCCGCAAACGGCGAAACGCTTTGACTCGGTGAGTTTCGCGGCATTCCGACTTCGATGCCCCGGTTGCCGAAATTCAGTTGCCTTTGAATTTCGGGTGATCCCTCTTGAGCATGTATGCTTCTGCTACTTGTTCTACATCACACTTCCTTCCGCAAACGGCGAAACGCTTTGACTCGGTGAGTTTCGCGGCATTCCGACTTCGATGCCCCGGTTGCCGAAATTCAGTTGCCTTTGAATTTCGGGTGATCCCTCTTGAGCATGTATGCTTCTGCTACTTGTTCTACATCAGACTTCCTTCCGCAAACGGCGAAACGCTTTGACTCGGTGAGTTTCGCGGCATTCCGACTTCGATGCCCCGGTTGCCGAAATTCAGTTGCCTTTGAATTTCGGGTGATCCCTCTTGAGCATGTATGCTTCTGCTACTTGTTCTACATCACACTTCCTTCCGCAAACGGCGAAACGCTTTGACTCGGTGAGTTTCGCGGCATTCCGACTTCGATGCCCCGGTTGCCGAAATTCAGTTGCCTTTGAATTTCGGGTGATCCCTCTTGAGCATGTATGCTTCTGCTACTTGTTCTACATCACACTTCCTTCCGCAAACGGCGAAACGCTTTGACTCGGTGAGTTTCGCGGCATTCCGACTTCGATGCCCCGGTTGCCGAAATTCAGTTGCCTTTGAATTTCGGGTGATCCCTCTTGAGCATGTATGCTTCTGCTACTTGTTCTACATCACACTTCTTCCGCAAACGGCGAAACGCTTTGACTCGGTGAGTTTCGCGGCATTCCGACTTCGATGCCCCGGTTGCCGAAATTCAGTTGCCTTTGAATTTCGGGTGATCCCTCTTGAGCATGTATGCTTCTGCTACTTGTTCTACATCACACTTCCTTCCGCAAACGGCGAAACGCTTTGACTCGGTGAGTTTCGCGGCATTCCGACTTCGATGCCCCGGTTGCCGAAATTCAGTTGCCTTTGAATTTCGGGTGATCCCTCTTGAGCATGTATGCTTCTGCTACTTGTTCTACATCACACTTCCTTCCGCAAACGGCGAAACGCTTTGACTCGGTGAGTTTCGCGGCATTCCGACTTCGATGCCCCGGTTGCCGAAATTCAGTTGCCTTTGAATTTCGGGTGATCCCTCTTGAGCATGTATGCTTCTGCTACTTGTTCTACATCACACTTCCTTCCGCAAACGGCGAAACGCTTTGACTCGGTGAGTTTCGCGGCATTCCGACTTCGATGCCCCGTTGCCGAAATTCAGTTGCCTTTGAATTTCGGGTGATCCCTCTTGAGCATGTATGCTTCTGCTACTTGTTCTACATCACACTTCCTTCCGCAAACGGCGAAACGCTTTGACTCGGTGAGTTTCGCGGCATTCCGACTTCGATGCCCCGGTTGCCGAAATTCAGTTGCCTTTGAATTTCGGGTGATCCCTCTTGAGCATGTATGCTTCTGCTACTTGTTCTACATCACACTTCCTTCCGCAAACAGCGAAACGCTTTGACTCGGTGAGTTTCGCGGCATTCCGACTTCGATGCCCCGGTTGCCGAAATTCAGTTGCCTTTGAATTTCGGGTGATCCCTCTTGAGCATGTATGCTTCTGCTACTTGTTCTACATCACACTTCCTTCCGCAAACGGCGAAACGCTTTGACTCGGTGAGTTTCGCGGCATTCCGACTTCGATGCCCCGGTTGCCGAAATTCAGTTGCCTTTGAATTTCGGGTGATCCCTCTTGAGCATGTATGCTTCTGCTACTTGTTCTACATCACACTTCCTTCCGCAAACGGCGAAACGCTTTGACTCGGTGAGTTTCGCGGCATTCCGACTTCGATGCCCCGGTTGCCGAAATTCAGTTGCCTTTGAATTTCGGTGATCCCTCTTGAGCATGTATGCTTCTGCTACTTGTTCTACATCACACTTCCTTCCGCAAACGGCGAAACGCTTTGACTCGGTGAGTTTCGCGGCATTCCGACTTCGATGCCCCGGTTGCCGAAATTCAGTTGCCTTTGAATTTCGGGTGATCCCTCTTGAGCATGTATGCTTCTGCTACTTGTTCTACATCACACTTCCTTCCGCAAACGGCGAAACGCTTTGACTCGGTGAGTTTCGCGGCATTCCGACTTCGATGCCCCGGTTGCCGAAATTCAGTTGCCTTTGAATTTCGGGTGATCCCTCTTGAGCATGTATGCTTCTGCTACTTGTTCTACATCAGACTTCTTCCGCAAACGGCGAAACGCTTTGACTCGGTGAGTTTCGCGGCATTCCGACTTCGATGCCCCGGTTGCCGAAATTCAGTTGCCTTTGAATTTCGGGTGATCCCTCTTGAGCATGTATGCTTCTGCTACTTGTTCTACATCACACTTCCTTCCGCAAACGGCGAAACGCTTTGACTCGGTGAGTTTCGCGGCATTCCGACTTCGATGCCCCGGTTGCCGAAATTCAGTTGCCTTTGAATTTCGGGTGATCCCTCTTGAGCATGTATGCTTCTGCTACTTGTTCTACATCACACTTCCTTCCGCAAACGGCGAAACGCTTTGACTCGGTGAGTTTCGCGGCATTCCGACTTCGATGCCCCGGTTGCCGAAATTCAGTTGCCTTTGAATTTCGGGTGATCCCTCTTGAGCATGTATGCTTCTGCTACTTGTTCTACATCACACTTCCTTCCGCAAACGGCGAAACGCTTTGACTCGGTGAGTTTCGCGGCATTCCGACTTCGATGCCCCGTTTGCCGAAATTCAGTTGCCTTTGAATTTCGGGTGATCCCTCTTGAGCATGTATGCTTCTGCTACTTGTTCTACATCACACTTCCTTCCGCAAACGGCGAAACGCTTTGACTCGGTGAGTTTCGCGGCATTCCGACTTCGATGCCCCGGTTGCCGAAATTCAGTTGCCTTTGAATTTCGGGTGATCCCTCTTGAGCATGTATGCTTCTGCTACTTGTTCTACATCACACTTCTTCCGCAAACGGCGAAACGCTTTGACTCGGTGAGTTTCGCGGCATTCCGACTTCGATGCCCCGTTGCCGAAATTCAGTTGCCTTTGAATTTCGGGTGATCCCTCTTGAGCATGTATGCTTCTGCTACTTGTTCTACATCAGACTTCCTTCCGCAAACGGCGAAACGCTTTGACTCGGTGAGTTTCGCGGCATTCCGACTTCGATGCCCCGGTTGCCGAAATTCAGTTGCCTTTGAATTTCGGTGATCCCTCTTGAGCATGTATGCTTCTGCTACTTGTTCTACATCACACTTCCTTCCGCAAACGGCGAAACGCTTTGACTCGGTGAGTTTCGCGGCATTCCGACTTCGATGCCCCGGTTGCCGAAATTCAGTTGCCTTTGAATTTCGGGTGATCCCTCTTGAGCATGTATGCTTCTGCTACTTGTTCTACATCAGACTTCCTTCCGCAAACGGCGAAACGCTTTGACTCGGTGAGTTTCGCGGCATTCCGACTTCGATGCCCCGTTTGCCGAAATTCAGTTGCCTTTGAATTTCGGGTGATCCCTCTTGAGCATGTATGCTTCTGCTACTTGTTCTACATCACACTTCCTTCCGCAAACGGCGAAACGCTTTGACTCGGTGAGTTTCGCGGCATTCCGACTTCGATGCCCCGGTTGCCGAAATTCAGTTGCCTTTGAATTTCGGGTGATCCCTCTTGAGCATGTATGCTTCTGCTACTTGTTCTACATCACACTTCCTTCCGCAAACGGCGAAACGCTTTGACTCGGTGAGTTTCGCGGCATTCCGACTTCGATGCCCCGGTTGCCGAAATTCAGTTGCCTTTGAATTTCGGGTGATCCCTCTTGAGCATGTATGCTTCTGCTACTTGTTCTACATCAGACTTCTTCCGCAAACGGCGAAACGCTTTGACTCGGTGAGTTTCGCGGCATTCCGACTTCGATGCCCCGGTTGCCGAAATTCAGTTGCCTTTGAATTTCGGGTGATCCCTCTTGAGCATGTATGCTTCTGCTACTTGTTCTACATCAGACTTCTTCCGCAAACGGCGAAACGCTTTGACTCGGTGAGTTTCGCGGCATTCCGACTTCGATGCCCCGGTTGCCGAAATTCAGTTGCCTTTGAATTTCGGTGATCCCTCTTGAGCATGTATGCTTCTGCTACTTGTTCTACATCACACTTCTTCCGCAAACGGCGAAACGCTTTGACTCGGTGAGTTTCGCGGCATTCCGACTTCGATGCCCCGGTTGCCGAAATTCAGTTGCCTTTGAATTTCGGTGATCCCTCTTGAGCATGTATGCTTCTGCTACTTGTTCTACATCACACTTCCTTCCGCAAACGGCGAAACGCTTTGACTCGAGTTTCGCGGCATTCCGACTTCGATGCCCCGGTTGCCGAAATTCAGTTGCCTTTGAATTTCGGGTGATCCCTCTTGAGCATGTATGCTTCTGCTACTTGTTCTACATCACACTTCTTCCGCAAACGGCGAAACGCTTTGACTCGGTGAGTTTCGCGGCATTCCGACTTCGATGCCCCGGTTGCCGAAATTCAGTTGCCTTTGAATTTCGGGTGATCCCTCTTGAGCATGTATGCTTCTGCTACTTGTTCTACATCACACTTTCTTCCGCAAACACGAAACGCTTTGACTCGGTGAGTTTCGCGGCATTCCGACTTCGATGCCCGGTTGCCGAAATTCAGTTGCCTTTGAATTTCGGGTGATCCCTCTTGAGCATGTATGCTTCTGCTACTTGTTCTACATCACACTTCTTCCGCAAACGGCGAAACGCTTTGACTCGGTGAGTTTCGCGGCATTCCGACTTCGATGCCCCGGTTGCCGAAATTCAGTTGCCTTTGAATTTCGGGTGATCCCTCTTGAGCATGTATGCTTCTGCTACTTGTTCTACATCACACTTCCTTCCGCAAACGGCGAAACGCTTTGACTCGGTGAGTTTCGCGGCATTCCGACTTCGATGCCCCGGTTGCCGAAATTCAGTTGCCTTTGAATTTCGGGTGATCCCTCTTGAGCATGTATGCTTCTGATACTTGTTCTACATCACACTTCTCTTCCGCAAAGGCGAAACGCTTTGACTCGGTGAGTTTCGCGGCATTCCGACTTCGATGCCCCGGTTGCCGAAATTCAGTTGCCTTTGAATTTCGGGTGATCCCTCTTGAGCATGTATGCTTCTGCTTCTGCTAGTTGTTCTACATCACACTTCCTTCCGCAAAGGGCGTAACGCTTTGACTCGGTGAGTTTCACGGCATTCCGACTTCGATGCCCCGGTTGCCGAAATTCAGTTGCCTTTGAATTTCGGGTGATCCCTCTTGAGCATGTATGCTTCTGCTACTTGTTCTACATCACACTTCCTTCCGCAAACGGCGAAACGCTTTGACTCGGAGTTTTCGCGCATTCCGACTTCGATGCCCCGGTTGCCGAAATTCAGTTGCCTTTGAATTTCGGGTGATCCCTCTTGAGCATGTATGCTTCTGCTACTTGTTCTACATCACACTTCTTCCGCAAACGGCGAAACGCTTTGACTCGGTGAGTTTCGCGGCATTCCGACTTCGATGCCCCGGTTGCCGAAATTCAGTTGCCTTTGAATTTCGGGTGATCCCTCTTGAGCATGTATGCTTCTGCTACTTGTTCTACATCACCTTCTTCCTCCCGCAAACGGCGAAACGCTTTGACTCGGTGAGTTTCGCGGCATTCCGACTTCGATGCCCCGTTGCCGAAATTCAGTTGCCTTTGAATTTCGGGTGATCCCTCTTGAGCATGTATGCTTCTGCTACTTGTTCTACATCACACACTCTTCCTCCCGCAAAGGCGAAACGCTTTGACTCGGTGAGTTTCGCGGCATTCCGACTTCGATGCCCCGGTTGCCGAAATTCAGTTGCCTTTGAATTTCGGGTGATCCCTCTTGAGCATGTATGCTTCTGCTACTTGTTCTACATCACACTTCCTTCCGCAAACGGCGAAACGCTTTGACTCGGTGAGTTTCGCGGCATTCCGACTTCGATGCCCCGGTTGCCGAAATTCAGTTGCCTTTGAATTTCGGGTGATCCCTCTTGAGCATGTATGCTTCTGCTACTTGTTCTACATCACACTTCTTCCGCAAACGGCGAAACGCTTTGACTCGGTGAGTTTCGCGGCATTCCGACTTCGATGCCCCGGTTGCCGAAATTCAGTTGCCTTTGAATTTCGGGTGATCCCTCTTGAGCATGTATGCTTCTGCTACTTTTTTTTTTTTTTTA
>CM055356.1:493541-535619 GCA_029228515.1 Populus alba x Populus x berolinensis | reverse complement strand
AATTTCGGCAACCGGGGCATCGAAGTCGGAATGCCGCGAAACTCACCGAGTCAAAGCGTTTCGCTGTTTGCGGAAGGAAGTGTGATGTAGAACAAGTAGCAGAAGCATACATGCTCAAGAGGGATCACCCGAAATTCAGAGGCAACTGACTTTCAGCAACCGGGGCATCGAAGTCGGAATGCCGCGAAACTCCCGAGTCAAAGCGTTTTGCCGTTTGCGGAAGGAAGTGTGATGTAGAACAAGTAGCAGAAGCATACATGCTCAAGAGGGATCACCCGAAATTCACAGGCAACTGAATTTCGGCAACCGGGGCATCGAAGTCGGAATGCCGCCAAAACTCACCGAGTCAAAGCGTTTCGCCGTTTGCGGAAAGAGTGTGATGTAGAACAAGTAGCAGAAGCATACATGCTCAAGAGGGATCACCCGAAATTCAAAGGCAACTGAATTTCGGCAACCGGGGCATCGAATCGAAGTCGGAATGCCGCGAAACTCACCGAGTCAAAGCGTTTCGCCGTTTGCGGAAGGAAGTGTGATGTAGAACAAGTAGCAGAAGCATACATGCTCAAGAGGGATCACCGAAATTCAAAGGCAACTGAATTTCGGCAACCGGGGCATCGAAGTCGGGAATGCGCGAAACTCACCGAGTCAAAGCGTTTCGCCGTTTGCGGAAGGAAGTGTGATGTAGAACAAGTAGCAGAAGCATACATGCTCAAGAGGGATCACCCGAAATTCAAAGGCAACTGAATTTCGGCAACCGGGCATCGAAGTCGGAATGCCGCGAAACTCACCGAGTCAAAGCGTTTCGCCGTTTGCGGAAGGAAGTCTGATGTAGAACAAGTAGCAGAAGCATACATGCTCAAGAGGGATCACCCGAAATTCAAAGGCAACTGAATTTCGGCAACGGGGCATCGAAGTCGGAATGCCGCGAAACTCACGAGTCAAAGCGTTTCGCCGTTTGCGGAAGAAGTGTGATGTAGAACAAGTAGCAGAAGCATACATGCTCAAGAGGGATCACCCGAAATTCAAAGGCAACTGAATTTCGGCAACCGGGGCATCGAAGTTGGAATGCCGCGAAACTCACCGAGTCAAAGCATTTCTCCGTTTGCGGAAGGAAGTGTGATGTATAACAAGTAGCAGAAGCATACATGCTCAAGAGGGATCACCCGAAATTCAAAGGCAACTGAATTTCGGCAACCGGGGCATCGAAGTCGGAATGCCGTGAAACTCACCGAGTCAAAGCGTTCCGCCGTTTGCGGAAGAAGTGTGATGTATAACAAGTAGCAGAAGCATACATGCTCAAGAGGGATCACCCGAAATTCAAAGGCAACTAAATTTCGGCAACCGGGGCATCGAAGTCGGAATGCCGCGAAACTCACCGAGTCAAAGCGTTTCGCCATTTGCGGAAGAAGTCTGATGTAGAACAAGTAGCAGAAGCATACATGCTCAAGATGGATCACCCGAAATTCAAAGGCAACTGAATTTCGGCAACCGGGGCATCGAAGTCGGAATGCCGCGAAACTGACCGAGTCAAAGCGTTTCGCCGTTTGCGGAAGAAGTGTGATGTAGAACAAGAAGCAGAAGCATACATGCTCAAGAGGGATCACCTGAAATTCAAAGGCAATTGAATTTCGGCAACCGGTGCATCGAAGTTGGAATGCCGCGAAACTTACCGAGTCAAAGCGTTTCGGTGTTTGCGGAAGGAAGTGTGATGTAGAACAAGTAGCAGAAGCATACATGCTCAAGAGGGATCACCCGAAATTCAAAGGCAACTGAATTTCGGCAACCGGGGCATCGAAGTCGGAATACCGCGAAACTCACCGAGTCAAAGCGTTTCGCCGTTTGCGGAAGGAAGTGTGATGTAGAACAAGCAGCAGAAGCATACATGCTCAAGAGGGATCACCCGAAATTCAAAGGCAACTGAATTTCGGCAACCGGTGCATTGAAGTCGGAATGCCACGAAACTCACCGAGTCAAAGCGTTTGGCCATTTGAGGAAGAAGTCTGATGTAGAACAAGTAGCAGAAGCATACATGCTCAAGAGGGATCACCCGAAATTCAAAGGCAACTGAATTTCGGCAACCGGGGCATCGAAGTCGGAATGCCGCGAAACTCACCGAGTCAAAGCGTTTCGCCGTTTGCGGAAGAAGTTGATGTAGAACAAGTAGCAGAAGCATACATGCTCAAGAGGGATCACCCGAAATTCAAAGGCAACTGAATTTCGGCAACCGGGGCATCGAAGTCGGAATGCCGCGAAACTCACCGAGTCAAAGCGTTTCGCCGTTTGCGGAAGGAAGTGTGATGTAGAACAAGTAGCAGAAGCATACATGCTCAAGAGGGATCACCCGAAATTCAAAGGCAACTGAATTTCGGCAACCGGGGCATCGAAGTCGGAATGCCGCGAAACTCACCGAGTCAAAGCGTTTCGCCGTTTGCGGAAGAAGTCTGATGTAGAACAAGTAGCAGAAGCATACATGCTCAAGAGGGATCACCCGAAATTCAAAGGCAACTGAATTTCGGCAACCGGGGCATCGAAGTCGGAATGCCGCGAAACTCACCGAGTCAAAGCGTTTCGCCGTTTGCGGAAGGAAGTCTGATGTAGAACAAGTAGCAGAAGCATACATGCTCAAGAGGGATCACCCGAAATTCAAAGGCAACTGAATTTCGGCAACCGGGGCATCGAAGTCGGAATGCCGCGAAACTCACCGAGTCAAAGCGTTTCGCCGTTTGCGGAAGGAAGTGTGATGTAGAACAAGTAGCAGAAGCATACATGCTCAAGAGGGATCACCCGAAATTCAAAGGCAACTGAATTTCGGCAACCGGGCATCGAAGTCGGAATGCCGCGAAACTCACCGAGTCAAAGCGTTTCGCCGTTTGCGGAAGAAGTCTGATGTAGAACAAGTAGCAGAAGCATACATGCTCAAGAGGGATCACCCGAAATTCAAAGGCAACTGAATTTCGGCAACCGGGGCATCGAAGTCGGAATGCCGCGAAACTCACCGAGTCAAAGCGTTTCGCCGTTTGCGGAAGAAGTGTGATGTAGAACAAGTAGCAGAAGCATACATGCTCAAGAGGGATCACCCGAAATTCAAAGGCAACTGAATTTCGGCAACCGGGGCATCGAAGTCGGAATGCCGCGAAACTCACCGAGTCAAAGCGTTTCGCCGTTTGCGGAAGGAAGTGTGATGTAGAACAAGTAGCAGAAGCATACATGCTCAAGAGGGATCACCCGAAATTCAAAGGCAACTGAATTTCGGCAACCGGGGCATCGAAGTCGGAATGCCGCGAAACTCACCGAGTCAAAGCGTTTCGCCGTTTGCGGAAGAAGTGTGATGTAGAACAAGTAGCAGAAGCATACATGCTCAAGAGGGATCACCCGAAATTCAAAGGCAACTGAATTTCGGCAACCGGGGCATCGAAGTCGGAATGCCGCGAAACTCACCGAGTCAAAGCGTTTCGCCGTTTGCAGAAGGAAGTCTGATGTAGAACAAGTAGCAGAAGCATAAATGCTCAAGAGGGATCACCCGAAATTCAAAGGCAACTGAATTTCGGCAACCGGGGCATCGAAGTCGGAATGCCGCGAAACTCACCGAGTCAAAGCGTTTCGCCGTTTGCGGAAGAAAGTCTGTTGTAGAACAAGTAGCAGAAGCATAAATGCTCAAGAGGGATCACCCGAAATTTAAAGGCAACTGAATTTCGGCAACCGGTGCATCGAAGTCGGAATGCCGCGAAACTAACTGAGTCAAAGCGTTTCGCTGTTTGCGGAGGACAGTCTGATGTAGAGCAAGTAGCAGAAGCATACATGCTCAAGAGGGATCACCCGAAATTCAAAGGCAACTGAATTTCGGCAACCGGGGCATCGAAGTCGGAATGCCGCGAAACTCACCGAGTCAAAGCGTTTCGCCGTTTGCGGAAGAAGTGTGATGTAGAACAAGTAGCAGAAGCATACATGCTCAAGAGGGATCACCCGAAATTCAAAGGCAACTGAATTTCGGCAACGGGGCATCGAAGTCGGAATGCCGCGAAACTCACCGAGTCAAAGCGTTTCGCCGTTTGCGGAAGGAAGTCTGATGTAGAACAAGTAGCAGAAGCATACATGCTCAAGAGGGATCACCCGAAATTCAAAGGCAACTGAATTTCGGCAACCGGGCATCGAAAGTCGGAATGCCGCGAAACTCACCGAGTCAAAGCGTTTCGCCGTTTGCGGAAGGAAGTCTGATGTAGAACAAGTAGCAGAAGCATACATGCTCAAGAGGGATCACCCGAAATTCAAAGGCAACTGAATTTCGGCAACCGGGGCATCGAAGTCGGAATGCCGCGAAACTCACCGAGTCAAAGCGTTTCGCCGTTGCGGAAGGAAGTCTGATGTAGAACAAGTAGCAGAAGCATACATGCTCAAGAGGGATCACCCGAAATTCAAAGGCAACTGAATTTCGGCAACCGGGCCAATCGAATCGGAATTTCGTGAATTCAAAAAATTTTTGAATTAACCTGCGAAACTCACCGAGTCAAAGCGTTTCGCCGTTTGCGGAAGGAAGTCTGATGTAGAACAAGTAGCAGAAGCATACATGCTCAAGAGGGATCACCCGAAATTCAAAGGCAACTGAATTTCGGCAACCGGGCATCGAAGTCGGAATGCCGCGAAACTCACCGAGTCAAAGCGTTTCGCCGTTTGCGGAAGGAAGTCTGATGTAGAACAAGTAGCAGAAGCATACATGCTCAAGAGGGATCACCCGAAATTCAAAGGCAACTGAATTTCGGCAACCGGGGCATCGAAGTCGGAATGCCGCGAAACTCACCGAGTCAAAGCGTTTCGCCGTTTGCGGAAGAAAGTCTGATGTAGAACAAGTAGCAGAAGCATACATGCTCAAGAGGGATCACCCGAAATTCAAAGGCAACTGAATTTCGGCAACCGGGGCATCGAAGTCGGAATGCCGCGAAACTCACCGAGTCAAAGCGTTTCGCCGTTTGCGGAAGAAGTCTGATGTAGAACAAGTAGCAGAAGCATACATGCTCAAGAGGGATCACCCGAAATTCAAAGGCAACTGAATTTCGGCAACCGGGGCATCGAAGTCGGAATGCCGCGAAACTCACCGAGTCAAAGCGTTTCGCCGTTTGCGGAAGAAGTGTGATGTAGAACAAGTAGCAGAAGCATACATGCTCAAGAGGGATCACCCGAAATTCAAAGGCAACTGAATTTCGGCAACCGGGGCATCGAAGTCGGAATGCCGCGAAACTCACCGAGTCAAAGCGTTTCGCCGTTTGCGGAAGAAGTCTGATGTAGAACAAGTAGCAGAAGCATACATGCTCAAGAGGGATCACCCGAAATTCAAAGGCAACTGAATTTCGGCAACCGGGGCATCGAAGTCGGAATGCCGCGAAACTCACCGAGTCAAAGCGTTTCGCCGTTTGCGGAAGAGGAATGTGATGTAGAACAAGTAGCAGAAGCATACATGCTCAAGAGGGATCACCCGAAATTCAAAGGCAACTGAATTTCGGCAACCGGGGCATCGAAGTCGGAATGCCGCGAAACTCACCGAGTCAAAGCGTTTCGCCGTTTGCGGAAGAAGTCTGATGTAGAACAAGTAGCAGAAGCATACATGCTCAAGAGGGATCACCCGAAATTCAAAGGCAACTGAATTTCGGCAACCGGGCATCGAAGTCGGAATGCCGCGAAACTCACCGAGTCAAAGCGTTTCGCCGTTTGCGGAAGAAGTCTGATGTAGAACAAGTAGCAGAAGCATACATGCTCAAGAGGGATCACCCGAAATTCAAAGGCAACTGAATTTCGGCAACCGGGCATCGAAGTCGGAATGCCGCGAAACTCACCGAGTCAAAGCGTTTCGCTGTTTGCGGAAGGAAGTCTGATGTAGAACAAGTAGCAGAAGCATACATGCTCAAGAGGGATCACCCGAAATTCAAAGGCAACTGAATTTCGGCAACCGGGGCATCGAAGTCGGAATGCCGCGAAACTCACCGAGTCAAAGCGTTTCGCCGTTTGCGGAAGAAGTCTGATGTAGAACAAGTAGCAGAAGCATACATGCTCAAGAGGGATCACCCGAAATTCAAAGGCAACTGAATTTCGGCAACCGGGGCATCGAAGTCGGAATGCCGCGAAACTCACCGAGTCAAAGCGTTTCGCCGTTTGCGGAAGAAGTGTGATGTAGAACAAGTAGCAGAAGCATACATGCTCAAGAGGGATCACCCGAAATTCAAAGGCAACTGAATTTCGGCAACCGGGGCATCGAAGTCGGAATGCCGCGAAACTCACCGAGTCAAAGCGTTTCGCCGTTTGCGGAAGGAAGTCTGATGTAGAACAAGTAGCAGAAGCATACATGCTCAAGAGGGATCACCCGAAATTCAAAGGCAACTGAATTTCGGCAACCGGGGCATCGAAGTCGGAATGCCGCGAAACTCACCGAGTCAAAGCGTTTCGCCGTTTGCGGAAGGAAGTGTGATGTAGAACAAGTAGCAGAAGCATACATGCTCAAGAGGGATCACCCGAAATTCAAAGGCAACTGAATTTCGGCAACCGGGGCATCGAAGTCGGAATGCCGCGAAACTCACCGAGTCAAAGCGTTTCGCCGTTTGCGGAAGGAAGTCTGATGTAGAACAAGTAGCAGAAGCATACATGCTCAAGAGGGATCACCCGAAATTCAAAGGCAACTGAATTTCGGCAACCGGGGCATCGAAGTCGGAATGCCGCGAAACTCACCGAGTCAAAGCGTTTCGCCGTTTGCGGAAGAAGTGTGATGTAGAACAAGTAGCAGAAGCATACATGCTCAAGAGGGATCACCCGAAATTCAAAGGCAACTGAATTTCGGCAACCGGGGCATCGAAGTCGGAATGCCGCGAAACTCACCGAGTCAAAGCGTTTCGCCGTTTGCGGAAGAAGTGTGATGTAGAACAAGTAGCAGAAGCATACATGCTCAAGAGGGATCACCCGAAATTCAAAGGCAACTGAATTTCGGCAACCGGGGCATCGAAGTCGGAATGCCGCGAAACTCACCGAGTCAAAGCGTTTCGCCGTTTGCGGAAGGAAGTGTGATGTAGAACAAGTAGCAGAAGCATACATGCTCAAGAGGGATCACCCGAAATTCAAAGGCAACTGAATTTCGGCAACCGGGGCATCGAAGTCGGAATGCCGCGAAACTCACCGAGTCAAAGCGTTTCGCCGTTTGCGGAAGAAGTGTGATGTAGAACAAGTAGCAGAAGCATACATGCTCAAGAGGGATCACCCGAAATTCAAAGGCAACTGAATTTCGGCAACCGGGGCATCGAAGTCGGAATGCCGCGAAACTCACCGAGTCAAAGCGTTTCGCCGTTTGCGGAAGAAGTCTGATGTAGAACAAGTAGCAGAAGCATACATGCTCAAGAGGGATCACCCGAAATTCAAAGGCAACTGAATTTCGGCAACCGGGGCATCGAAGTCGGAATGCCGCGAAACTCACCGAGTCAAAGCGTTTCGCCGTTTGCGGAAGAAGTGTGATGTAGAACAAGTAGCAGAAGCATACATGCTCAAGAGGGATCACCCGAAATTCAAAGGCAACTGAATTTCGGCAACCGGGGCATCGAAGTCGGAATGCCGCGAAACTCACCGAGTCAAAGCGTTTCGCCGTTTGCGGAAGAAGTGTGATGTAGAACAAGTAGCAGAAGCATACATGCTCAAGAGGGATCACCCGAAATTCAAAGGCAACTGAATTTCGGCAACCGGGGCATCGAAGTCGGAATGCCGCGAAACTCACCGAGTCAAAGCGTTTCGCCGTTTGCGGAAGAAGTGTGATGTAGAACAAGTAGCAGAAGCATACATGCTCAAGAGGGATCACCCGAAATTCAAAGGCAACTGAATTTCGGCAACCGGGGCATCGAAGTCGGAATGCCGCGAAACTCACCGAGTCAAAGCGTTTCGCCGTTTGCGGAGGAAGTGTGATGTAGAACAAGTAGCAGAAGCATACATGCTCAAGAGGGATCACCCGAAATTCAAAGGCAACTGAATTTCGGCAACCGGGGCATCGAAGTCGGAATGCCGCGAAACTCACCGAGTCAAAGCGTTTCGCCGTTTGCGGAAGAAGTGTGATGTAGAACAAGTAGCAGAAGCATACATGCTCAAGAGGGATCACCCGAAATTCAAAGGCAACTGAATTTCGGCAACCGGGGCATCGAAGTCGGAATGCCGCGAAACTCACCGAGTCAAAGCGTTTCGCCGTTTGCGGAAGGAAGTCTGATGTAGAACAAGTAGCAGAAGCATACATGCTCAAGAGGGATCACCCGAAATTCAAAGGCAACTGAATTTCGGCAACCGGGGCATCGAAGTCGGAATGCCGCGAAACTCACCGAGTCAAAGCGTTTCGCCGTTTGCGGAAGGAAGTGTGATGTAGAACAAGTAGCAGAAGCATACATGCTCAAGAGGGATCACCCGAAATTCAAAGGCAACTGAATTTCGGCAACCGGGGCATCGAAGTCGGAATGCCGCGAAACTCACCGAGTCAAAGCGTTTCGCCGTTTGCGGAAGGAAGTGTGATGTAGAACAAGTAGCAGAAGCATACATGCTCAAGAGGGATCACCCGAAATTCAAAGGCAACTGAATTTCGGCAACCGGGGCATCGAAGTCGGAATGCCGCGAAACTCACCGAGTCAAAGCGTTTCGCCGTTTGCGGAAGGAAGTGTGATGTAGAACAAGTAGCAGAAGCATACATGCTCAAGAGGGATCACCCGAAATTCAAAGGCAACTGAATTTCGGCAACCGGGGCATCGAAGTCGGAATGCCGCGAAACTCACCGAGTCAAAGCGTTTCGCCGTTTGCGGAAGGAAGTGTGATGTAGAACAAGTAGCAGAAGCATACATGCTCAAGAGGGATCACCCGAAATTCAAAGGCAACTGAATTTCGGCAACGGGGCATCGAAGTCGGAATGCCGCGAAACTCACCGAGTCAAAGCGTTTCGCCGTTTGCGGAAGGAAGTGTGATGTAGAACAAGTAGCAGAAGCATACATGCTCAAGAGGGATCACCCGAAATTCAAAGGCAACTGAATTTCGGCAACCGGGGCATCGAAGTCGGAATGCCGCGAAACTCACCGAGTCAAAGCGTTTCGCCGTTTGCGGAAGGAAGTGTGATGTAGAACAAGTAGCAGAAGCATACATGCTCAAGAGGGATCACCCGAAATTCAAAGGCAACTGAATTTCGGCAACCGGGGCATCGAAGTCGGAATGCCGCGAAACTCACCGAGTCAAAGCGTTTCGCCGTTTGCGGAAGGAAGTGTGATGTAGAACAAGTAGCAGAAGCATACATGCTCAAGAGGGATCACCCGAAATTCAAAGGCAACTGAATTTCGGCAACCGGGGCATCGAAGTCGGAATGCCGCGAAACTCACCGAGTCAAAGCGTTTCGCCGTTTGCGGAAGGAAGTCTGATGTAGAACAAGTAGCAGAAGCATACATGCTCAAGAGGGATCACCCGAAATTCAAAGGCAACTGAATTTCGGCAACCGGGGCATCGAAGTCGGAATGCCGCGAAACTCACCGAGTCAAAGCGTTTCGCCGTTTGCGGAAGGAAGTGTGATGTAGAACAAGTAGCAGAAGCATACATGCTCAAGAGGGATCACCCGAAATTCAAAGGCAACTGAATTTCGGCAACCGGGCATCGAAGTCGGAATGCCGCGAAACTCACCGAGTCAAAGCGTTTCGCCGTTTGCGGAAGAAGTGTGATGTAGAACAAGTAGCAGAAGCATACATGCTCAAGAGGGATCACCCGAAATTCAAAGGCAACTGAATTTCGGCAACGGGGCATCGAAGTCGGAATGCCGCGAAACTCACCGAGTCAAAGCGTTTCGCCGTTTGCGGAAGGAAGTGTGATGTAGAACAAGTAGCAGAAGCATACATGCTCAAGAGGGATCACCCGAAATTCAAAGGCAACTGAATTTCGGCAACCGGGGCATCGAAGTCGGAATGCCGCGAAACTCACCGAGTCAAAGCGTTTCGCCGTTTGCGGAAGGAAGTGTGATGTAGAACAAGTAGCAGAAGCATACATGCTCAAGAGGGATCACCCGAAATTCAAAGGCAACTGAATTTCGGCAACCGGGGCATCGAAGTCGGAATGCCGCGAAACTCACCGAGTCAAAGCGTTTCGCCGTTTGCGGAAGGAAGTGTGATGTAGAACAAGTAGCAGAAGCATACATGCTCAAGAGGGATCACCCGAAATTCAAAGGCAACTGAATTTCGGCAACCGGGGCATCGAAGTCGGAATGCCGCGAAACTCACCGAGTCAAAGCGTTTCGCCGTTTGCGGAAGGAAGTGTGATGTAGAACAAGTAGCAGAAGCATACATGCTCAAGAGGGATCACCCGAAATTCAAAGGCAACTGAATTTCGGCAACCGGGGCATCGAAGTCGGAATGCCGCGAAACTCACCGAGTCAAAGCGTTTCGCCGTTTGCGGAAGAAGTGTGATGTAGAACAAGTAGCAGAAGCATACATGCTCAAGAGGGATCACCCGAAATTCAAAGGCAACTGAATTTCGGCAACCGGGGCATCGAAGTCGGAATGCCGCGAAACTCACCGAGTCAAAGCGTTTCGCCGTTTGCGGAAGGAAGTGTGATGTAGAACAAGTAGCAGAAGCATACATGCTCAAGAGGGATCACCCGAAATTCAAAGGCAACTGAATTTCGGCAACCGGGGCATCGAAGTCGGAATGCCGCGAAACTCACCGAGTCAAAGCGTTTCGCCGTTTGCGGAAGAAGTCTGATGTAGAACAAGTAGCAGAAGCATACATGCTCAAGAGGGATCACCCGAAATTCAAAGGCAACTGAATTTCGGCAACCGGGGCATCGAAGTCGGAATGCCGCGAAACTCACCGAGTCAAAGCGTTTCGCCGTTTGCGGAAGGAAGTGTGATGTAGAACAAGTAGCAGAAGCATACATGCTCAAGAGGGATCACCCGAAATTCAAAGGCAACTGAATTTCGGCAACCGGGGCATCGAAGTCGGAATGCCGCGAAACTCACCGAGTCAAAGCGTTTCGCCGTTTGCGGAAGGAAGTGTGATGTAGAACAAGTAGCAGAAGCATACATGCTCAAGAGGGATCACCCGAAATTCAAAGGCAACTGAATTTCGGCAACCGGGGCATCGAAGTCGGAATGCCGCGAAACTCACCGAGTCAAAGCGTTTCGCCGTTTGCGGAAGGAAGTGTGATGTAGAACAAGTAGCAGAAGCATACATGCTCAAGAGGGATCACCCGAAATTCAAAGGCAACTGAATTTCGGCAACCGGGGCATCGAAGTCGGAATGCCGCGAAACTCACCGAGTCAAAGCGTTTCGCCGTTTGCGGAAGGAAGTGTGATGTAGAACAAGTAGCAGAAGCATACATGCTCAAGAGGGATCACCCGAAATTCAAAGGCAACTGAATTTCGGCAACCGGGGCATCGAAGTCGGAATGCCGCGAAACTCACCGAGTCAAAGCGTTTCGCCGTTTGCGGAAGGAAGTGTGATGTAGAACAAGTAGCAGAAGCATACATGCTCAAGAGGGATCACCCGAAATTCAAAGGCAACTGAATTTCGGCAACCGGGGCATCGAAGTCGGAATGCCGCGAAACTCACCGAGTCAAAGCGTTTCGCCGTTTGCGGAAGGAAGTGTGATGTAGAACAAGTAGCAGAAGCATACATGCTCAAGAGGGATCACCCGAAATTCAAAGGCAACTGAATTTCGGCAACCGGGGCATCGAAGTCGGAATGCCGCGAAACTCACCGAGTCAAAGCGTTTCGCCGTTTGCGGAAGAAGTGTGATGTAGAACAAGTAGCAGAAGCATACATGCTCAAGAGGGATCACCCGAAATTCAAAGGCAACTGAATTTCGGCAACCGGGGCATCGAAGTCGGAATGCCGCGAAACTCACCGAGTCAAAGCGTTTCGCCGTTTGCGGAAGAAGTGTGATGTAGAACAAGTAGCAGAAGCATACATGCTCAAGAGGGATCACCCGAAATTCAAAGGCAACTGAATTTCGGCAACCGGGGCATCGAAGTCGGAATGCCGCGAAACTCACCGAGTCAAAGCGTTTCGCCGTTTGCGGAAGGAAGTGTGATGTAGAACAAGTAGCAGAAGCATACATGCTCAAGAGGGATCACCCGAAATTCAAAGGCAACTGAATTTCGGCAACCGGGGCATCGAAGTCGGAATGCCGCGAAACTCACCGAGTCAAAGCGTTTCGCCGTTTGCGGAAGAAGTCTGATGTAGAACAAGTAGCAGAAGCATACATGCTCAAGAGGGATCACCCGAAATTCAAAGGCAACTGAATTTCGGCAACCGGGGCATCGAAGTCGGAATGCCGCGAAACTCACCGAGTCAAAGCGTTTCGCCGTTTGCGGAAGGAAGTGTGATGTAGAACAAGTAGCAGAAGCATACATGCTCAAGAGGGATCACCCGAAATTCAAAGGCAACTGAATTTCGGCAACCGGGGCATCGAAGTCGGAATGCCGCGAAACTCACCGAGTCAAAGCGTTTCGCCGTTTGCGGAAGAAGTGTGATGTAGAACAAGTAGCAGAAGCATACATGCTCAAGAGGGATCACCCGAAATTCAAAGGCAACTGAATTTCGGCAACCGGGGCATCGAAGTCGGAATGCCGCGAAACTCACCGAGTCAAAGCGTTTCGCCGTTTGCGGAAGGAAGTGTGATGTAGAACAAGTAGCAGAAGCATACATGCTCAAGAGGGATCACCCGAAATTCAAAGGCAACTGAATTTCGGCAACCGGGGCATCGAAGTCGGAATGCCGCGAAACTCACCGAGTCAAAGCGTTTCGCCGTTTGCGGAAGAAGTGTGATGTAGAACAAGTAGCAGAAGCATACATGCTCAAGAGGGATCACCCGAAATTCAAAGGCAACTGAATTTCGGCAACCGGGGCATCGAAGTCGGAATGCCGCGAAACTCACCGAGTCAAAGCGTTTCGCCGTTTGCGGAAGAAGTGTGATGTAGAACAAGTAGCAGAAGCATACATGCTCAAGAGGGATCACCCGAAATTCAAAGGCAACTGAATTTCGGCAACCGGGGCATCGAAGTCGGAATGCCGCGAAACTCACCGAGTCAAAGCGTTTCGCCGTTTGCGGAAGAAGTCTGATGTAGAACAAGTAGCAGAAGCATACATGCTCAAGAGGGATCACCCGAAATTCAAAGGCAACTGAATTTCGGCAACCGGGGCATCGAAGTCGGAATGCCGCGAAACTCACCGAGTCAAAGCGTTTCGCCGTTTGCGGAAGGAAGTGTGATGTAGAACAAGTAGCAGAAGCATACATGCTCAAGAGGGATCACCCGAAATTCAAAGGCAACTGAATTTCGGCAACGGGGCATCGAAGTCGGAATGCCGCGAAACTCACCGAGTCAAAGCGTTTCGCCGTTTGCGGAAGAAGTGTGATGTAGAACAAGTAGCAGAAGCATACATGCTCAAGAGGGATCACCCGAAATTCAAAGGCAACTGAATTTCGGCAACCGGGGCATCGAAGTCGGAATGCCGCGAAACTCACCGAGTCAAAGCGTTTCGCCGTTTGCGGAAGAAGTGTGATGTAGAACAAGTAGCAGAAGCATACATGCTCAAGAGGGATCACCCGAAATTCAAAGGCAACTGAATTTCGGCAACCGGGGCATCGAAGTCGGAATGCCGCGAAACTCACCGAGTCAAAGCGTTTCGCCGTTTGCGGAAGAAGTGTGATGTAGAACAAGTAGCAGAAGCATACATGCTCAAGAGGGATCACCCGAAATTCAAAGGCAACTGAATTTCGGCAACCGGGGCATCGAAGTCGGAATGCCGCGAAACTCACCGAGTCAAAGCGTTTCGCCGTTTGCGGAAGAAGTGTGATGTAGAACAAGTAGCAGAAGCATACATGCTCAAGAGGGATCACCCGAAATTCAAAGGCAACTGAATTTCGGCAACCGGGGCATCGAAGTCGGAATGCCGCGAAACTCACCGAGTCAAAGCGTTTCGCCGTTTGCGGAAGGAAGTGTGATGTAGAACAAGTAGCAGAAGCATACATGCTCAAGAGGGATCACCCGAAATTCAAAGGCAACTGAATTTCGGCAACCGGGGCATCGAAGTCGGAATGCCGCGAAACTCACCGAGTCAAAGCGTTTCGCCGTTTGCGGAAGGAAGTGTGATGTAGAACAAGTAGCAGAAGCATACATGCTCAAGAGGGATCACCCGAAATTCAAAGGCAACTGAATTTCGGCAACCGGGGCATCGAAGTCGGAATGCCGCGAAACTCACCGAGTCAAAGCGTTTCGCCGTTTGCGGAAGAAGTGTGATGTAGAACAAGTAGCAGAAGCATACATGCTCAAGAGGGATCACCCGAAATTCAAAGGCAACTGAATTTCGGCAACCGGGGCATCGAAGTCGGAATGCCGCGAAACTCACCGAGTCAAAGCGTTTCGCCGTTTGCGGAAGGAAGTGTGATGTAGAACAAGTAGCAGAAGCATACATGCTCAAGAGGGATCACCCGAAATTCAAAGGCAACTGAATTTCGGCAACCGGGGCATCGAAGTCGGAATGCCGCGAAACTCACCGAGTCAAAGCGTTTCGCCGTTTGCGGAAGAAGTGTGATGTAGAACAAGTAGCAGAAGCATACATGCTCAAGAGGGATCACCCGAAATTCAAAGGCAACTGAATTTCGGCAACCGGGGCATCGAAGTCGGAATGCCGCGAAACTCACCGAGTCAAAGCGTTTCGCCGTTTGCGGAAGGAAGTGTGATGTAGAACAAGTAGCAGAAGCATACATGCTCAAGAGGGATCACCCGAAATTCAAAGGCAACTGAATTTCGGCAACCGGGGCATCGAAGTCGGAATGCCGCGAAACTCACCGAGTCAAAGCGTTTCGCCGTTTGCGGAAGAAGTGTGATGTAGAACAAGTAGCAGAAGCATACATGCTCAAGAGGGATCACCCGAAATTCAAAGGCAACTGAATTTCGGCAACCGGGGCATCGAAGTCGGAATGCCGCGAAACTCACCGAGTCAAAGCGTTTCGCCGTTTGCGGAAGAAGTGTGATGTAGAACAAGTAGCAGAAGCATACATGCTCAAGAGGGATCACCCGAAATTCAAAGGCAACTGAATTTCGGCAACCGGGGCATCGAAGTCGGAATGCCGCGAAACTCACCGAGTCAAAGCGTTTCGCCGTTTGCGGAAGGAAGTGTGATGTAGAACAAGTAGCAGAAGCATACATGCTCAAGAGGGATCACCCGAAATTCAAAGGCAACTGAATTTCGGCAACCGGGGCATCGAAGTCGGAATGCCGCGAAACTCACCGAGTCAAAGCGTTTCGCCGTTTGCGGAAGGAAGTGTGATGTAGAACAAGTAGCAGAAGCATACATGCTCAAGAGGGATCACCCGAAATTCAAAGGCAACTGAATTTCGGCAACCGGGGCATCGAAGTCGGAATGCCGCGAAACTCACCGAGTCAAAGCGTTTCGCCGTTTGCGGAAGGAAGTGTGATGTAGAACAAGTAGCAGAAGCATACATGCTCAAGAGGGATCACCCGAAATTCAAAGGCAACTGAATTTCGGCAACCGGGGCATCGAAGTCGGAATGCCGCGAAACTCACCGAGTCAAAGCGTTTCGCCGTTTGCGGAAGGAAGTGTGATGTAGAACAAGTAGCAGAAGCATACATGCTCAAGAGGGATCACCCGAAATTCAAAGGCAACTGAATTTCGGCAACCGGGGCATCGAAGTCGGAATGCCGCGAAACTCACCGAGTCAAAGCGTTTCGCCGTTTGCGGAAGGAAGTGTGATGTAGAACAAGTAGCAGAAGCATACATGCTCAAGAGGGATCACCCGAAATTCAAAGGCAACTGAATTTCGGCAACCGGGGCATCGAAGTCGGAATGCCGCGAAACTCACCGAGTCAAAGCGTTTCGCCGTTTGCGGAAGGAAGTGTGATGTAGAACAAGTAGCAGAAGCATACATGCTCAAGAGGGATCACCCGAAATTCAAAGGCAACTGAATTTCGGCAACCGGGGCATCGAAGTCGGAATGCCGCGAAACTCACCGAGTCAAAGCGTTTCGCCGTTTGCGGAAGAAGTGTGATGTAGAACAAGTAGCAGAAGCATACATGCTCAAGAGGGATCACCCGAAATTCAAAGGCAACTGAATTTCGGCAACCGGGGCATCGAAGTCGGAATGCCGCGAAACTCACCGAGTCAAAGCGTTTCGCCGTTTGCGGAAGGAAGTGTGATGTAGAACAAGTAGCAGAAGCATACATGCTCAAGAGGGATCACCCGAAATTCAAAGGCAACTGAATTTCGGCAACCGGGGCATCGAAGTCGGAATGCCGCGAAACTCACCGAGTCAAAGCGTTTCGCCGTTTGCGGAAGAAGTCTGATGTAGAACAAGTAGCAGAAGCATACATGCTCAAGAGGGATCACCCGAAATTCAAAGGCAACTGAATTTCGGCAACCGGGGCATCGAAGTCGGAATGCCGCGAAACTCACCGAGTCAAAGCGTTTCGCCGTTTGCGGAAGAAGTGTGATGTAGAACAAGTAGCAGAAGCATACATGCTCAAGAGGGATCACCCGAAATTCAAAGGCAACTGAATTTCGGCAACCGGGGCATCGAAGTCGGAATGCCGCGAAACTCACCGAGTCAAAGCGTTTCGCCGTTTGCGGAAGAAGTGTGATGTAGAACAAGTAGCAGAAGCATACATGCTCAAGAGGGATCACCCGAAATTCAAAGGCAACTGAATTTCGGCAACCGGGGCATCGAAGTCGGAATGCCGCGAAACTCACCGAGTCAAAGCGTTTCGCCGTTTGCGGAAGGAAGTGTGATGTAGAACAAGTAGCAGAAGCATACATGCTCAAGAGGGATCACCCGAAATTCAAAGGCAACTGAATTTCGGCAACCGGGGCATCGAAGTCGGAATGCCGCGAAACTCACCGAGTCAAAGCGTTTCGCCGTTTGCGGAAGGAAGTGTGATGTAGAACAAGTAGCAGAAGCATACATGCTCAAGAGGGATCACCCGAAATTCAAAGGCAACTGAATTTCGGCAACCGGGGCATCGAAGTCGGAATGCCGCGAAACTCACCGAGTCAAAGCGTTTCGCCGTTTGCGGAAGAAGTGTGATGTAGAACAAGTAGCAGAAGCATACATGCTCAAGAGGGATCACCCGAAATTCAAAGGCAACTGAATTTCGGCAACCGGGGCATCGAAGTCGGAATGCCGCGAAACTCACCGAGTCAAAGCGTTTCGCCGTTTGCGGAAGAAGTGTGATGTAGAACAAGTAGCAGAAGCATACATGCTCAAGAGGGATCACCCGAAATTCAAAGGCAACTGAATTTCGGCAACCGGGGCATCGAAGTCGGAATGCCGCGAAACTCACCGAGTCAAAGCGTTTCGCCGTTTGCGGAAGGAAGTGTGATGTAGAACAAGTAGCAGAAGCATACATGCTCAAGAGGGATCACCCGAAATTCAAAGGCAACTGAATTTCGGCAACCGGGGCATCGAAGTCGGAATGCCGCGAAACTCACCGAGTCAAAGCGTTTCGCCGTTTGCGGAAGGAAGTGTGATGTAGAACAAGTAGCAGAAGCATACATGCTCAAGAGGGATCACCCGAAATTCAAAGGCAACTGAATTTCGGCAACCGGGGCATCGAAGTCGGAATGCCGCGAAACTCACCGAGTCAAAGCGTTTCGCCGTTTGCGGAAGGAAGTGTGATGTAGAACAAGTAGCAGAAGCATACATGCTCAAGAGGGATCACCCGAAATTCAAAGGCAACTGAATTTCGGCAACCGGGGCATCGAAGTCGGAATGCCGCGAAACTCACCGAGTCAAAGCGTTTCGCCGTTTGCGGAAGGAAGTGTGATGTAGAACAAGTAGCAGAAGCATACATGCTCAAGAGGGATCACCCGAAATTCAAAGGCAACTGAATTTCGGCAACCGGGGCATCGAAGTCGGAATGCCGCGAAACTCACCGAGTCAAAGCGTTTCGCCGTTTGCGGAAGAAGTGTGATGTAGAACAAGTAGCAGAAGCATACATGCTCAAGAGGGATCACCCGAAATTCAAAGGCAACTGAATTTCGGCAACGGGGCATCGAAGTCGGAATGCCGCGAAACTCACCGAGTCAAAGCGTTTCGCCGTTTGCGGAAGGAAGTGTGATGTAGAACAAGTAGCAGAAGCATACATGCTCAAGAGGGATCACCCGAAATTCAAAGGCAACTGAATTTCGGCAACCGGGGCATCGAAGTCGGAATGCCGCGAAACTCACCGAGTCAAAGCGTTTCGCCGTTTGCGGAAGAAGTGTGATGTAGAACAAGTAGCAGAAGCATACATGCTCAAGAGGGATCACCCGAAATTCAAAGGCAACTGAATTTCGGCAACCGGGCATCGAAGTCGGAATGCCGCGAAACTCACCGAGTCAAAGCGTTTCGCCGTTTGCGGAAGAAGTGTGATGTAGAACAAGTAGCAGAAGCATACATGCTCAAGAGGGATCACCCGAAATTCAAAGGCAACTGAATTTCGGCAACCGGGGCATCGAAGTCGGAATGCCGCGAAACTCACCGAGTCAAAGCGTTTCGCCGTTTGCGGAAGGAAGTGTGATGTAGAACAAGTAGCAGAAGCATACATGCTCAAGAGGGATCACCCGAAATTCAAAGGCAACTGAATTTCGGCAACCGGGGCATCGAAGTCGGAATGCCGCGAAACTCACCGAGTCAAAGCGTTTCGCCGTTTGCGGAAGGAAGTCTGATGTAGAACAAGTAGCAGAAGCATACATGCTCAAGAGGGATCACCCGAAATTCAAAGGCAACTGAATTTCGGCAACCGGGGCATCGAAGTCGGAATGCCGCGAAACTCACCGAGTCAAAGCGTTTCGCCGTTTGCGGAAGAAGTGTGATGTAGAACAAGTAGCAGAAGCATACATGCTCAAGAGGGATCACCCGAAATTCAAAGGCAACTGAATTTCGGCAACCGGGGCATCGAAGTCGGAATGCCGCGAAACTCACCGAGTCAAAGCGTTTCGCCGTTTGCGGAAGAAGTCTGATGTAGAACAAGTAGCAGAAGCATACATGCTCAAGAGGGATCACCCGAAATTCAAAGGCAACTGAATTTCGGCAACCGGGGCATCGAAGTCGGAATGCCGCGAAACTCACCGAGTCAAAGCGTTTCGCCGTTTGCGGAAGAAGTGTGATGTAGAACAAGTAGCAGAAGCATACATGCTCAAGAGGGATCACCCGAAATTCAAAGGCAACTGAATTTCGGCAACCGGGGCATCGAAGTCGGAATGCCGCGAAACTCACCGAGTCAAAGCGTTTCGCCGTTTGCGGAAGGAAGTCTGATGTAGAACAAGTAGCAGAAGCATACATGCTCAAGAGGGATCACCCGAAATTCAAAGGCAACTGAATTTCGGCAACCGGGGCATCGAAGTCGGAATGCCGCGAAACTCACCGAGTCAAAGCGTTTCGCCGTTTGCGGAAGAAGTGTGATGTAGAACAAGTAGCAGAAGCATACATGCTCAAGAGGGATCACCCGAAATTCAAAGGCAACTGAATTTCGGCAACCGGGGCATCGAAGTCGGAATGCCGCGAAACTCACCGAGTCAAAGCGTTTCGCCGTTTGCGGAAGAAGTGTGATGTAGAACAAGTAGCAGAAGCATACATGCTCAAGAGGGATCACCCGAAATTCAAAGGCAACTGAATTTCGGCAACCGGGGCATCGAAGTCGGAATGCCGCGAAACTCACCGAGTCAAAGCGTTTCGCCGTTTGCGGAAGAAGTGTGATGTAGAACAAGTAGCAGAAGCATACATGCTCAAGAGGGATCACCCGAAATTCAAAGGCAACTGAATTTCGGCAACCGGGGCATCGAAGTCGGAATGCCGCGAAACTCACCGAGTCAAAGCGTTTCGCCGTTTGCGGAAGGAAGTGTGATGTAGAACAAGTAGCAGAAGCATACATGCTCAAGAGGGATCACCCGAAATTCAAAGGCAACTGAATTTCGGCAACCGGGGCATCGAAGTCGGAATGCCGCGAAACTCACCGAGTCAAAGCGTTTCGCCGTTTGCGGAAGAAGTGTGATGTAGAACAAGTAGCAGAAGCATACATGCTCAAGAGGGATCACCCGAAATTCAAAGGCAACTGAATTTCGGCAACCGGGGCATCGAAGTCGGAATGCCGCGAAACTCACCGAGTCAAAGCGTTTCGCCGTTTGCGGAAGGAAGTGTGATGTAGAACAAGTAGCAGAAGCATACATGCTCAAGAGGGATCACCCGAAATTCAAAGGCAACTGAATTTCGGCAACCGGGGCATCGAAGTCGGAATGCCGCGAAACTCACCGAGTCAAAGCGTTTCGCCGTTTGCGGAAGGAAGTGATGTAGAACAAGTAGCAGAAGCATACATGCTCAAGAGGGATCACCCGAAATTCAAAGGCAACTGAATTTCGGCAACCGGGGCATCGAAGTCGGAATGCCGCGAAACTCACCGAGTCAAAGCGTTTCGCCGTTTGCGGAGGAAGTGTGATGTAGAACAAGTAGCAGAAGCATACATGCTCAAGAGGGATCACCCGAAATTCAAAGGCAACTGAATTTCGGCAACCGGGGCATCGAAGTCGGAATGCCGCGAAACTCACCGAGTCAAAGCGTTTCGCCGTTTGCGGAAGAAGTGTGATGTAGAACAAGTAGCAGAAGCATACATGCTCAAGAGGGATCACCCGAAATTCAAAGGCAACTGAATTTCGGCAACCGGGGCATCGAAGTCGGAATGCCGCGAAACTCACCGAGTCAAAGCGTTTCGCCGTTTGCGGAAGGAAGTGTGATGTAGAACAAGTAGCAGAAGCATACATGCTCAAGAGGGATCACCCGAAATTCAAAGGCAACTGAATTTCGGCAACCGGGGCATCGAAGTCGGAATGCCGCGAAACTCACCGAGTCAAAGCGTTTCGCCGTTTGCGGAAGAAGTGTGATGTAGAACAAGTAGCAGAAGCATACATGCTCAAGAGGGATCACCCGAAATTCAAAGGCAACTGAATTTCGGCAACCGGGGCATCGAAGTCGGAATGCCGCGAAACTCACCGAGTCAAAGCGTTTCGCCGTTTGCGGAGGAAGTGTGATGTAGAACAAGTAGCAGAAGCATACATGCTCAAGAGGGATCACCCGAAATTCAAAGGCAACTGAATTTCGGCAACCGGGGCATCGAAGTCGGAATGCCGCGAAACTCACCGAGTCAAAGCGTTTCGCCGTTTGCGGAAGGAAGTCTGATGTAGAACAAGTAGCAGAAGCATACATGCTCAAGAGGGATCACCCGAAATTCAAAGGCAACTGAATTTCGGCAACCGGGGCATCGAAGTCGGAATGCCGCGAAACTCACCGAGTCAAAGCGTTTCGCCGTTTGCGGAAGGAAGTGTGATGTAGAACAAGTAGCAGAAGCATACATGCTCAAGAGGGATCACCCGAAATTCAAAGGCAACTGAATTTCGGCAACCGGGGCATCGAAGTCGGAATGCCGCGAAACTCACCGAGTCAAAGCGTTTCGCCGTTTGCGGAAGGAAGTGTGATGTAGAACAAGTAGCAGAAGCATACATGCTCAAGAGGGATCACCCGAAATTCAAAGGCAACTGAATTTCGGCAACCGGGGCATCGAAGTCGGAATGCCGCGAAACTCACCGAGTCAAAGCGTTTCGCCGTTTGCGGAAGGAAGTCTGATGTAGAACAAGTAGCAGAAGCATACATGCTCAAGAGGGATCACCCGAAATTCAAAGGCAACTGAATTTCGGCAACCGGGGCATCGAAGTCGGAATGCCGCGAAACTCACCGAGTCAAAGCGTTTCGCCGTTTGCGGAAGGAAGTCTGATGTAGAACAAGTAGCAGAAGCATACATGCTCAAGAGGGATCACCCGAAATTCAAAGGCAACTGAATTTCGGCAACCGGGGCATCGAAGTCGGAATGCCGCGAAACTCACCGAGTCAAAGCGTTTCGCCGTTTGCGGAAGGAAGTGTGATGTAGAACAAGTAGCAGAAGCATACATGCTCAAGAGGGATCACCCGAAATTCAAAGGCAACTGAATTTCGGCAACCGGGGCATCGAAGTCGGAATGCCGCGAAACTCACCGAGTCAAAGCGTTTCGCCGTTTGCGGAAGGAAGTGTGATGTAGAACAAGTAGCAGAAGCATACATGCTCAAGAGGGATCACCCGAAATTCAAAGGCAACTGAATTTCGGCAACCGGGGCATCGAAGTCGGAATGCCGCGAAACTCACCGAGTCAAAGCGTTTCGCCGTTTGCGGAAGGAAGTGTGATGTAGAACAAGTAGCAGAAGCATACATGCTCAAGAGGGATCACCCGAAATTCAAAGGCAACTGAATTTCGGCAACCGGGGCATCGAAGTCGGAATGCCGCGAAACTCACCGAGTCAAAGCGTTTCGCCGTTTGCGGAAGAAGTGTGATGTAGAACAAGTAGCAGAAGCATACATGCTCAAGAGGGATCACCCGAAATTCAAAGGCAACTGAATTTCGGCAACCGGGGCATCGAAGTCGGAATGCCGCGAAACTCACCGAGTCAAAGCGTTTCGCCGTTTGCGGAAGAAGTGTGATGTAGAACAAGTAGCAGAAGCATACATGCTCAAGAGGGATCACCCGAAATTCAAAGGCAACTGAATTTCGGCAACCGGGGCATCGAAGTCGGAATGCCGCGAAACTCACCGAGTCAAAGCGTTTCGCCGTTTGCGGAAGAAGTCTGATGTAGAACAAGTAGCAGAAGCATACATGCTCAAGAGGGATCACCCGAAATTCAAAGGCAACTGAATTTCGGCAACCGGGGCATCGAAGTCGGAATGCCGCGAAACTCACCGAGTCAAAGCGTTTCGCCGTTTGCGGAAGGAAGTGTGATGTAGAACAAGTAGCAGAAGCATACATGCTCAAGAGGGATCACCCGAAATTCAAAGGCAACTGAATTTCGGCAACCGGGGCATCGAAGTCGGAATGCCGCGAAACTCACCGAGTCAAAGCGTTTCGCCGTTTGCGGAAGAAGTGTGATGTAGAACAAGTAGCAGAAGCATACATGCTCAAGAGGGATCACCCGAAATTCAAAGGCAACTGAATTTCGGCAACCGGGGCATCGAAGTCGGAATGCCGCGAAACTCACCGAGTCAAAGCGTTTCGCCGTTTGCGGAAGAAGTGTGATGTAGAACAAGTAGCAGAAGCATACATGCTCAAGAGGGATCACCCGAAATTCAAAGGCAACTGAATTTCGGCAACCGGGGCATCGAAGTCGGAATGCCGCGAAACTCACCGAGTCAAAGCGTTTCGCCGTTTGCGGAAGGAAGTGTGATGTAGAACAAGTAGCAGAAGCATACATGCTCAAGAGGGATCACCCGAAATTCAAAGGCAACTGAATTTCGGCAACCGGGGCATCGAAGTCGGAATGCCGCGAAACTCACCGAGTCAAAGCGTTTCGCCGTTTGCGGAAGAAGTGTGATGTAGAACAAGTAGCAGAAGCATACATGCTCAAGAGGGATCACCCGAAATTCAAAGGCAACTGAATTTCGGCAACCGGGGCATCGAAGTCGGAATGCCGCGAAACTCACCGAGTCAAAGCGTTTCGCCGTTTGCGGAAGAAGTGTGATGTAGAACAAGTAGCAGAAGCATACATGCTCAAGAGGGATCACCCGAAATTCAAAGGCAACTGAATTTCGGCAACCGGGGCATCGAAGTCGGAATGCCGCGAAACTCACCGAGTCAAAGCGTTTCGCCGTTTGCGGAAGAAGTGTGATGTAGAACAAGTAGCAGAAGCATACATGCTCAAGAGGGATCACCCGAAATTCAAAGGCAACTGAATTTCGGCAACCGGGGCATCGAAGTCGGAATGCCGCGAAACTCACCGAGTCAAAGCGTTTCGCCGTTTGCGGAAGAAGTGTGATGTAGAACAAGTAGCAGAAGCATACATGCTCAAGAGGGATCACCCGAAATTCAAAGGCAACTGAATTTCGGCAACCGGGGCATCGAAGTCGGAATGCCGCGAAACTCACCGAGTCAAAGCGTTTCGCCGTTTGCGGAAGGAAGTGTGATGTAGAACAAGTAGCAGAAGCATACATGCTCAAGAGGGATCACCCGAAATTCAAAGGCAACTGAATTTCGGCAACCGGGGCATCGAAGTCGGAATGCCGCGAAACTCACCGAGTCAAAGCGTTTCGCCGTTTGCGGAAGAAGTGTGATGTAGAACAAGTAGCAGAAGCATACATGCTCAAGAGGGATCACCCGAAATTCAAAGGCAACTGAATTTCGGCAACCGGGGCATCGAAGTCGGAATGCCGCGAAACTCACCGAGTCAAAGCGTTTCGCCGTTTGCGGAAGGAAGTGTGATGTAGAACAAGTAGCAGAAGCATACATGCTCAAGAGGGATCACCCGAAATTCAAAGGCAACTGAATTTCGGCAACCGGGGCATCGAAGTCGGAATGCCGCGAAACTCACCGAGTCAAAGCGTTTCGCCGTTTGCGGAAGGAAGTGTGATGTAGAACAAGTAGCAGAAGCATACATGCTCAAGAGGGATCACCCGAAATTCAAAGGCAACTGAATTTCGGCAACCGGGGCATCGAAGTCGGAATGCCGCGAAACTCACCGAGTCAAAGCGTTTCGCCGTTTGCGGAAGAAGTGTGATGTAGAACAAGTAGCAGAAGCATACATGCTCAAGAGGGATCACCCGAAATTCAAAGGCAACTGAATTTCGGCAACCGGGGCATCGAAGTCGGAATGCCGCGAAACTCACCGAGTCAAAGCGTTTCGCCGTTTGCGGAAGGAAGTGTGATGTAGAACAAGTAGCAGAAGCATACATGCTCAAGAGGGATCACCCGAAATTCAAAGGCAACTGAATTTCGGCAACCGGGGCATCGAAGTCGGAATGCCGCGAAACTCACCGAGTCAAAGCGTTTCGCCGTTTGCGGAAGAAGTGTGATGTAGAACAAGTAGCAGAAGCATACATGCTCAAGAGGGATCACCCGAAATTCAAAGGCAACTGAATTTCGGCAACCGGGGCATCGAAGTCGGAATGCCGCGAAACTCACCGAGTCAAAGCGTTTCGCCGTTTGCGGAAGAAGTGTGATGTAGAACAAGTAGCAGAAGCATACATGCTCAAGAGGGATCACCCGAAATTCAAAGGCAACTGAATTTCGGCAACCGGGGCATCGAAGTCGGAATGCCGCGAAACTCACCGAGTCAAAGCGTTTCGCCGTTTGCGGAAGAAGTGTGATGTAGAACAAGTAGCAGAAGCATACATGCTCAAGAGGGATCACCCGAAATTCAAAGGCAACTGAATTTCGGCAACCGGGGCATCGAAGTCGGAATGCCGCGAAACTCACCGAGTCAAAGCGTTTCGCCGTTTGCGGAAGAAGTGTGATGTAGAACAAGTAGCAGAAGCATACATGCTCAAGAGGGATCACCCGAAATTCAAAGGCAACTGAATTTCGGCAACCGGGGCATCGAAGTCGGAATGCCGCGAAACTCACCGAGTCAAAGCGTTTCGCCGTTTGCGGAAGGAAGTGTGATGTAGAACAAGTAGCAGAAGCATACATGCTCAAGAGGGATCACCCGAAATTCAAAGGCAACTGAATTTCGGCAACCGGGGCATCGAAGTCGGAATGCCGCGAAACTCACCGAGTCAAAGCGTTTCGCCGTTTGCGGAAGAAGTGTGATGTAGAACAAGTAGCAGAAGCATACATGCTCAAGAGGGATCACCCGAAATTCAAAGGCAACTGAATTTCGGCAACCGGGGCATCGAAGTCGGAATGCCGCGAAACTCACCGAGTCAAAGCGTTTCGCCGTTTGCGGAAGAAGTGTGATGTAGAACAAGTAGCAGAAGCATACATGCTCAAGAGGGATCACCCGAAATTCAAAGGCAACTGAATTTCGGCAACCGGGGCATCGAAGTCGGAATGCCGCGAAACTCACCGAGTCAAAGCGTTTCGCCGTTTGCGGAAGGAAGTGTGATGTAGAACAAGTAGCAGAAGCATACATGCTCAAGAGGGATCACCCGAAATTCAAAGGCAACTGAATTTCGGCAACCGGGGCATCGAAGTCGGAATGCCGCGAAACTCACCGAGTCAAAGCGTTTCGCCGTTTGCGGAAGGAAGTGTGATGTAGAACAAGTAGCAGAAGCATACATGCTCAAGAGGGATCACCCGAAATTCAAAGGCAACTGAATTTCGGCAACCGGGGCATCGAAGTCGGAATGCCGCGAAACTCACCGAGTCAAAGCGTTTCGCCGTTTGCGGAAGGAAGTGTGATGTAGAACAAGTAGCAGAAGCATACATGCTCAAGAGGGATCACCCGAAATTCAAAGGCAACTGAATTTCGGCAACCGGGGCATCGAAGTCGGAATGCCGCGAAACTCACCGAGTCAAAGCGTTTCGCCGTTTGCGGAAGGAAGTGTGATGTAGAACAAGTAGCAGAAGCATACATGCTCAAGAGGGATCACCCGAAATTCAAAGGCAACTGAATTTCGGCAACCGGGGCATCGAAGTCGGAATGCCGCGAAACTCACCGAGTCAAAGCGTTTCGCCGTTTGCGGAAGAAGTGTGATGTAGAACAAGTAGCAGAAGCATACATGCTCAAGAGGGATCACCCGAAATTCAAAGGCAACTGAATTTCGGCAACCGGGGCATCGAAGTCGGAATGCCGCGAAACTCACCGAGTCAAAGCGTTTCGCCGTTTGCGGAAGAAGTGTGATGTAGAACAAGTAGCAGAAGCATACATGCTCAAGAGGGATCACCCGAAATTCAAAGGCAACTGAATTTCGGCAACCGGGGCATCGAAGTCGGAATGCCGCGAAACTCACCGAGTCAAAGCGTTTCGCCGTTTGCGGAAGAAGTCTGATGTAGAACAAGTAGCAGAAGCATACATGCTCAAGAGGGATCACCCGAAATTCAAAGGCAACTGAATTTCGGCAACCGGGGCATCGAAGTCGGAATGCCGCGAAACTCACCGAGTCAAAGCGTTTCGCCGTTTGCGGAAGGAAGTGTGATGTAGAACAAGTAGCAGAAGCATACATGCTCAAGAGGGATCACCCGAAATTCAAAGGCAACTGAATTTCGGCAACCGGGGCATCGAAGTCGGAATGCCGCGAAACTCACCGAGTCAAAGCGTTTCGCCGTTTGCGGAAGAAGTGTGATGTAGAACAAGTAGCAGAAGCATACATGCTCAAGAGGGATCACCCGAAATTCAAAGGCAACTGAATTTCGGCAACCGGGGCATCGAAGTCGGAATGCCGCGAAACTCACCGAGTCAAAGCGTTTCGCCGTTTGCGGAAGAAGTGTGATGTAGAACAAGTAGCAGAAGCATACATGCTCAAGAGGGATCACCCGAAATTCAAAGGCAACTGAATTTCGGCAACCGGGGCATCGAAGTCGGAATGCCGCGAAACTCACCGAGTCAAAGCGTTTCGCCGTTTGCGGAAGAAGTGTGATGTAGAACAAGTAGCAGAAGCATACATGCTCAAGAGGGATCACCCGAAATTCAAAGGCAACTGAATTTCGGCAACCGGGGCATCGAAGTCGGAATGCCGCGAAACTCACCGAGTCAAAGCGTTTCGCCGTTTGCGGAAGAAGTGTGATGTAGAACAAGTAGCAGAAGCATACATGCTCAAGAGGGATCACCCGAAATTCAAAGGCAACTGAATTTCGGCAACCGGGGCATCGAAGTCGGAATGCCGCGAAACTCACCGAGTCAAAGCGTTTCGCCGTTTGCGGAAGAAGTGTGATGTAGAACAAGTAGCAGAAGCATACATGCTCAAGAGGGATCACCCGAAATTCAAAGGCAACTGAATTTCGGCAACCGGGGCATCGAAGTCGGAATGCCGCGAAACTCACCGAGTCAAAGCGTTTCGCCGTTTGCGGAAGAAGTGTGATGTAGAACAAGTAGCAGAAGCATACATGCTCAAGAGGGATCACCCGAAATTCAAAGGCAACTGAATTTCGGCAACCGGGGCATCGAAGTCGGAATGCCGCGAAACTCACCGAGTCAAAGCGTTTCGCCGTTTGCGGAAGAAGTGTGATGTAGAACAAGTAGCAGAAGCATACATGCTCAAGAGGGATCACCCGAAATTCAAAGGCAACTGAATTTCGGCAACCGGGGCATCGAAGTCGGAATGCCGCGAAACTCACCGAGTCAAAGCGTTTCGCCGTTTGCGGAAGGAAGTGTGATGTAGAACAAGTAGCAGAAGCATACATGCTCAAGAGGGATCACCCGAAATTCAAAGGCAACTGAATTTCGGCAACCGGGGCATCGAAGTCGGAATGCCGCGAAACTCACCGAGTCAAAGCGTTTCGCCGTTTGCGGAAGGAAGTGTGATGTAGAACAAGTAGCAGAAGCATACATGCTCAAGAGGGATCACCCGAAATTCAAAGGCAACTGAATTTCGGCAACCGGGGCATCGAAGTCGGAATGCCGCGAAACTCACCGAGTCAAAGCGTTTCGCCGTTTGCGGAAGGAAGTGTGATGTAGAACAAGTAGCAGAAGCATACATGCTCAAGAGGGATCACCCGAAATTCAAAGGCAACTGAATTTCGGCAACCGGGGCATCGAAGTCGGAATGCCGCGAAACTCACCGAGTCAAAGCGTTTCGCCGTTTGCGGAAGGAAGTGTGATGTAGAACAAGTAGCAGAAGCATACATGCTCAAGAGGGATCACCCGAAATTCAAAGGCAACTGAATTTCGGCAACCGGGGCATCGAAGTCGGAATGCCGCGAAACTCACCGAGTCAAAGCGTTTCGCCGTTTGCGGAAGGAAGTGTGATGTAGAACAAGTAGCAGAAGCATACATGCTCAAGAGGGATCACCCGAAATTCAAAGGCAACTGAATTTCGGCAACCGGGGCATCGAAGTCGGAATGCCGCGAAACTCACCGAGTCAAAGCGTTTCGCCGTTTGCGGAAGAAGTGTGATGTAGAACAAGTAGCAGAAGCATACATGCTCAAGAGGGATCACCCGAAATTCAAAGGCAACTGAATTTCGGCAACCGGGGCATCGAAGTCGGAATGCCGCGAAACTCACCGAGTCAAAGCGTTTCGCCGTTTGCGGAAGGAAGTGTGATGTAGAACAAGTAGCAGAAGCATACATGCTCAAGAGGGATCACCCGAAATTCAAAGGCAACTGAATTTCGGCAACCGGGGCATCGAAGTCGGAATGCCGCGAAACTCACCGAGTCAAAGCGTTTCGCCGTTTGCGGAAGAAGTGTGATGTAGAACAAGTAGCAGAAGCATACATGCTCAAGAGGGATCACCCGAAATTCAAAGGCAACTGAATTTCGGCAACCGGGGCATCGAAGTCGGAATGCCGCGAAACTCACCGAGTCAAAGCGTTTCGCCGTTTGCGGAAGGAAGTGTGATGTAGAACAAGTAGCAGAAGCATACATGCTCAAGAGGGATCACCCGAAATTCAAAGGCAACTGAATTTCGGCAACCGGGCATCGAAGTCGGAATGCCGCGAAACTCACCGAGTCAAAGCGTTTCGCCGTTTGCGGAAGAAGTGTGATGTAGAACAAGTAGCAGAAGCATACATGCTCAAGAGGGATCACCCGAAATTCAAAGGCAACTGAATTTCGGCAACCGGGGCATCGAAGTCGGAATGCCGCGAAACTCACCGAGTCAAAGCGTTTCGCCGTTTGCGGAAGGAAGTGTGATGTAGAACAAGTAGCAGAAGCATACATGCTCAAGAGGGATCACCCGAAATTCAAAGGCAACTGAATTTCGGCAACCGGGGCATCGAAGTCGGAATGCCGCGAAACTCACCGAGTCAAAGCGTTTCGCCGTTTGCGGAAGGAAGTGTGATGTAGAACAAGTAGCAGAAGCATACATGCTCAAGAGGGATCACCCGAAATTCAAAGGCAACTGAATTTCGGCAACCGGGGCATCGAAGTCGGAATGCCGCGAAACTCACCGAGTCAAAGCGTTTCGCCGTTTGCGGAAGAAGTGTGATGTAGAACAAGTAGCAGAAGCATACATGCTCAAGAGGGATCACCCGAAATTCAAAGGCAACTGAATTTCGGCAACCGGGGCATCGAAGTCGGAATGCCGCGAAACTCACCGAGTCAAAGCGTTTCGCCGTTTGCGGAAGGAAGTCTGATGTAGAACAAGTAGCAGAAGCATACATGCTCAAGAGGGATCACCCGAAATTCAAAGGCAACTGAATTTCGGCAACCGGGGCATCGAAGTCGGAATGCCGCGAAACTCACCGAGTCAAAGCGTTTCGCCGTTTGCGGAAGAAGTGTGATGTAGAACAAGTAGCAGAAGCATACATGCTCAAGAGGGATCACCCGAAATTCAAAGGCAACTGAATTTCGGCAACCGGGGCATCGAAGTCGGAATGCCGCGAAACTCACCGAGTCAAAGCGTTTCGCCGTTTGCGGAAGAAGTCTGATGTAGAACAAGTAGCAGAAGCATACATGCTCAAGAGGGATCACCCGAAATTCAAAGGCAACTGAATTTCGGCAACCGGGGCATCGAAGTCGGAATGCCGCGAAACTCACCGAGTCAAAGCGTTTCGCCGTTTGCGGAAGAAGTGTGATGTAGAACAAGTAGCAGAAGCATACATGCTCAAGAGGGATCACCCGAAATTCAAAGGCAACTGAATTTCGGCAACCGGGGCATCGAAGTCGGAATGCCGCGAAACTCACCGAGTCAAAGCGTTTCGCCGTTTGCGGAAGAAGTGTGATGTAGAACAAGTAGCAGAAGCATACATGCTCAAGAGGGATCACCCGAAATTCAAAGGCAACTGAATTTCGGCAACCGGGGCATCGAAGTCGGAATGCCGCGAAACTCACCGAGTCAAAGCGTTTCGCCGTTTGCGGAAGGAAGTGTGATGTAGAACAAGTAGCAGAAGCATACATGCTCAAGAGGGATCACCCGAAATTCAAAGGCAACTGAATTTCGGCAACCGGGGCATCGAAGTCGGAATGCCGCGAAACTCACCGAGTCAAAGCGTTTCGCCGTTTGCGGAAGAAGTGTGATGTAGAACAAGTAGCAGAAGCATACATGCTCAAGAGGGATCACCCGAAATTCAAAGGCAACTGAATTTCGGCAACCGGGGCATCGAAGTCGGAATGCCGCGAAACTCACCGAGTCAAAGCGTTTCGCCGTTTGCGGAAGGAAGTGTGATGTAGAACAAGTAGCAGAAGCATACATGCTCAAGAGGGATCACCCGAAATTCAAAGGCAACTGAATTTCGGCAACCGGGGCATCGAAGTCGGAATGCCGCGAAACTCACCGAGTCAAAGCGTTTCGCCGTTTGCGGAAGAAGTCTGATGTAGAACAAGTAGCAGAAGCATACATGCTCAAGAGGGATCACCCGAAATTCAAAGGCAACTGAATTTCGGCAACCGGGGCATCGAAGTCGGAATGCCGCGAAACTCACCGAGTCAAAGCGTTTCGCCGTTTGCGGAAGAAGTGTGATGTAGAACAAGTAGCAGAAGCATACATGCTCAAGAGGGATCACCCGAAATTCAAAGGCAACTGAATTTCGGCAACCGGGGCATCGAAGTCGGAATGCCGCGAAACTCACCGAGTCAAAGCGTTTCGCCGTTTGCGGAAGAAGTCTGATGTAGAACAAGTAGCAGAAGCATACATGCTCAAGAGGGATCACCCGAAATTCAAAGGCAACTGAATTTCGGCAACCGGGGCATCGAAGTCGGAATGCCGCGAAACTCACCGAGTCAAAGCGTTTCGCCGTTTGCGGAAGAAGTCTGATGTAGAACAAGTAGCAGAAGCATACATGCTCAAGAGGGATCACCCGAAATTCAAAGGCAACTGAATTTCGGCAACCGGGGCATCGAAGTCGGAATGCCGCGAAACTCACCGAGTCAAAGCGTTTCGCCGTTTGCGGAAGAAGTGTGATGTAGAACAAGTAGCAGAAGCATACATGCTCAAGAGGGATCACCCGAAATTCAAAGGCAACTGAATTTCGGCAACCGGGGCATCGAAGTCGGAATGCCGCGAAACTCACCGAGTCAAAGCGTTTCGCCGTTTGCGGAAGAAGTGTGATGTAGAACAAGTAGCAGAAGCATACATGCTCAAGAGGGATCACCCGAAATTCAAAGGCAACTGAATTTCGGCAACCGGGGCATCGAAGTCGGAATGCCGCGAAACTCACCGAGTCAAAGCGTTTCGCCGTTTGCGGAAGGAAGTCTGATGTAGAACAAGTAGCAGAAGCATACATGCTCAAGAGGGATCACCCGAAATTCAAAGGCAACTGAATTTCGGCAACCGGGGCATCGAAGTCGGAATGCCGCGAAACTCACCGAGTCAAAGCGTTTCGCCGTTTGCGGAAGGAAGTCTGATGTAGAACAAGTAGCAGAAGCATACATGCTCAAGAGGGATCACCCGAAATTCAAAGGCAACTGAATTTCGGCAACCGGGGCATCGAAGTCGGAATGCCGCGAAACTCACCGAGTCAAAGCGTTTCGCCGTTTGCGGAAGGAAGTGTGATGTAGAACAAGTAGCAGAAGCATACATGCTCAAGAGGGATCACCCGAAATTCAAAGGCAACTGAATTTCGGCAACCGGGGCATCGAAGTCGGAATGCCGCGAAACTCACCGAGTCAAAGCGTTTCGCCGTTTGCGGAAGAAGTCTGATGTAGAACAAGTAGCAGAAGCATACATGCTCAAGAGGGATCACCCGAAATTCAAAGGCAACTGAATTTCGGCAACCGGGGCATCGAAGTCGGAATGCCGCGAAACTCACCGAGTCAAAGCGTTTCGCCGTTTGCGGAAGAAGTGTGATGTAGAACAAGTAGCAGAAGCATACATGCTCAAGAGGGATCACCCGAAATTCAAAGGCAACTGAATTTCGGCAACCGGGGCATCGAAGTCGGAATGCCGCGAAACTCACCGAGTCAAAGCGTTTCGCCGTTTGCGGAAGAAGTGTGATGTAGAACAAGTAGCAGAAGCATACATGCTCAAGAGGGATCACCCGAAATTCAAAGGCAACTGAATTTCGGCAACCGGGGCATCGAAGTCGGAATGCCGCGAAACTCACCGAGTCAAAGCGTTTCGCCGTTTGCGGAAGAAGTGTGATGTAGAACAAGTAGCAGAAGCATACATGCTCAAGAGGGATCACCCGAAATTCAAAGGCAACTGAATTTCGGCAACCGGGGCATCGAAGTCGGAATGCCGCGAAACTCACCGAGTCAAAGCGTTTCGCCGTTTGCGGAAGAAGTCTGATGTAGAACAAGTAGCAGAAGCATACATGCTCAAGAGGGATCACCCGAAATTCAAAGGCAACTGAATTTCGGCAACCGGGGCATCGAAGTCGGAATGCCGCGAAACTCACCGAGTCAAAGCGTTTCGCCGTTTGCGGAAGAAGTGTGATGTAGAACAAGTAGCAGAAGCATACATGCTCAAGAGGGATCACCCGAAATTCAAAGGCAACTGAATTTCGGCAACCGGGGCATCGAAGTCGGAATGCCGCGAAACTCACCGAGTCAAAGCGTTTCGCCGTTTGCGGAAGAAGTCTGATGTAGAACAAGTAGCAGAAGCATACATGCTCAAGAGGGATCACCCGAAATTCAAAGGCAACTGAATTTCGGCAACCGGGGCATCGAAGTCGGAATGCCGCGAAACTCACCGAGTCAAAGCGTTTCGCCGTTTGCGGAAGAAGTGTGATGTAGAACAAGTAGCAGAAGCATACATGCTCAAGAGGGATCACCCGAAATTCAAAGGCAACTGAATTTCGGCAACCGGGGCATCGAAGTCGGAATGCCGCGAAACTCACCGAGTCAAAGCGTTTCGCCGTTTGCGGAAGGAAGTGTGATGTAGAACAAGTAGCAGAAGCATACATGCTCAAGAGGGATCACCCGAAATTCAAAGGCAACTGAATTTCGGCAACCGGGGCATCGAAGTCGGAATGCCGCGAAACTCACCGAGTCAAAGCGTTTCGCCGTTTGCGGAAGGAAGTGTGATGTAGAACAAGTAGCAGAAGCATACATGCTCAAGAGGGATCACCCGAAATTCAAAGGCAACTGAATTTCGGCAACCGGGGCATCGAAGTCGGAATGCCGCGAAACTCACCGAGTCAAAGCGTTTCGCCGTTTGCGGAAGAAGTGTGATGTAGAACAAGTAGCAGAAGCATACATGCTCAAGAGGGATCACCCGAAATTCAAAGGCAACTGAATTTCGGCAACCGGGGCATCGAAGTCGGAATGCCGCGAAACTCACCGAGTCAAAGCGTTTCGCCGTTTGCGGAAGAAGTGTGATGTAGAACAAGTAGCAGAAGCATACATGCTCAAGAGGGATCACCCGAAATTCAAAGGCAACTGAATTTCGGCAACCGGGCATCGAAGTCGGAATGCCGCGAAACTCACCGAGTCAAAGCGTTTCGCCGTTTGCGGAAGAAGTGTGATGTAGAACAAGTAGCAGAAGCTTACATGCTCAAGAGGGATCACCCGAAATTCAAAGGCAACTGAATTTCGGCAACCGGGGATCGAAGTCGGAATGCCGCGAAACTCACCGAGTCAAAGCGTTTCGCCGTTTGCGGAAGAAGTCTGATGTAGAACAAGTAGCAGAAGCATACATGCTCAAGAGGGATCACCCGAAATTCAAAGGCAACTGAATTTCGGCAACCGGGGCATCGAAGTCGGAATGCCGCGAAACTCACCGAGTCAAAGCGTTTCGCCGTTTGCGGAAGAAGTGTGATGTAGAACAAGTAGCAGAAGCATACATGCTCAAGAGGGATCACCCGAAATTCAAAGGCAACTGAATTTCGGCAACCGGGCATCGAAGTCGGAATGCCGCGAAACTCACCGAGTCAAAGCGTTTCGCCGTTTGCGGAAGAAGTGTGATGTAGAACAAGTAGCAGAAGCATACATGCTCAAGAGGGATCACCCGAAATTCAAAGGCAACTGAATTTCGGCAACCGGGCATCGAAGTCGGAATGCCGCGAAACTCACCGAGTCAAAGCGTTTCGCCGTTTGCGGAAGAAGTGTGATGTAGAACAAGTAGCAGAAGCATACATGCTCAAGAGGGATCACCCGAAATTCAAAGGCAACTGAATTTCGGCAACCGGGGCATCGAAGTCGGAATGCCGCGAAACTCACCGAGTCAAAGCGTTTCGCCGTTTGCGGAAGAAGTGTGATGTAGAACAAGTAGCAGAAGCATACATGCTCAAGAGGGATCACCCGAAATTCAAAGGCAACTGAATTTCGGCAACCGGGGCATCGAAGTCGGAATGCCGCGAAACTCACCGAGTCAAAGCGTTTCGCCGTTTGCGGAAGGAAGTGTGATGTAGAACAAGTAGCAGAAGCATACATGCTCAAGAGGGATCACCCGAAATTCAAAGGCAACTGAATTTCGGCAACCGGGGCATCGAAGTCGGAATGCCGCGAAACTCACCGAGTCAAAGCGTTTCGCCGTTTGCGGAAGGAAGTGTGATGTAGAACAAGTAGCAGAAGCATACATGCTCAAGAGGGATCACCCGAAATTCAAAGGCAACTGAATTTCGGCAACCGGGGCATCGAAGTCGGAATGCCGCGAAACTCACCGAGTCAAAGCGTTTCGCCGTTTGCGGAAGAAGTGTGATGTAGAACAAGTAGCAGAAGCATACATGCTCAAGAGGGATCACCCGAAATTCAAAGGCAACTGAATTTCGGCAACCGGGGCATCGAAGTCGGAATGCCGCGAAACTCACCGAGTCAAAGCGTTTCGCCGTTTGCGGAAGAAGTGTGATGTAGAACAAGTAGCAGAAGCATACATGCTCAAGAGGGATCACCCGAAATTCAAAGGCAACTGAATTTCGGCAACCGGGGCATCGAAGTCGGAATGCCGCGAAACTCACCGAGTCAAAGCGTTTCGCCGTTTGCGGAAGGAAGTGTGATGTAGAACAAGTAGCAGAAGCATACATGCTCAAGAGGGATCACCCGAAATTCAAAGGCAACTGAATTTCGGCAACCGGGGCATCGAAGTCGGAATGCCGCGAAACTCACCGAGTCAAAGCGTTTCGCCGTTTGCGGAAGAAGTGTGATGTAGAACAAGTAGCAGAAGCATACATGCTCAAGAGGGATCACCCGAAATTCAAAGGCAACTGAATTTCGGCAACCGGGCATCGAAGTCGGAATGCCGCGAAACTCACCGAGTCAAAGCGTTTCGCCGTTTGCGGAAGAAGTGTGATGTAGAACAAGTAGCAGAAGCATACATGCTCAAGAGGGATCACCCGAAATTCAAAGGCAACTGAATTTCGGCAACCGGGGCATCGAAGTCGGAATGCCGCGAAACTCACCGAGTCAAAGCGTTTCGCCGTTTGCGGAAGAAGTGTGATGTAGAACAAGTAGCAGAAGCATACATGCTCAAGAGGGATCACCCGAAATTCAAAGGCAACTGAATTTCGGCAACCGGGGCATCGAAGTCGGAATGCCGCGAAACTCACCGAGTCAAAGCGTTTCGCCGTTTGCGGAAGAAGTGTGATGTAGAACAAGTAGCAGAAGCATACATGCTCAAGAGGGATCACCCGAAATTCAAAGGCAACTGAATTTCGGCAACCGGGGCATCGAAGTCGGAATGCCGCGAAACTCACCGAGTCAAAGCGTTTCGCCGTTTGCGGAAGAAGTGTGATGTAGAACAAGTAGCAGAAGCATACATGCTCAAGAGGGATCACCCGAAATTCAAAGGCAACTGAATTTCGGCAACCGGGGCATCGAAGTCGGAATGCCGCGAAACTCACCGAGTCAAAGCGTTTCGCCGTTTGCGGAAGAAGTGTGATGTAGAACAAGTAGCAGAAGCATACATGCTCAAGAGGGATCACCCGAAATTCAAAGGCAACTGAATTTCGGCAACCGGGGCATCGAAGTCGGAATGCCGCGAAACTCACCGAGTCAAAGCGTTTCGCCGTTTGCGGAAGGAAGTGATGTAGAACAAGTAGCAGAAGCATACATGCTCAAGAGGGATCACCCGAAATTCAAAGGCAACTGAATTTCGGCAACCGGGGCATCGAAGTCGGAATGCCGCGAAACTCACCGAGTCAAAGCGTTTCGCCGTTTGCGGAAGGAAGTGTGATGTAGAACAAGTAGCAGAAGCATACATGCTCAAGAGGGATCACCCGAAATTCAAAGGCAACTGAATTTCGGCAACCGGGGCATCGAAGTCGGAATGCCGCGAAACTCACCGAGTCAAAGCGTTTCGCCGTTTGCGGAAGAAGTGTGATGTAGAACAAGTAGCAGAAGCATACATGCTCAAGAGGGATCACCCGAAATTCAAAGGCAACTGAATTTCGGCAACCGGGCATCGAAGTCGGAATGCCGCGAAACTCACCGAGTCAAAGCGTTTCGCCGTTTGCGGAAGAAGTGTGATGTAGAACAAGTAGCAGAAGCATACATGCTCAAGAGGGATCACCCGAAATTCAAAGGCAACTGAATTTCGGCAACCGGGGCATCGAAGTCGGAATGCCGCGAAACTCACCGAGTCAAAGCGTTTCGCCGTTTGCGGAAGAAGTGTGATGTAGAACAAGTAGCAGAAGCATACATGCTCAAGAGGGATCACCCGAAATTCAAAGGCAACTGAATTTCGGCAACCGGGGCATCGAAGTCGGAATGCCGCGAAACTCACCGAGTCAAAGCGTTTCGCCGTTTGCGGAAGAAGTGTGATGTAGAACAAGTAGCAGAAGCATACATGCTCAAGAGGGATCACCCGAAATTCAAAGGCAACTGAATTTCGGCAACCGGGGCATCGAAGTCGGAATGCCGCGAAACTCACCGAGTCAAAGCGTTTCGCCGTTTGCGGAAGGAAGTGTGATGTAGAACAAGTAGCAGAAGCATACATGCTCAAGAGGGATCACCCGAAATTCAAAGGCAACTGAATTTCGGCAACCGGGGCATCGAAGTCGGAATGCCGCGAAACTCACCGAGTCAAAGCGTTTCGCCTTTGCGGAAGGAAGTGTGATGTAGAACAAGTAGCAGAAGCATACATGCTCAAGAGGGATCACCCGAAATTCAAAGGCAACTGAATTTCGGCAACCGGGCATCGAAGTCGGAATGCCGCGAAACTCACCGAGTCAAAGCGTTTCGCCGTTTGCGGAAGAAAGTCTGATGTAGAACAAGTAGCAGAAGCATACATGCTCAAGAGGGATCACCCGAAATTCAAAGGCAACTGAATTTCGGCAACCGGGCATCGAAGTCGGAATGCCGCGAAACTCACCGAGTCAAAGCGTTTCGCCGTTTGCGGAAGAAGTGTGATGTGAAGAACAAGTAGCAGAAGCATACATGCTCAAGAGGGATCACCCGAAATTCAAAGGCAACTGAATTTCGGCAACCGGGGCATCGAAGTCGGAATGCCGCGAAACTCACCGAGTCAAAGCGTTTCGCCGTTTGCGGAAGAAAGTGTGATGTAGAACAAGTAGCAGAAGCATACATGCTCAAGAGGGATCACCCGAAATTCAAAGGCAACTGAATTTCGGCAACCGGGGCATCGAAGTCGGAATGCCGCGAAACTCACCGAGTCAAAGCGTTTCGCCGTTTGCGGAAGAAGTCTGATGTAGAACAAGTAGCAGAAGCATACATGCTCAAGAGGGATCACCCGAAATTCAAAGGCAACTGAATTTCGGCAACCGGGCATCGAAGTCGGAATGCCGCGAAACTCACCGAGTCAAAGCGTTTCGCCGTTTGCGGAAGAAGTCTGATGTAGAACAAGTAGCAGAAGCATACATGCTCAAGAGGGATCACCCGAAATTCAAAGGCAACTGAATTTCGGCAACCGGGCATCGAAGTCGGAATGCCGCGAAACTCACCGAGTCAAAGCGTTTCGCCGTGTTTTGCGGAAGAAGTGATGTAGAACAAGTAGCAGAAGCATACATGCTCAAGAGGGATCACCCGAAATTCAAAGGCAACTGAATTTCGGCAACCGGGGCATCGAAGTCGGAATGCCGCGAAACTCACCGAGTCAAAGCGTTTCGCCGTTTGCGGAAGAAGTCTGATGTAGAACAAGTAGCAGAAGCATACATGCTCAAGAGGGATCACCCGAAATTCAAAGGCAACTGAATTTCGGCAACCGGGGCATCGAAGTCGGAATGCCGCGAAACTCACCGAGTCAAAGCGTTTCGCCGTTTGCGGAAGAAGTTGATGTAGAACAAGTAGCAGAAGCATACATGCTCAAGAGGGATCACCCGAAATTCAAAGGCAACTGAATTTCGGCAACCGGGGCATCGAAGTCGGAATGCCGAAACTCACCGAGTCAAAGCGTTTCGCCGTTTGCGGAAGGAAGTTGATGTAGAACAAGTAGCAGAAGCATACATGCTCAAGAGGGATCACCCGAAATTCAAAGGCAACTGAATTTCGGCAACCGGGGCATCGAAGTCGGAATGCCGCGAAACTCACCGAGTCAAAGCGTTTCGCCGTTTGCGGAAGAAGTCTGATGTAGAACAAGTAGCAGAAGCATACATGCTCAAGAGGGATCACCCGAAATTCAAAGGCAACTGAATTTCGGCAACCGGGCATCGAAGTCGGAATGCCGCGAAACTCACCGAGTCAAAGCGTTTCGCCGTTTGCGGAAGGAAGTCTGATGTAGAACAAGTAGCAGAAGCATACATGCTCAAGAGGGATCACCCGAAATTCAAAGGCAACTGAATTTCGGCAACCGGGGCATCGAAGTCGGAATGCCGCGAAACTCACCGAGTCAAAGCGTTTCGCCGTTTGCGGAAGAAGTCTGATGTAGAACAAGTAGCAGAAGCATACATGCTCAAGAGGGATCACCCGAAATTCAAATGAATTTCGGCAACCGGGGCATCGAAGTCGGAATGCCGCGAAACTCACCGAGTCAAAGCGTTTCGCCGTTTGGGAGAAGTCTGATGTAGAACAAGTAGCAGAAGCATACATGCTCAAGAGGGATCACCCGAAATTCAAAGGCAACTGAATTTCGGCAACCGGGCATCGAAGTCGGAATGCCGCGAAACTCACCGAGTCAAAGCGTTTCGCCGTTTGCGGAAGAAGTCTGATGTAGAACAAGTAGCAGAAGCATACATGCTCAAGAGGATCACCCGAAATTCAAAGGCAACTGAATTTCGGCAACCGGGGCATCGAAGTCGGAATGCCGCGAAACTCACCGAGTCAAAGCGTTTCGCCGTTTGCGGAAGAAGTCTGATGTAGAACAAGTAGCAGAAGCATACATGCTCAAGAGGGATCACCCGAAATTCAAAGGCAACTGAATTTCGGCAACCGGGGCATCGAAGTCGGAATGCCGCGAAACTCACCGAGTCAAAGCGTTTCGCCGTTTGCGGAAGAAGTCTGATGTAGAACAAGTAGCAGAAGCATACATGCTCAAGAGGGATCACCCGAAATTCAAAGGCAACTGAATTTCGGCAACCGGGCATCGAAGTCGGAATGCCGCGAAACTCACCGAGTCAAAGCGTTTCGCCGTTTGCGGAAGAAGTCTGATGTAGAACAAGTAGCAGAAGCATACATGCTCAAGAGGGATCACCCGAAATTCAAAGGCAACTGAATTTCGGCAACCGGGGCATCGAAGTCGGAATGCCGCGAAACTCACCGAGTCAAAGCGTTTCGCCGTTTGCGGAAGAAACTGATCAAAGATGTGTTTGCGGAAGAACTGATGTAGAACAGTAGCGAGGCATACATGCTCAAGAGGATCACCCGAAATTCAAAGGCAACTGAATTTCGGCAACCGGGGCATCGAAGTCGGAATGCCGCGAAACTTTTCCGAGAGAAAAGATGTAGAACAAGTAGCAGAAGCATACATGCTCAAGAGGGATCACCCGAAATTCAAAGGCAACTGAATTTCGGCAACCGGGGCATCGAAGTCGGAATGCCGCGAAACACCGAGTCAAAGCGTTTCGCCGTTTGCGGAAGAAGTCTGATGTAGAACAAGTAGCAGAAGCATACATGCTCAAGAGGGATCACCCGAAATTCAAAGGCAACTGAATTTCGGCAACCGGGGCATCGAAGTCGGAATGCCGCGAAACTCACCGAGTCAAAGCGTTTCGCCGTTTGCGGAAGAAGTCTGATGTAGAACAAGTAGCAGAAGCATACATGCTCAAGAGGGATCACCCGAAATTCAAAGGCAACTGAATTTCGGCAACCGGGGCATCGAAGTCGGAATGCCGCGAAACTCACCGAGTCAAAGCGTTTCGCCGTTTGCGGAAGAAGTCTGATGTAGAACAAGTAGCAGAAGCATACATGCTCAAGAGGGATCACCCGAAATTCAAAGGCAACTGAATTTCGGCAACCGGGCATCGAAGTCGGAATGCCGCGAAACTCACCGAGTCAAAGCGTTTCGCCGTTTGCGGGAAGAAGTCTGATGTAGAACAAGTAGCAGAAGCATACATGCTCAAGAGGGATCACCCGAAATTCAAAGGCAACTGAATTTCGGCAACCGGGGCATCGAAGTCGGAATGCCGCGAAACTCACCGAGTCAAAGCGTTTCGCCGTTTGCGGAAGAAGTCTGATGTAGAACAAGTAGCAGAAGCATACATGCTCAAGAGGGATCACCCGAAATTCAAAGGCAACTGAATTTCGGCAACCGGGCATCGAAGTCGGAATGCCGCGAAACTCACCGAGTCAAAGCGTTTCGCCGTTTGCGGAAGAAAGTCTGATGTAGAACAAGTAGCAGAAGCATACATGCTCAAGAGGGATCACCCGAAATTCAAAGGCAACTGAATTTCGGCAACCGGGGCATCGAAGTCGGAATGCCGCGAAACTCACCGAGTCAAAGCGTTTCGCCGTTTGCGGAAGAAGTCTGATGTAGAACAAGTAGCAGAAGCATACATGCTCAAGAGGGATCACCCGAAATTCAAAGGCAACTGAATTTCGGCAACCGGGGCATCGAAGTCGGAATGCCGCGAAACTCACCGAGTCAAAGCGTTTCGCCTTTTGCGGAGAAGTCTGATGTAGAACAAGTAGCAGAAGCATACATGCTCAAGAGGGATCACCCGAAATTCAAAGGCAACTGAATTTCGGCAACCGGGGCATCGAAGTCGGAATGCCGCGAAACTCACCGAGTCAAAGCGTTTCGCCGTTTGCGGAAGAAGTCTGATGTAGAACAAGTAGCAGAAGCATACATGCTCAAGAGGGATCACCCGAAATTCAAAGGCAACTGAATTTCGGCAACCGGGGCATCGAAGTCGGAATGCGCGAAACTCACCGAGTCAAAGCGTTTCGCCGTTTGCGGAA
>CM055356.1:461605-493441 GCA_029228515.1 Populus alba x Populus x berolinensis | reverse complement strand
ATTTCGGAGTGATCCCTTTGAGCATGTATGCTTCTGCTACTTGTTCTCATAACACATTCCTTCCGCAAATGGCGAAACGCTTGAACTCGGTGAGTTTCGCGGCATTCCGACTTCGATGCCCCGGTGCCGAATTCAGTTGCCTTTGAATTTCGGTGATCCCTCTTGAGCAAGTATGCTTCTGCTACTTGTTCTACATCACACTTCCTTCCGCAAACGGCGAACGCTTTGACTCGTGAGTTTCGCGGCATTCCGACTTCGATGCCCCGGTTGCCGAAATTCAGTTGCCTTTGAATTTCGGGTGATCCCTCTTGAGCATGTATGCTTCTGCTACTTGTTCTACATCACACTTCCTTCCGCAAACAGCGAAACGCTTTGACTCGTGAGTTTCGCGGCATTCCGACTTCGATGCCCCGGTTGCCGAAATTCAGTTGCCTTTGAATTTCGGGTGATCCCTCTTGAGCATGTATGCTTCTGCTACTTGTTCTACATCACACTTCCTTCCGCAAACAGCGAAACGCTTTGACTCGGTGAGTTTCGCGGCATTCCGACTTCGATGCCCCGGTTGCCGAAATTCAGTTGCCTTTGAATTTCGGGTGATCCCTCTTGAGCATGTATGCTTCTGCTACTTGTTCTACATCACTACTTCCTTCCGCAAACGGCGAACGCTTTGACTCGGTGAGTTTCGCGGCATTCCGACTTCGATGCCCCGGTTGCCGAAATTCAGTTGCCTTTGAATTTCGGGTGATCCTCTTGAGCATGTATGCTTCTGCTACTTGTTCTACATCACACTTCTTCCGCAAATGGCGAAACGCTTTGACTCGGTGAGTTTCGCGGCATTCCGACTTCGATGCCCCGGTTGCCGAAATTCAGTTGCCTTTGAATTTCGGGTGATCCCTCTTGAGCATGTATGCTTCTGCTACTTGTTCTACATCACACTTCCTTCCGCAAACGGCGAAACGCTTTGACTCGGTGAGTTTCGCGGCATTCCGACTTCGATGCCCCGGTTGCCGAAATACAGATTGCCTTTGAATTTCGGGTTATCCCCTCTGCGAGCATATGTGATGTTTCTTTGCTACTCCCGTTCTTCTGATCAGTCAAACACTTAGCTTCACAGCAAAACAGGGGCGAAACACTTGTCATCCCGGTTGATTTTCGTCGGTAATCTCCACCTTACGTATTTCCCGTCCGCTATCGAAGTTTCAGTTGCCTTTTAAGTCATTTTCGGGTGAATGCCCTCTGGAGCCTGTATGCTTCTGCTACTCAGATTCTACAATCAGAGACCTTGTTCCGCAAACGGCGGAACGCTTTGACTCGTTGAATTATCAGTACATCGGCATTCCGACTTCCGAGATCCCACCCCAGTTGCCCAAATTGACCGTCTGAGCCTGTTGAATTTTCGTAGTAGTGATTCACACAACCATTAAGCATGTATGCTTCTGCTACATAATGTTCTACGCTCAGACAGTACTTGCTTCCGCATAGAGCAAATCGTCTTTGACAACTTCGAGTGCAATTTCGACGCATTCCCGAATATACGATTACCCCATTGCCGAAAATCAGTTGTCTTTCGGAATTTTGGCGTGATCCTACTTCGTCGCATACGGATCTCGCCTCAATCAAAGCTACATTGTTCTACAGTGCAATACTTTCTTAATTGCAAATCGGGCATGAACACATTGCAAGTCGGTTTGAAAATACCCGCGGCATTCCGCCTTCGATTCGTGGCCCCCGATTGCCCCCGAAATTCAGAGTTGCGTTCTTAAGAATTTCTGTTGCGTGACTTCCCGTCATCTGCACCCATCGGATGCTTCTGCTACATGTGTTCTACAACAAAAATAACACTCTCCTTCCGCAAACGGCGAAACTGCTCTCAAATCAGTAGGTGAAAGTTTCGCGGCGAATTCCGACTCTTCGATTCCTCCGAGCGTCGCCGAAATTCAGTTGCCTTTGAATTTCGGGGTGACCCCTCATTAGTCATGTTTCCTTCTTCTACTTGTTCTAACATCAGAACACTTCCTTGCCCGCAAACGCGAGAAACGCTTTGGAGGCGGTCGGTGAGTGTTAACGCTGTGTACATATCCGACTTCGATTCCCCCCGTATTGACCGAACACATTCAGTTGCGCCTTTATGCAATTCTCGGGTGACTCCCTCTTGACCCATAGTATGCTTCTGGCAACAAGGTACTTGTTCTAACATAACGACTTTCCTTTCTCCGCAAACAGGCGAAAACCGGTTTGACCTCGGTGTGTATAGCGGACATTCCGACTTCGATTCCCCGGTTGCAGGGGGCCAGAAATTTCAGTTGCCTTTGAATTTCCAGAGATCCAACCCCCATTTTGAGCATGTAAGCTTCTTCTTTCTTCTCTGCTTGCTTCCTATGTCTGCTACTATTGTTCTACAAACTACACTTCCTTCCCCGCAAAACGGGGAAACGCTTTGTGACTCGGTGAAGTTCTCCGCGGCTTTTCATTTTACCGACTTCGAATTCCCCCCCCCCCGCCTGTTGCCGCCGGAAAAAACTGTCAGTTAGTTGACCATTTGCAATTTTTCGGGTGATCCCACCACTTTGTAGCATGACTATGCATTCTGATCTCTCTAACTTGTTGCAACATCAATCACGACACTCTCATTCCGCAAACGGCGAAAACATCGCTTTGAACCAAACGGTGAGTTTCGCAGCATATCCGAGTAGTAGTTGGCGTTAGCGATGCCCCCTTTGAGCCCGCCCGCCCCTTCCCTATTTGCCGAAATTACACAGTTGATAGCCTAGTTGAATTTCGGTGATGACCCGTGTTGCACTATGAGCATGTATGCTTCCTGCTAACTTATTCTACATCACACTTTCTTCCACTCAAAACGAAGCGTACCTGCTTATTGACTACCTAGGACTATCTCTCATCGGGTGATTTTCGCGGCATATTCTTTTCACTTCCGACTTACTTCGATGCCACTCCCCTCCGGTTGGCTGCAAATTCTTAGTTGCCTTATGAATTATTCAGGGTGATACCCTCCTTGAGCATGTAATGCTTCTGTCTGCTACTTGTTCTATATCAAACACTTCCTTCCACGCAAAAAACCAGTGGAAAAAACGGCTTTTGGACTCTCGGTGAGTTATCCGCAGTGCCATTTTCTCTTTCTACGGACTGCCTCGATTAGGGCGCCCACCGGTTGCCGAGAAATTCAGTTCGCCTATTGAAATATTCGGGTGTAACCACGTCTTGAGCATGTATGCTTCTGCTACTTGTTCTACATCACACTTCTTCCCGCAAACATAGAAACGCTTTTGACTCGGTGAGTTTAGCGGCATTCCGACTTCGATGCCCCGGTTGCTGAAATTCAGTTGCCTTTGAAATTCGGGTGATCCCTCTTGAGCATGGATGCTTCTGCTACTTGTTCTACATCACACTTCCTTCCGCAAACGGCGAAACGCTTTGACTCGGTGAATTTCGCGGCATTCCGTCTTCGATGCCCCGGTTGCCGAAATTTTCAGTTGCCTTTGAATTTCGGGTGATCCCTCTTGAGCATGTATGCTTCTGCTACTTGTTCTACATCACACTTACTTCCGCAAACGAGGCAACGCTTTGACTCGGTGAGTTTCGCGGCATTCCGACTTCGTGGCCTCGGTTGCCGAAATTCAGTTGCCTTGAATTTGGGGTGATCCCTTTTGAGCATGTATGCTTCTGCTACTTGTTCTACATCACACTTCCTTCCGCAAACGGCGAAACGCTTTGTCTCGGTGAGTTTCGCAGGCATTCCGACTTCGATGCCCCGGTTGCCGAAATTCAGTTGCCTTTGAATTTCGGGTGATCCATCCTCTTGAGCATGTATGCTTCTGCTACTTGTTCTACATCACAATTCTTCCGCAAACGGCGAAACGCTTTGACTCGGTGAGTTTCGCAGCATTCCAACTTCGATTGCCCCGGTTGCCGAAATTCAGTTGCCTTTGAATTTCGGGTAAGAGCCGCTGATATGAGCATAGTGATGCTTCTGCAAATTAAATGTCTACTATCAAACACTTCCTTCCGGCAAACGCTGTAAACGCTTCTTGCACACTCGGAAATGCGTTTCGCTAGGCAGTTCCGACTTTCGCGATTTCCCCCCCCTGTTGCCTGAAATCTTCAAGTTTGCCTTTGAATGTTCCGGGTGATTCCCTCTTGCAGCATTGTATGCTTCTGCTACCTTGTTCTTACATCACTACTTCTTACGCTCAACCGAGAAAAAATTACACTTTGACTCGGTGAGTTTGAGTTTCGCGGCCATTCCGTATATTGTCGATTCCGCCCGTATAAATGACTTGCCCGATAATACTGTCAGTGTGAACCTATTTGGAAAATTTCGTTTGGTTGATCCCAATATCATTGAGCACTTGTAATGTCCTTTCTCCTGAAGATACTTGTTCTCCATCATCAGTAGCTTCCTTCCGCCAATAAACGGGCAAGAAACAATACATTGACTTCTGGTAGTGTTTCCGGCAGGCAAATTTGTCCCCACGGGTAACTCACGAAATTGCCAATTCCCTGAGTTGTGAAATTAAGTTTCGCCTTTGAATGTTCGGAGTGCGGCGTAGCACTCTTGAGCATTGTATGACTTCTGCATACTTGTTTACATCAGATCACTTCCTTCACGCAAACAGGCGTAAAACATAAAAGCTTCTGACTCGGTGAGTACGTTTCGCTGGCATTCCGACTTCGATGCCCCAGGTTGCCGAAATTCAGTTGTTCCTTTGCCAAATATTCAGGAAGTGATCCCTCTTGTGCATACCGTACTCGGCTTCGTGCTAACTTGTTCTTACAACAGACATCTTTAGTTCCTGAGCAATTAACAGGCGTAACGCTTTGAGACATACGGTGACGTTTCGCGGCATATTCCGACTTGAATACGATAGCCCCCGGTTGCCGAACATTCAGTTTGCGCCTTTGAATTTCGGGTGTTGATCCCGTCTTGAGCATGAAATGGACTATAACTTCTAAGCAATTACATTGTGTTCTTACATCAGATCTAACGGTCCACAAAGGCGGGGAATAAACGCCTTTGACCACGGTGCACATTTCGTCGGCTGGGCTATTCCTAACTATATCCGAATTATCCCACCTTTGCCGAAATACAGTTGCCTTTAGGAATTTCTGGTGTGAATCCCAATCTCGATGAAATGGATAGCTTAATCGTGCCATACTTAGTTCATAAGCATCAATCATCTCTCGCATTAACGGAATATACGTCCCAAAAAAAAAATCAATCCGCTGAAATTTACGCGGCATTCCGCCATCGATACCTGGCTATCGTATTCGCCGAAATTCAGTTGCCTTTGAAATTTGGCTGACTTGATCGACGCCTGATCTTGAGCATGAATATGTCTTCAGCTGACATCTGCTTCACAAACACTCATAAGCTTCTTCATCAAAAGGGGAAAGACCCGCTTTCACTCAAAACAGTGAATTTCCAAGACGGCAATCCCGACCGACACTTACGATCTCCCCACTTTGCCGAAATTCAGTTGCCTTTGAATTGTGGGCTCGCATCCATTTCACTGAGCATGAATGCAATTCTGCTACTCTGCCTCTTTCTACATCAGCACTATTAAATCATTCTTCCAGCAAACGGCGAAACGGCTTTGACTCGGTAGGACTTTCCCACGCGGCATTCCGAAGTTTCGATTCCCCCTATTGCTAGAAAAATCAAGAATTGCATTTGAATTACTCGGAAGTCTGAAATCAACCCCCCCTCTTGAGCTTCGTTCCTTCGCATATTCTGCTTCACTTTTTCTAAAATTGCAGACTTCTCCGGCTAATACAGAGTGGAAACGCTATTTTTGTGAGACACGTAGACTTATGCCACGGCATTCCGATCTCGATTCCCCCCTGAGTGCTCATATTCAGTTGCCTTTGAATTCGGGGTGATCGCCTCTCTGACAGCATTCAGTATGCTTCTGCTACCTGTTCTACATTAAGACTTCTAACCGTCAAACGGGGAAAGGCTTCTGACTCGGTGAATTATTCGATATTCGCAGTGTCATTCCATCCTTTTCGATTCCTCGATTGCCCCGAAATGATATCAGTTGCCTTTAGGAAATTCGGGAGATGACCAGCTCTAAACAATGTATCCGCTCTCTGCTACTTGTATCATAACTACACTCACGACTTCTTCACAGCAAACAAACTTATGGCGCAAACGCCTTTGAACGGTCGGTGAACTTCTCGCATGTGAGCATATCCGACTCATCGATTAATCCCAATATGAAAAATTGCCGAAAATCGGAGTTGTCCGTTTAAATGATGACGATGTATTTATCGGGTGATCCCTATTGAGCATGTACTCACATACATGCTAACTTGTTTCTACATCAGACATTCTTCCCGCAGTTACGGGGAAATCGTATTGTGAGACTAAAGAGTCGGATGAATTTCGCGAATATAATCCGACTGTCGATTTGCGCCCGGGTATGCCAGAAATTCATTGTTGTCTTTAGCATTTTGCGGTGACCCCCTCTTATCAGCTATGTATGCCATCTGCTAACTTGTTCACTTACATATTAGACTTCTGACCGCAATACGGTGGAAACGCTTATAGACTCAATAACGGGTGAATTTCGCGGCGCATTCCGTGACACTGGGATTTCCCGGTTGCCGACATTCCCCATTCGCTTCCCATATTATGCTTCGACTGTAATCCCTTTTGAGCATGTATCTCTCTTTGCTACGATGTTTCGCCATTCCGAAACATTCCCCGGTTCCGAAATCAGCGAACGCTTTGAATTTCGGTGAGCATTATCAGCGCAGTCCCTTCTAAACTAATACTGAAACCACCCATCTTGCACTCCCAACACTTTAGCAATTCGACTAAGTCGATGCCCCGGTTTGACCGCGAAATTCAAGTTTGCCTATTCGAATGTTCGGAGTGATCCCACTCTGGACGACATGTATGATCCTTCTGCTACTTGCTTCTATATCAAGTAATATACATTGATTCCAGTCAAACGGTGAAAAACACTAAGACTACGTGTTTAATTTCGCGGGCAAGTTCCCAAGACAAATTCGATTTACCCCAATTCTGCCGAAATTCAGTTGCCTTTAGAATCTTCGAAGTGATCCCTAGCAGAGCATGGTATTGCATCTCTGCAACAATTGTTCCACAATCAGACATCTTCCGCAAATCTGGTGAGAAAATAAACGACATTGACTAGGGTGACACTTTCGACAGGACAATTCACCACAGTCGATTGCCCCGCGGGGAATTGCCGAAATTCATATTACCTTTGAATTATTGGGAGATCGGCGCCGTCTGTGAGCATGTAGGCTTCTGCTACTTGTTCTACACAAGTCTGACTTGTCTCTCTATTACTGCCGCAAAATCAGCGAAGGCGCTTTATGACCGGGTGAATTTCGGCTGGGATTCACGTCGCGTCGATTCCCCGATTGCCGAAATTCATTATGTGCCTTTGAATTTCGGGTGCGATCCCTTGCCTGAGCATGTTATGCTTCTGCTACTTTGTTCTACATCAGACATCTTCTTCAAACGGGGAACAACGCTTTGACTCCGGTGAGATTCGCGGCATTCCGCCTTCGATACCTCCTTTGCCGAAATTTCAGTTGCCTTTGAATTTCGGGTGACCCCTCTTGAGCATGTATGCTTCTGCTATCTGTTCTACACTTAGACTTTTTCCGCAAACCGGGTGTAAAGCGCTTAGACTCGGTGAATAGTGGTCAACGAGACATTTCCACGACTCTCGATCCCCATGTTGCCGAAATTCAGTTCCGCTTCTGAATATTGGGATGATACCCTCTTGAGGCATAGGATGCTTCATGACTACTTGTTTCTACATCATATAGACTTCTAATACCGGCAAACGTGGTAAACACTTATTCAATCGGTTAGGAAATGTCGCCGCATGTAATCCAAACCTTCGTTTCCACAGGTCGGCCCCGAAATTCAGAATCCATTGATATTATCGAGGTGATCCCTCATTGAGCACCTGTCTGCTTCATGCTAAACTCGTCTCATAACATCAGAACTTGCTTCCACAAGACGGCGAAACTCTATTGACTCCGTGACTAATACCTCACCGAGCCGCATTCCAGACGATCGATTCCCCGGTATGCCGAATATTCAGTATATGCACTTTAGAATGTCGGTATTATACCCACTCTCAGAGCATAGATAGCTCTTCTGCTTACTTGATCTGACAGGTCGAGAACTTCTATCAAACTGCAAACGGGTAGTAAAACACTTTTCAAATCGGTGAATTTACGACGGAACAATACCACCTTCGAATCTTTCCCCGTAAAATTTGCCGAAACATTCAGTTGCCTTTGAATCTTCGGGGATGACCCGTCATGAGCATGTATGCTTCTGCTCTACTTGTTCTAACATCCAGGACTTCTGTTCTGCAAAACCACGTGGGAAACAAGACTCTTGACTCGTGTGAATTCGCTGAGGCTATTCCGACTTCGATTACCCTACTAGAGTAGTGCCAGAAATTCAGATAGCCTTATGAAAATTTAACGGATAGACCCCTCAGTTAAGCATAGTAGCAGCTTACTGCTACTTCTTGCTACATCAAGACTCTCTTCCACTTCCACAAACGGGGAAACACTTTGACTCGGTGAGTTTCGCGGCATTCCGACTTCGATGCCCCGGTTGCCGAAATTCAGTTGCCTTTGAATTTCGGTGATCCCTCTTGAGCATGTATGCTTCTGCTACTTGTTCTACATCAGACTTCTCTTCCGCAAACGGCGAAACGCTTTGACTCGGTGAGTTTCGCGGCATTCCGACTTCGATGCCCCGGTTGCCGAAATTCAGTTGCCTTTGAATTTCGGGTGATCCCTCTTGAGCATGTATGCTTCTGCTACTTGTTCTACATCAGACTTCCTTCCGCAAACGGCGAAACGCTTTGACTCGGTGAGTTTCGCGGCATTCCGACTTCGATGCCCCGGTTGCCGAAATTCAGTTGCCTTTGAATTTCGGGTGATCCCTCTTGAGCATGTATGCTTCTGCTACTTGTTCTCTACATACACTTCCTCCGCAAACGGCGAAACGCTTTGACTCGGTGAGTTTCGCGGCATTCCGACTTCGATGCCCCGGTTGCCGAAATTCAGTTGCCTTTGAATTTCGGGTGATCCCTCTTGAGCATGTATGCTTCTGCTACTTGTTCTACATCAGACTTCTTCCGCAAACGGCGAAACGCTTTGACTCGGTGAGTTTCGCGGCATTCCGACTTCGATGCCCCGGTTGCCGAAATTCAGTTGCCTTTGAATTTCGGGTGATCCCTCTTGAGCATGTATGCTTCTGCTACTTGTTCTACATCAGACTTTCTTCCGCAAACGGCGAAACGCTTTGACTCGGTGAGTTTCGCGGCATTCCGACTTCGATGCCCCGGTTGCCGAAATTCAGTTGCCTTTGAATTTCGGGTGATCCCTCTTGAGCATGTATGCTTCTGCTACTTGTTCTACATCAGACTTCTTCCGCAAACGGCGAAACGCTTTGACTCGGTGAGTTTCGCGGCATTCCGACTTCGATGCCCCGTTTGCCGAAATTCAGTTGCCTTTGAATTTCGGGTGATCCCTCTTGAGCATGTATGCTTCTGCTACTTGTTCTACATCAGACTTCTTCCGCAAACGGCGAAACGCTTTGACTCGGTGAGTTTCGCGGCATTCCGACTTCGATGCCCCGGTTGCCGAAATTCAGTTGCCTTTGAATTTCGGGTGATCCCTCTTGAGCATGTATGCTTCTGCTACTTGTTCTACATCAGACTTTCTTCCGCAAACGGCGAAACGCTTTGACTCGGTGAGTTTCGCGGCATTCCGACTTCGATGCCCCGGTTGCCGAAATTCAGTTGCCTTTGAATTTCGGTGATCCCTCTTGAGCATGTATGCTTCTGCTACTTGTTCTACATCAGACTTCTTCCGCAAACGGCGAAACGCTTTGACTCGGTGAGTTTCGCGGCATTCCGACTTCGATGCCCCGGTTGCCGAAATTCAGTTGCCTTTGAATTTCGGGTGATCCCTCTTGAGCATGTATGCTTCTGCTACTTGTTCTACATCAGACTTCTTCCGCAAACGGCGAAACGCTTTGACTCGGTGAGTTTCGCGGCATTCCGACTTCGATGCCCCGGTTGCCGAAATTCAGTTGCCTTTGAATTTCGGGTGATCCCTCTTGAGCATGTATGCTTCTGCTACTTGTTCTACATCAGACTTCTTCCGCAAACGGCGAAACGCTTTGACTCGGTGAGTTTCGCGGCATTCCGACTTCGATGCCCCGGTTGCCGAAATTCAGTTGCCTTTGAATTTCGGGTGATCCCTCTTGAGCATGTATGCTTCTGCTACTTGTTCTACATCAGACTTCCTTCCGCAAACGGCGAAACGCTTTGACTCGGTGAGTTTCGCGGCATTCCGACTTCGATGCCCGGTTGCCGAAATTCAGTTGCCTTTGAATTTCGGGTGATCCCTCTTGAGCATGTATGCTTCTGCTACTTGTTCTACATCACACTTCCTTCCGCAAACGGCGAAACGCTTTGACTCGGTGAGTTTCGCGGCATTCCGACTTCGATGCCCCGGTTGCCGAAATTCAGTTGCCTTTGAATTTCGGGTGATCCCTCTTGAGCATGTATGCTTCTGCTACTTGTTCTACATCAGACTTCTTCCGCAAACGGCGAAACGCTTTGACTCGGTGAGTTTCGCGGCATTCCGACTTCGATGCCCCGGTTGCCGAAATTCAGTTGCCTTTGAATTTCGGGTGATCCCTCTTGAGCATGTATGCTTCTGCTACTTGTTCTACATCAGACTTCTTCCGCAAACGGCGAAACGCTTTGACTCGGTGAGTTTCGCGGCATTCCGACTTCGATGCCCCGTTGCCGAAATTCAGTTGCCTTTGAATTTCGGGTGATCCCTCTTGAGCATGTATGCTTCTGCTACTTGTTCTACATCAGACTTCCTTCCGCAAACGGCGAAACGCTTTGACTCGGTGAGTTTCGCGGCATTCCGACTTCGATGCCCCGGTTGCCGAAATTCAGTTGCCTTTGAATTTCGGGTGATCCCTCTTGAGCATGTATGCTTCTGCTACTTGTTCTACATCAGACTTCCTTCCGCAAACGGCGAAACGCTTTGACTCGGTGAGTTTCGCGGCATTCCGACTTCGATGCCCCGGTTGCCGAAATTCAGTTGCCTTTGAATTTCGGGTGATCCCTCTTGAGCATGTATGCTTCTGCTACTTGTTCTACATCACACTTCTTCCGCAAACGGCAAAACGCTTTGCCTCGGTGAGTTTCGCGGCATTCCGCCTTCGATGCCCCGGTTGTCGATGTTTAGTTGCCTTTGAATTTCTGGTGATCCCTCTGGAGCATGTATGCTTCTGCTACTGGTTCTACATCAGACTTCTTCCGCAAACGGCGAAAAGCTTTGCCACGGTGAGTTTCGCGGCATTCCGACTTCGATGCCCCGGTTGCCGAAATTCAGTTGCCTTTGAATTTCAGGTGATCCCTCTCGAGCATGTATGCTTCTGCTACTTGTTCTACATCAGACTTCTTCCGCAAACGGCGAAACGCTTTGACTCGTTAAGTTTCGTAGCATTCCGACTTCGATGCCCCAGTTGCCGAAATTCAGTTGCCTTTGAATTTCGGGTGATCCCTCTTGAGCATGTATGCTTCTGCTACTTGTTCTACATCAGACTTCCTTCCGCAAACGGCGAAACGCTTTGACTCGGTGAGTTTCGCGGCATTCCGACTTCGATGTCCCGGTTCCCGAAAATCAGTTGCCTTTGAATTTCGGGTGAGCCCTCTTGAGCATGTATGCTTCTGCTACTTGGTCTACATCAACTTCAAACGGAAACGCTTTGACTCGGTGAGTTTTGCGGCATTCCGAATTCGATGCCCCGGTTGCCGAAATTCAGTTGCCTTTGAATTTGGGGTGACCCCGCTTGAGCATGTATGCTTCTGCTACTTGTTCTACTCAGACTTCCTTCCGCAAACGGCGAAACGCTTTGACTCGGTGAGTTTCGCGACATTTCGACTTCATTGCCCCGGTTGCCGAAATTATGTTGCCTTTTAATTTCAGGTGATCCCTCTTGAGCATGTATGCTTCTGCTACTTGTTCTACATCAGACTTCCTTCCGCAAACGGCGAAACGCTTTGACTCGGTGAGTTTCGCGGCATTCCGACTTCGATGTCCCGGTTGCCGAAATTATGTTGCCTTTTAATTTCAGGTGATCCCTCTTGAGCATGTATGCTTCTGCTACTTGTTCTACATCAGACTTCCTTCCGCAAACGGCGAAACGCTTTGACTCGGTGAGTTTCGCGGCATTCCGACTTCGATGTCCCGGTTACCGAAAATCAGTTGCCTTTGAATTTCGGGTGATCCCTCTTGAGCATGTATGCTTCTGCTACTTGTTCTACATCAGACTTCTTCCGCAAACGGCGAAACGCTTTGACTCGGTGAGTTTCGCGGCATTCCGACTTCGATGCCCCGGTTGCCGAAATTCAGTTGCCTTTGAATTTCGGGTGATCCCTCTTGAGCATGTATGCTTCTGCTACTTGTTCTACATCACACTTCCTTCCGCAAACGGCGAAACGCTTTGACTCGGTGAGTTTCGCGGCATTCCGACTTCGATGCCCCGGTTGCCGAAATTCAGTTGCCTTTGAATTTCGGGTGATCCCTCTTGAGCATGTATGCTTCTGCTACTTGTTCTACATCAGACTTCCTTCCGCAAACGGCGAAACGCTTTGACTCGGTGAGTTTCGCGGCATTCCGACTTCGATGCCCCGGTTGCCGAAATTCAGTTGCCTTTGAATTTCGGGTGATCCCTCTTGAGCATGTATGCTTCTGCTACTTGTTCTACATCAGACTTCTTCCGCAAACGGCGAAACGCTTTGACTCGGTGAGTTTCGCGGCATTCCGACTTCGATGCCCCGGTTGCCGAAATTCAGTTGCCTTTGAATTTCGGGTGATCCCTCTTGAGCATGTATGCTTCTGCTACTTGTTCTACATCACACTTCCTTCCGCAAACGGCGAAACGCTTTGACTCGGTGAGTTTCGCGGCATTCCGACTTCGATGCCCCGTTGCCGAAATTCAGTTGCCTTTGAATTTCGGGTGATCCCTCTTGAGCATGTATGCTTCTGCTACTTGTTCTACATCAGACTTCTTCCGCAAACGGCGAAACGCTTTGACTCGGTGAGTTTCGCGGCATTCCGACTTCGATGCCCCGGTTGCCGAAATTCAGTTGCCTTTGAATTTCGGGTGATCCCTCTTGAGCATGTATGCTTCTGCTACTTGTTCTACATCAGACTTCCTTCCGCAAACGGCGAAACGCTTTGACTCGGTGAGTTTCGCGGCATTCCGACTTCGATGCCCCGGTTGCCGAAATTCAGTTGCCTTTGAATTTCGGGTGATCCCTCTTGAGCATGTATGCTTCTGCTACTTGTTCTACATCAGACTTCCTTCCGCAAAGGCGAAACGCTTTGACTCGGTGAGTTTCGCGGCATTCCGACTTCGATGCCCCGGTTGCCGAAATTCAGTTGCCTTTGAATTTCGGGTGATCCCTCTTGAGCATGTATGCTTCTGCTACTTGTTCTACATCAGACTTCCTCCGCAAACGCGAAACGCTTTGACTCGGTGAGTTTCGCGGCATTCCGACTTCGATGCCCCGGTTGCCGAAATTCAGTTGCCTTTGAATTTCGGGTGATCCCTCTTGAGCATGTATGCTTCTGCTACTTGTTCTACATCAGACTTCCTCCGCAAACGGCGAAACGCTTTGACTCGGTGAGTTTCGCGGCATTCCGACTTCGATGCCCCGGTTGCCGAAATTCAGTTGCCTTTGAATTTCGGGTGATCCCTCTTGAGCATGTATGCTTCTGCTACTTGTTCTACATCAGACTTCTTCCGCAAACGGCGAAACGCTTTGACTCGGTGAGTTTCGCGGCATTCCGACTTCGATGCCCCGGTTGCCGAAATTCAGTTGCCTTTGAATTTCGGGTGATCCCTCTTGAGCATGTATGCTTCTGCTACTTGTTCTACATCACACTTCTTCCGCAAACGGCGAAACGCTTTGACTCGGTGAGTTTCGCGGCATTCCGACTTCGATGCCCCGGTTGCCGAAATTCAGTTGCCTTTGAATTTCGGGTGATCCCTCTTGAGCATGTATGCTTCTGCTACTTGTTCTACATCACACTTCCTTCCGCAAACGGCGAAACGCTTTGACTCGGTGAGTTTCGCGGCATTCCGACTTCGATGCCCCGGTTGCCGAAATTCAGTTGCCTTTGAATTTCGGGTGATCCCTCTTGAGCATGTATGCTTCTGCTACTTGTTCTACATCAGACTTCCTTCCGCAAACGGCGAAACGCTTTGACTCGGTGAGTTTCGCGGCATTCCGACTTCGATGCCCCGGTTGCCGAAATTCAGTTGCCTTTGAATTTCGGGTGATCCCTCTTGAGCATGTATGCTTCTGCTACTTGTTCTACATCAGACTTCCTCCGCAAACGGCGAAACGCTTTGACTCGGTGAGTTTCGCGGCATTCCGACTTCGATGCCCCGGTTGCCGAAATTCAGTTGCCTTTGAATTTCGGGTGATCCCTCTTGAGCATGTATGCTTCTGCTACTTGTTCTACATCAGACTTCCTTCCGCAAACGGCGAAACGCTTTGACTCGGTGAGTTTCGCGGCATTCCGACTTCGATGCCCCGGTTGCCGAAATTCAGTTGCCTTTGAATTTCGGGTGATCCCTCTTGAGCATGTATGCTTCTGCTACTTGTTCTACATCAGACTTCTTCCGCAAACGGCGAAACGCTTTGACTCGGTGAGTTTCGCGGCATTCCGACTTCGATGCCCCGGTTGCCGAAATTCAGTTGCCTTTGAATTTCGGGTGATCCCTCTTGAGCATGTATGCTTCTGCTACTTGTTCTACATCAGACTTCTTCCGCAAACGGCGAAACGCTTTGACTCGGTGAGTTTCGCGGCATTCCGACTTCGATGCCCCGGTTGCCGAAATTCAGTTGCCTTTGAATTTCGGGTGATCCCTCTTGAGCATGTATGCTTCTGCTACTTGTTCTACATCACACTTCTTCCGCAAACGGCGAAACGCTTTGACTCGGTGAGTTTCGCGGCATTCCGACTTCGATGCCCCGGTTGCCGAAATTCAGTTGCCTTTGAATTTCGGGTGATCCCTCTTGAGCATGTATGCTTCTGCTACTTGTTCTACATCAGACTTCCTTCCGCAAACGGCGAAACGCTTTGACTCGGTGAGTTTCGCGGCATTCCGACTTCGATGCCCGGTTGCCGAAATTCAGTTGCCTTTGAATTTCGGGTGATCCCTCTTGAGCATGTATGCTTCTGCTACTTGTTCTACATCAGACTTCTTCCGCAAACGGCGAAACGCTTTGACTCGGTGAGTTTCGCGGCATTCCGACTTCGATGCCCCGGTTGCCGAAATTCAGTTGCCTTTGAATTTCGGGTGATCCCTCTTGAGCATGTATGCTTCTGCTACTTGTTCTACATCACACTTCCTTCCGCAAACGGCGAAACGCTTTGACTCGGTGAGTTTCGCGGCATTCCGACTTCGATGCCCCGGTTGCCGAAATTCAGTTGCCTTTGAATTTCGGGTGATCCCTCTTGAGCATGTATGCTTCTGCTACTTGTTCTACATCACACTTCCTTCCGCAAACGGCGAAACGCTTTGACTCGGTGAGTTTCGCGGCATTCCGACTTCGATGCCCCGGTTGCCGAAATTCAGTTGCCTTTGAATTTCGGGTGATCCCTCTTGAGCATGTATGCTTCTGCTACTTGTTCTACATCAGACTTCCTTCCGCAAACGGCGAAACGCTTTGACTCGGTGAGTTTCGCGGCATTCCGACTTCGATGCCCCGGTTGCCGAAATTCAGTTGCCTTTGAATTTCGGGTGATCCCTCTTGAGCATGTATGCTTCTGCTACTTGTTCTACATCAGACTTCTTCCGCAAACGGCGAAACGCTTTGACTCGGTGAGTTTCGCGGCATTCCGACTTCGATGCCCCGGTTGCCGAAATTCAGTTGCCTTTGAATTTCGGGTGATCCCTCTTGAGCATGTATGCTTCTGCTACTTGTTCTACATCACACTTCCTTCCGCAAACGGCGAAACGCTTTGACTCGGTGAGTTTCGCGGCATTCCGACTTCGATGCCCCGGTTGCCGAAATTCAGTTGCCTTTGAATTTCGGGTGATCCCTCTTGAGCATGTATGCTTCTGCTACTTGTTCTACATCACACTTCCTTCCGCAAACGGCGAAACGCTTTGACTCGGTGAGTTTCGCGGCATTCCGACTTCGATGCCCCGGTTGCCGAAATTCAGTTGCCTTTGAATTTCGGGTGATCCCTCTTGAGCATGTATGCTTCTGCTACTTGTTCTACATCAGACTTCTTCCGCAAACGGCGAAACGCTTTGACTCGGTGAGTTTCGCGGCATTCCGACTTCGATGCCCCGGTTGCCGAAATTCAGTTGCCTTTGAATTTCGGGTGATCCCTCTTGAGCATGTATGCTTCTGCTACTTGTTCTACATCACACTTCCTTCCGCAAACGGCGAAACGCTTTGACTCGGTGAGTTTCGCGGCATTCCGACTTCGATGCCCCGTTGCCGAAATTCAGTTGCCTTTGAATTTCGGGTGATCCCTCTTGAGCATGTATGCTTCTGCTACTTGTTCTACATCAGACTTCTTCCGCAAACGGCGAAACGCTTTGACTCGGTGAGTTTCGCGGCATTCCGACTTCGATGCCCCGGTTGCCGAAATTCAGTTGCCTTTGAATTTCGGGTGATCCCTCTTGAGCATGTATGCTTCTGCTACTTGTTCTACATCAGACTTCCTTCCGCAAACGGCGAAACGCTTTGACTCGGTGAGTTTCGCGGCATTCCGACTTCGATGCCCCGGTTGCCGAAATTCAGTTGCCTTTGAATTTCGGGTGATCCCTCTTGAGCATGTATGCTTCTGCTACTTGTTCTACATCAGACTTCCTCCGCAAACGGCGAAACGCTTTGACTCGGTGAGTTTCGCGGCATTCCGACTTCGATGCCCCGGTTGCCGAAATTCAGTTGCCTTTGAATTTCGGGTGATCCCTCTTGAGCATGTATGCTTCTGCTACTTGTTCTACATCAGACTTCCTTCCGCAAACGGCGAAACGCTTTGACTCGGTGAGTTTCGCGGCATTCCGACTTCGATGCCCCGGTTGCCGAAATTCAGTTGCCTTTGAATTTCGGGTGATCCCTCTTGAGCATGTATGCTTCTGCTACTTGTTCTACATCACACTTCTTTCCGCAAACGGCGAAACGCTTTGACTCGGTGAGTTTCGCGGCATTCCGACTTCGATGCCCCGGTTGCCGAAATTCAGTTGCCTTTGAATTTCGGGTGATCCCTCTTGAGCATGTATGCTTCTGCTACTTGTTCTACATCAGACTTCCTTCCGCAAACGGCGAAACGCTTTGACTCGGTGAGTTTCGCGGCATTCCGACTTCGATGCCCCGGTTGCCGAAATTCAGTTGCCTTTGAATTTCGGGTGATCCCTCTTGAGCATGTATGCTTCTGCTACTTGTTCTACATCAGACTTCTTCCGCAAACGGCGAAACGCTTTGACTCGGTGAGTTTCGCGGCATTCCGACTTCGATGCCCCGGTTGCCGAAATTCAGTTGCCTTTGAATTTCGGGTGATCCCTCTTGAGCATGTATGCTTCTGCTACTTGTTCTACATCAGACTTCTTCCGCAAACGGCGAAACGCTTTGACTCGGTGAGTTTCGCGGCATTCCGACTTCGATGCCCCGGTTGCCGAAATTCAGTTGCCTTTGAATTTCGGGTGATCCCTCTTGAGCATGTATGCTTCTGCTACTTGTTCTACATCAGACTTCTTCCGCAAACGGCGAAACGCTTTGACTCGGTGAGTTTCGCGGCATTCCGACTTCGATGCCCCGGTTGCCGAAATTCAGTTGCCTTTGAATTTCGGGTGATCCCTCTTGAGCATGTATGCTTCTGCTACTTGTTCTACATCACACTTCCTTCCGCAAACGGCGAAACGCTTTGACTCGGTGAGTTTCGCGGCATTCCGACTTCGATGCCCCGGTTGCCGAAATTCAGTTGCCTTTGAATTTCGGGTGATCCCTCTTGAGCATGTATGCTTCTGCTACTTGTTCTACATCACACTTCTTCCGCAAACGGCGAAACGCTTTGACTCGGTGAGTTTCGCGGCATTCCGACTTCGATGCCCCGGTTGCCGAAATTCAGTTGCCTTTGAATTTCGGGTGATCCCTCTTGAGCATGTATGCTTCTGCTACTTGTTCTACATCAGACTTCCTTCCGCAAACGGCGAAACGCTTTGACTCGGTGAGTTTCGCGGCATTCCGACTTCGATGCCCCGGTTGCCGAAATTCAGTTGCCTTTGAATTTCGGGTGATCCCTCTTGAGCATGTATGCTTCTGCTACTTGTTCTACATCACACTTCCTTCCGCAAACGGCGAAACGCTTTGACTCGGTGAGTTTCGCGGCATTCCGACTTCGATGCCCCGGTTGCCGAAATTCAGTTGCCTTTGAATTTCGGGTGATCCCTCTTGAGCATGTATGCTTCTGCTACTTGTTCTACATCAGACTTCTTCCGCAAACGGCGAAACGCTTTGACTCGGTGAGTTTCGCGGCATTCCGACTTCGATGCCCCGGTTGCCGAAATTCAGTTGCCTTTGAATTTCGGGTGATCCCTCTTGAGCATGTATGCTTCTGCTACTTGTTCTACATCACACTTCTTCCGCAAACGGCGAAACGCTTTGACTCGGTGAGTTTCGCGGCATTCCGACTTCGATGCCCCGTTGCCGAAATTCAGTTGCCTTTGAATTTCGGGTGATCCCTCTTGAGCATGTATGCTTCTGCTACTTGTTCTACATCAGACTTCCTCCGCAAACGGCGAAACGCTTTGACTCGGTGAGTTTCGCGGCATTCCGACTTCGATGCCCCGGTTGCCGAAATTCAGTTGCCTTTGAATTTCGGGTGATCCCTCTTGAGCATGTATGCTTCTGCTACTTGTTCTACATCACACTTCTTCCGCAAACGGCGAAACGCTTTGACTCGGTGAGTTTCGCGGCATTCCGACTTCGATGCCCCGGTTGCCGAAATTCAGTTGCCTTTGAATTTCGGGTGATCCCTCTTGAGCATGTATGCTTCTGCTACTTGTTCTACATCAGACTTCCTTCCGCAAACGGCGAAACGCTTTGACTCGGTGAGTTTCGCGGCATTCCGACTTCGATGCCCCGGTTGCCGAAATTCAGTTGCCTTTGAATTTCGGGTGATCCCTCTTGAGCATGTATGCTTCTGCTACTTGTTCTACATCAGACTTCCTTCCGCAAACGGCGAAACGCTTTGACTCGGTGAGTTTCGCGGCATTCCGACTTCGATGCCCCGGTTGCCGAAATTCAGTTGCCTTTGAATTTCGGGTGATCCCTCTTGAGCATGTATGCTTCTGCTACTTGTTCTACATCAGACTTCCTTCCGCAAACGGCGAAACGCTTTGACTCGGTGAGTTTCGCGGCATTCCGACTTCGATGCCCCGGTTGCCGAAATTCAGTTGCCTTTGAATTTCGGGTGATCCCTCTTGAGCATGTATGCTTCTGCTACTTGTTCTACATCACACTTCTTCCGCAAACGGCGAAACGCTTTGACTCGGTGAGTTTCGCGGCATTCCGACTTCGATGCCCCGGTTGCCGAAATTCAGTTGCCTTTGAATTTCGGGTGATCCCTCTTGAGCATGTATGCTTCTGCTACTTGTTCTACATCACACTTCTTCCGCAAACGGCGAAACGCTTTGACTCGGTGAGTTTCGCGGCATTCCGACTTCGATGCCCCGGTTGCCGAAATTCAGTTGCCTTTGAATTTCGGGTGATCCCTCTTGAGCATGTATGCTTCTGCTACTTGTTCTACATCACACTTCCTTCCGCAAACGGCGAAACGCTTTGACTCGGTGAGTTTCGCGGCATTCCGACTTCGATGCCCCGGTTGCCGAAATTCAGTTGCCTTTGAATTTCGGGTGATCCCTCTTGAGCATGTATGCTTCTGCTACTTGTTCTACATCAGACTTCTTCCGCAAACGGCGAAACGCTTTGACTCGGTGAGTTTCGCGGCATTCCGACTTCGATGCCCCGGTTGCCGAAATTCAGTTGCCTTTGAATTTCGGGTGATCCCTCTTGAGCATGTATGCTTCTGCTACTTGTTCTACATCAGACTTCTTCCGCAAACGGCGAAACGCTTTGACTCGGTGAGTTTCGCGGCATTCCGACTTCGATGCCCCGGTTGCCGAAATTCAGTTGCCTTTGAATTTCGGGTGATCCCTCTTGAGCATGTATGCTTCTGCTACTTGTTCTACATCACACTTCCTTCCGCAAACGGCGAAACGCTTTGACTCGGTGAGTTTCGCGGCATTCCGACTTCGATGCCCCGGTTGCCGAAATTCAGTTGCCTTTGAATTTCGGGTGATCCCTCTTGAGCATGTATGCTTCTGCTACTTGTTCTACATCACACTTCTTCCGCAAACGGCGAAACGCTTTGACTCGGTGAGTTTCGCGGCATTCCGACTTCGATGCCCCGGTTGCCGAAATTCAGTTGCCTTTGAATTTCGGGTGATCCCTCTTGAGCATGTATGCTTCTGCTACTTGTTCTACATCACACTTCTTCCGCAAACGGCGAAACGCTTTGACTCGGTGAGTTTCGCGGCATTCCGACTTCGATGCCCCGGTTGCCGAAATTCAGTTGCCTTTGAATTTCGGGTGATCCCTCTTGAGCATGTATGCTTCTGCTACTTGTTCTACATCACACTTCCTTCCGCAAACGGCGAAACGCTTTGACTCGGTGAGTTTCGCGGCATTCCGACTTCGATGCCCCGGTTGCCGAAATTCAGTTGCCTTTGAATTTCGGGTGATCCCTCTTGAGCATGTATGCTTCTGCTACTTGTTCTACATCAGACTTCTTCCGCAAACGGCGAAACGCTTTGACTCGGTGAGTTTCGCGGCATTCCGACTTCGATGCCCCGGTTGCCGAAATTCAGTTGCCTTTGAATTTCGGGTGATCCCTCTTGAGCATGTATGCTTCTGCTACTTGTTCTACATCACACTTCTTCCGCAAACGGCGAAACGCTTTGACTCGGTGAGTTTCGCGGCATTCCGACTTCGATGCCCCGGTTGCCGAAATTCAGTTGCCTTTGAATTTCGGGTGATCCCTCTTGAGCATGTATGCTTCTGCTACTTGTTCTACATCACACTTCTTCCGCAAACGGCGAAACGCTTTGACTCGGTGAGTTTCGCGGCATTCCGACTTCGATGCCCCGGTTGCCGAAATTCAGTTGCCTTTGAATTTCGGGTGATCCCTCTTGAGCATGTATGCTTCTGCTACTTGTTCTACATCAGACTTCCTTCCGCAAACGGCGAAACGCTTTGACTCGGTGAGTTTCGCGGCATTCCGACTTCGATGCCCCGGTTGCCGAAATTCAGTTGCCTTTGAATTTCGGGTGATCCCTCTTGAGCATGTATGCTTCTGCTACTTGTTCTACATCAGACTTCCTTCCGCAAACGGCGAAACGCTTTGACTCGGTGAGTTTCGCGGCATTCCGACTTCGATGCCCCGGTTGCCGAAATTCAGTTGCCTTTGAATTTCGGGTGATCCCTCTTGAGCATGTATGCTTCTGCTACTTGTTCTACATCAGACTTCTTCCGCAAACGGCGAAACGCTTTGACTCGGTGAGTTTCGCGGCATTCCGACTTCGATGCCCCGGTTGCCGAAATTCAGTTGCCTTTGAATTTCGGGTGATCCCTCTTGAGCATGTATGCTTCTGCTACTTGTTCTACATCAGACTTCTTCCGCAAACGGCGAAACGCTTTGACTCGGTGAGTTTCGCGGCATTCCGACTTCGATGCCCCGTTGCCGAAATTCAGTTGCCTTTGAATTTCGGGTGATCCCTCTTGAGCATGTATGCTTCTGCTACTTGTTCTACATCAGACTTCCTTCCGCAAACGGCGAAACGCTTTGACTCGGTGAGTTTCGCGGCATTCCGACTTCGATGCCCCGGTTGCCGAAATTCAGTTGCCTTTGAATTTCGGGTGATCCCTCTTGAGCATGTATGCTTCTGCTACTTGTTCTACATCACACTTCTTCCGCAAACGGCGAAACGCTTTGACTCGGTGAGTTTCGCGGCATTCCGACTTCGATGCCCCGGTTGCCGAAATTCAGTTGCCTTTGAATTTCGGGTGATCCCTCTTGAGCATGTATGCTTCTGCTACTTGTTCTACATCACACTTCCTTCCGCAAACGGCGAAACGCTTTGACTCGGTGAGTTTCGCGGCATTCCGACTTCGATGCCCCGGTTGCCGAAATTCAGTTGCCTTTGAATTTCGGGTGATCCCTCTTGAGCATGTATGCTTCTGCTACTTGTTCTACATCACACTTCCTTCCGCAAACGGCGAAACGCTTTGACTCGGTGAGTTTCGCGGCATTCCGACTTCGATGCCCCGGTTGCCGAAATTCAGTTGCCTTTGAATTTCGGGTGATCCCTCTTGAGCATGTATGCTTCTGCTACTTGTTCTACATCAGACTTCCTTCCGCAAACGGCGAAACGCTTTGACTCGGTGAGTTTCGCGGCATTCCGACTTCGATGCCCCGGTTGCCGAAATTCAGTTGCCTTTGAATTTCGGGTGATCCCTCTTGAGCATGTATGCTTCTGCTACTTGTTCTACATCACACTTCCTTCCGCAAACGGCGAAACGCTTTGACTCGGTGAGTTTCGCGGCATTCCGACTTCGATGCCCCGGTTGCCGAAATTCAGTTGCCTTTGAATTTCGGGTGATCCCTCTTGAGCATGTATGCTTCTGCTACTTGTTCTACATCAGACTTCCTTCCGCAAACGGCGAAACGCTTTGACTCGGTGAGTTTCGCGGCATTCCGACTTCGATGCCCCGGTTGCCGAAATTCAGTTGCCTTTGAATTTCGGGTGATCCCTCTTGAGCATGTATGCTTCTGCTACTTGTTCTACATCACACTTCCTCCGCAAACGGCGAAACGCTTTGACTCGGTGAGTTTCGCGGCATTCCGACTTCGATGCCCCGGTTGCCGAAATTCAGTTGCCTTTGAATTTCGGGTGATCCCTCTTGAGCATGTATGCTTCTGCTACTTGTTCTACATCACACTTCCTTCCGCAAACGGCGAAACGCTTTGACTCGGTGAGTTTCGCGGCATTCCGACTTCGATGCCCCGGTTGCCGAAATTCAGTTGCCTTTGAATTTCGGGTGATCCCTCTTGAGCATGTATGCTTCTGCTACTTGTTCTACATCAGACTTCTTCCGCAAACGGCGAAACGCTTTGACTCGGTGAGTTTCGCGGCATTCCGACTTCGATGCCCCGGTTGCCGAAATTCAGTTGCCTTTGAATTTCGGGTGATCCCTCTTGAGCATGTATGCTTCTGCTACTTGTTCTACATCAGACTTCCTTCCGCAAACGGCGAAACGCTTTGACTCGGTGAGTTTCGCGGCATTCCGACTTCGATGCCCCGGTTGCCGAAATTCAGTTGCCTTTGAATTTCGGGTGATCCCTCTTGAGCATGTATGCTTCTGCTACTTGTTCTACATCACACTTCCTTCCGCAAACGGCGAAACGCTTTGACTCGGTGAGTTTCGCGGCATTCCGACTTCGATGCCCCGGTTGCCGAAATTCAGTTGCCTTTGAATTTCGGGTGATCCCTCTTGAGCATGTATGCTTCTGCTACTTGTTCTACATCAGACTTCCTTCCGCAAACGGCGAAACGCTTTGACTCGGTGAGTTTCGCGGCATTCCGACTTCGATGCCCCGGTTGCCGAAATTCAGTTGCCTTTGAATTTCGGGTGATCCCTCTTGAGCATGTATGCTTCTGCTACTTGTTCTACATCAGACTTCCTCCGCAAACGGCGAAACGCTTTGACTCGGTGAGTTTCGCGGCATTCCGACTTCGATGCCCCGGTTGCCGAAATTCAGTTGCCTTTGAATTTCGGGTGATCCCTCTTGAGCATGTATGCTTCTGCTACTTGTTCTACATCACACTTCCTTCCGCAAACGGCGAAACGCTTTGACTCGGTGAGTTTCGCGGCATTCCGACTTCGATGCCCCGGTTGCCGAAATTCAGTTGCCTTTGAATTTCGGGTGATCCCTCTTGAGCATGTATGCTTCTGCTACTTGTTCTACATCAGACTTCCTTCCGCAAACGGCGAAACGCTTTGACTCGGTGAGTTTCGCGGCATTCCGACTTCGATGCCCCGGTTGCCGAAATTCAGTTGCCTTTGAATTTCGGGTGATCCCTCTTGAGCATGTATGCTTCTGCTACTTGTTCTACATCAGACTTCTTCCGCAAACGGCGAAACGCTTTGACTCGGTGAGTTTCGCGGCATTCCGACTTCGATGCCCCGGTTGCCGAAATTCAGTTGCCTTTGAATTTCGGGTGATCCCTCTTGAGCATGTATGCTTCTGCTACTTGTTCTACATCAGACTTCTTCCGCAAACGGCGAAACGCTTTGACTCGGTGAGTTTCGCGGCATTCCGACTTCGATGCCCCGGTTGCCGAAATTCAGTTGCCTTTGAATTTCGGGTGATCCCTCTTGAGCATGTATGCTTCTGCTACTTGTTCTACATCACACTTCTTCCGCAAACGGCGAAACGCTTTGACTCGGTGAGTTTCGCGGCATTCCGACTTCGATGCCCCGGTTGCCGAAATTCAGTTGCCTTTGAATTTCGGGTGATCCCTCTTGAGCATGTATGCTTCTGCTACTTGTTCTACATCAGACTTCTTCCGCAAACGGCGAAACGCTTTGACTCGGTGAGTTTCGCGGCATTCCGACTTCGATGCCCCGGTTGCCGAAATTCAGTTGCCTTTGAATTTCGGGTGATCCCTCTTGAGCATGTATGCTTCTGCTACTTGTTCTACATCACACTTCCTTCCGCAAACGGCGAAACGCTTTGACTCGGTGAGTTTCGCGGCATTCCGACTTCGATGCCCCGGTTGCCGAAATTCAGTTGCCTTTGAATTTCGGGTGATCCCTCTTGAGCATGTATGCTTCTGCTACTTGTTCTACATCACACTTCTTCCGCAAACGGCGAAACGCTTTGACTCGGTGAGTTTCGCGGCATTCCGACTTCGATGCCCCGGTTGCCGAAATTCAGTTGCCTTTGAATTTCGGGTGATCCCTCTTGAGCATGTATGCTTCTGCTACTTGTTCTACATCACACTTCCTTCCGCAAACGGCGAAACGCTTTGACTCGGTGAGTTTCGCGGCATTCCGACTTCGATGCCCCGGTTGCCGAAATTCAGTTGCCTTTGAATTTCGGGTGATCCCTCTTGAGCATGTATGCTTCTGCTACTTGTTCTACATCACACTTCCTTCCGCAAACGGCGAAACGCTTTGACTCGGTGAGTTTCGCGGCATTCCGACTTCGATGCCCCGGTTGCCGAAATTCAGTTGCCTTTGAATTTCGGGTGATCCCTCTTGAGCATGTATGCTTCTGCTACTTGTTCTACATCACACTTCCTTCCGCAAACGGCGAAACGCTTTGACTCGGTGAGTTTCGCGGCATTCCGACTTCGATGCCCCGGTTGCCGAAATTCAGTTGCCTTTGAATTTCGGGTGATCCCTCTTGAGCATGTATGCTTCTGCTACTTGTTCTACATCACACTTCCTTCCGCAAACGGCGAAACGCTTTGACTCGGTGAGTTTCGCGGCATTCCGACTTCGATGCCCCGGTTGCCGAAATTCAGTTGCCTTTGAATTTCGGGTGATCCCTCTTGAGCATGTATGCTTCTGCTACTTGTTCTACATCACACTTCCTTCCGCAAACGGCGAAACGCTTTGACTCGGTGAGTTTCGCGGCATTCCGACTTCGATGCCCCGGTTGCCGAAATTCAGTTGCCTTTGAATTTCGGGTGATCCCTCTTGAGCATGTATGCTTCTGCTACTTGTTCTACATCACACTTCTTCCGCAAACGGCGAAACGCTTTGACTCGGTGAGTTTCGCGGCATTCCGACTTCGATGCCCCGGTTGCCGAAATTCAGTTGCCTTTGAATTTCGGGTGATCCCTCTTGAGCATGTATGCTTCTGCTACTTGTTCTACATCACACTTCCTTCCGCAAACGGCGAAACGCTTTGACTCGGTGAGTTTCGCGGCATTCCGACTTCGATGCCCCGGTTGCCGAAATTCAGTTGCCTTTGAATTTCGGGTGATCCCTCTTGAGCATGTATGCTTCTGCTACTTGTTCTACATCACACTTCCTCCGCAAACGGCGAAACGCTTTGACTCGGTGAGTTTCGCGGCATTCCGACTTCGATGCCCCGGTTGCCGAAATTCAGTTGCCTTTGAATTTCGGGTGATCCCTCTTGAGCATGTATGCTTCTGCTACTTGTTCTACATCAGACTTCTTCCGCAAACGGCGAAACGCTTTGACTCGGTGAGTTTCGCGGCATTCCGACTTCGATGCCCCGGTTGCCGAAATTCAGTTGCCTTTGAATTTCGGGTGATCCCTCTTGAGCATGTATGCTTCTGCTACTTGTTCTACATCACACTTCCTTCCGCAAACGGCGAAACGCTTTGACTCGGTGAGTTTCGCGGCATTCCGACTTCGATGCCCCGGTTGCCGAAATTCAGTTGCCTTTGAATTTCGGGTGATCCCTCTTGAGCATGTATGCTTCTGCTACTTGTTCTACATCACACTTCCTTCCGCAAACGGCGAAACGCTTTGACTCGGTGAGTTTCGCGGCATTCCGACTTCGATGCCCCGGTTGCCGAAATTCAGTTGCCTTTGAATTTCGGGTGATCCCTCTTGAGCATGTATGCTTCTGCTACTTGTTCTACATCAACTTCCTTCCGCAAACGGCGAAACGCTTTGACTCGGTGAGTTTCGCGGCATTCCGACTTCGATGCCCCGGTTGCCGAAATTCAGTTGCCTTTGAATTTCGGGTGATCCCTCTTGAGCATGTATGCTTCTGCTACTTGTTCTACATCACACTTCTTTCGCAAACGGCGAAACGCTTTGACTCGGTGAGTTTCGCGGCATTCCGACTTCGATGCCCCGGTTGCCGAAATTCAGTTGCCTTTGAATTTCGGGTGATCCCTCTTGAGCATGTATGCTTCTGCTACTTGTTCTACATCACACTTCCTTCCGCAAACGGCGAAACGCTTTGACTCGGTGAGTTTCGCGGCATTCCGACTTCGATGCCCCGGTTGCCGAAATTCAGTTGCCTTTGAATTTCGGGTGATCCCTCTTGAGCATGTATGCTTCTGCTACTTGTTCTACATCACACTTCCTTCCGCAAACGGCGAAACGCTTTGACTCGGTGAGTTTCGCGGCATTCCGACTTCGATGCCCCGGTTGCCGAAATTCAGTTGCCTTTGAATTTCGGGTGATCCCTCTTGAGCATGTATGCTTCTGCTACTTGTTCTACATCACACTTCCTTCCGCAAACGGCGAAACGCTTTGACTCGGTGAGTTTCGCGGCATTCCGACTTCGATGCCCCGGTTGCCGAAATTCAGTTGCCTTTGAATTTCGGGTGATCCCTCTTGAGCATGTATGCTTCTGCTACTTGTTCTACATCACACTTCTTCCGCAAACGGCGAAACGCTTTGACTCGGTGAGTTTCGCGGCATTCCGACTTCGATGCCCCGGTTGCCGAAATTCAGTTGCCTTTGAATTTCGGGTGATCCCTCTTGAGCATGTATGCTTCTGCTACTTGTTCTACATCACACTTCTTCCGCAAACGGCGAAACGCTTTGACTCGGTGAGTTTCGCGGCATTCCGACTTCGATGCCCCGGTTGCCGAAATTCAGTTGCCTTTGAATTTCGGGTGATCCCTCTTGAGCATGTATGCTTCTGCTACTTGTTCTACATCACACTTCCTTCCGCAAACGGCGAAACGCTTTGACTCGGTGAGTTTCGCGGCATTCCGACTTCGATGCCCCGGTTGCCGAAATTCAGTTGCCTTTGAATTTCGGGTGATCCCTCTTGAGCATGTATGCTTCTGCTACTTGTTCTACATCACACTTCCTTCCGCAAACGGCGAAACGCTTTGACTCGGTGAGTTTCGCGGCATTCCGACTTCGATGCCCGGTTGCCGAAATTCAGTTGCCTTTGAATTTCGGGTGATCCCTCTTGAGCATGTATGCTTCTGCTACTTGTTCTACATCAGACTTCCTTCCGCAAACGGCGAAACGCTTTGACTCGGTGAGTTTCGCGGCATTCCGACTTCGATGCCCCGGTTGCCGAAATTCAGTTGCCTTTGAATTTCGGGTGATCCCTCTTGAGCATGTATGCTTCTGCTACTTGTTCTACATCACACTTCCTTCCGCAAACGGCGAAACGCTTTGACTCGGTGAGTTTCGCGGCATTCCGACTTCGATGCCCCGGTTGCCGAAATTCAGTTGCCTTTGAATTTCGGGTGATCCCTCTTGAGCATGTATGCTTCTGCTACTTGTTCTACATCACACTTCCTTCCGCAAACGGCGAAACGCTTTGACTCGGTGAGTTTCGCGGCATTCCGACTTCGATGCCCCGGTTGCCGAAATTCAGTTGCCTTTGAATTTCGGGTGATCCCTCTTGAGCATGTATGCTTCTGCTACTTGTTCTACATCACACTTCCTTCCGCAAACGGCGAAACGCTTTGACTCGGTGAGTTTCGCGGCATTCCGACTTCGATGCCCCGGTTGCCGAAATTCAGTTGCCTTTGAATTTCGGGTGATCCCTCTTGAGCATGTATGCTTCTGCTACTTGTTCTACATCACACTTCCTTCCGCAAACGGCGAAACGCTTTGACTCGGTGAGTTTCGCGGCATTCCGACTTCGATGCCCCGGTTGCCGAAATTCAGTTGCCTTTGAATTTCGGGTGATCCCTCTTGAGCATGTATGCTTCTGCTACTTGTTCTACATCACACTTCCTTCCGCAAACGGCGAAACGCTTTGACTCGGTGAGTTTCGCGGCATTCCGACTTCGATGCCCCGGTTGCCGAAATTCAGTTGCCTTTGAATTTCGGGTGATCCCTCTTGAGCATGTATGCTTCTGCTACTTGTTCTACATCACACTTCCTTCCGCAAACGGCGAAACGCTTTGACTCGGTGAGTTTCGCGGCATTCCGACTTCGATGCCCCGGTTGCCGAAATTCAGTTGCCTTTGAATTTCGGGTGATCCCTCTTGAGCATGTATGCTTCTGCTACTTGTTCTACATCAACTTCCTTCCGCAAACAGCGAAACGCTTTGACTCGGTGAGTTTCGCGGCATTCCGACTTCGATGCCCCGGTTGCCGAAATTCAGTTGCCTTTGAATTTCGGGTGATCCCTCTTGAGCATGTATGCTTCTGCTACTTGTTCTACATCACACTTCCTTCCGCAAAGGCGAAACGCTTTGACTCGGTGAGTTTCGCGGCATTCCGACTTCGATGCCCCGGTTGCCGAAATTCAGTTGCCTTTGAATTTCGGGTGATCCCTCTTGAGCATGTATGCTTCTGCTACTTGTTCTACATCACACTTCTTCCGCAAACGGCGAAACGCTTTGACTCGGTGAGTTTCGCGGCATTCCGACTTCGATGCCCCGGTTGCCGAAATTCAGTTGCCTTTGAATTTCGGGTGATCCCTCTTGAGCATGTATGCTTCTGCTACTTGTTCTACATCACACTTCCTTCCGCAAACGGCGAAACGCTTTGACTCGGTGAGTTTCGCGGCATTCCGACTTCGATGCCCCGGTTGCCGAAATTCAGTTGCCTTTGAATTTCGGGTGATCCCTCTTGAGCATGTATGCTTCTGCTACTTGTTCTACATCACACTTCCTTCCGCAAACGCGAAACGCTTTGACTCGGTGAGTTTCGCGGCATTCCGACTTCGATGCCCCGGTTGCCGAAATTCAGTTGCCTTTGAATTTCGGGTGATCCCTCTTGAGCATGTATGCTTCTGCTACTTGTTCTACATCACACTTCCTTCCGCAAACGGCGAAACGCTTTGACTCGGTGAGTTTCGCGGCATTCCGACTTCGATGCCCCGTTGCCGAAATTCAGTTGCCTTTGAATTTCGGGTGATCCCTCTTGAGCATGTATGCTTCTGCTACTTGTTCTACATCAGACTTCCTTCCGCAAACGGCGAAACGCTTTGACTCGGTGAGTTTCGCGGCATTCCGACTTCGATGCCCGGTTGCCGAAATTCAGTTGCCTTTGAATTTCGGGTGATCCCTCTTGAGCATGTATGCTTCTGCTACTTGTTCTACATCACACTTCTTCCGCAAACGGCGAAACGCTTTGACTCGGTGAGTTTCGCGGCATTCCGACTTCGATGCCCCGTTTGCCGAAATTCAGTTGCCTTTGAATTTCGGGTGATCCCTCTTGAGCATGTATGCTTCTGCTACTTGTTCTACATCACACTTCCTTCCGCAAACGGCGAAACGCTTTGACTCGGTGAGTTTCGCGGCATTCCGACTTCGATGCCCCGGTTGCCGAAATTCAGTTGCCTTTGAATTTCGGGTGATCCCTCTTGAGCATGTATGCTTCTGCTACTTGTTCTACATCAGACTTCCTTCCGCAAAGGCGAAACGCTTTGACTCGGTGAGTTTCGCGGCATTCCGACTTCGATGCCCCGGTTGCCGAAATTCAGTTGCCTTTGAATTTCGGGTGATCCCTCTTGAGCATGTATGCTTCTGCTACTTGTTCTACATCACACTTCCTTCCGCAAAGGCGAAACGCTTTGACTCGGTGAGTTTCGCGGCATTCCGACTTCGATGCCCCGGTTGCCGAAATTCAGTTGCCTTTGAATTTCGGGTGATCCCTCTTGAGCATGTATGCTTCTGCTACTTGTTCTACATCACACTTCCTTCCGCAAACGGCGAAACGCTTTGACTCGGTGAGTTTCGCGGCATTCCGACTTCGATGCCCCGGTTGCCGAAATTCAGTTGCCTTTGAATTTCGGGTGATCCCTCTTGAGCATGTATGCTTCTGCTACTTGTTCTACATCACACTTCTTCCGCAAACGGCGAAACGCTTTGACTCGGTGAGTTTCGCGGCATTCCGACTTCGATGCCCCGGTTGCCGAAATTCAGTTGCCTTTGAATTTCGGGTGATCCCTCTTGAGCATGTATGCTTCTGCTACTTGTTCTACATCACACTTCTTCCGCAAACGGCGAAACGCTTTGACTCGGTGAGTTTCGCGGCATTCCGACTTCGATGCCCCGGTTGCCGAAATTCAGTTGCCTTTGAATTTCGGGTGATCCCTCTTGAGCATGTATGCTTCTGCTACTTGTTCTACATCACACTTCCTTCCGCAAACGGCGAAACGCTTTGACTCGGTGAGTTTCGCGGCATTCCGACTTCGATGCCCCGGTTGCCGAAATTCAGTTGCCTTTGAATTTCGGGTGATCCCTCTTGAGCATGTATGCTTCTGCTACTTGTTCTACATCAGACTTCTTCCGCAAAGGCGAAACGCTTTGACTCGGTGAGTTTCGCGGCATTCCGACTTCGATGCCCCGGTTGCCGAAATTCAGTTGCCTTTGAATTTCGGGTGATCCCTCTTGAGCATGTATGCTTCTGCTACTTGTTCTACATCAGACTTCTTCCGCAAACGGCGAAACGCTTTGACTCGGTGAGTTTCGCGGCATTCCGACTTCGATGCCCCGGTTGCCGAAATTCAGTTGCCTTTGAATTTCGGGTGATCCCTCTTGAGCATGTATGCTTCTGCTACTTGTTCTACATCAGACTTCTTCCGCAAACGGCGAAACGCTTTGACTCGGTGAGTTTCGCGGCATTCCGACTTCGATGCCCCGGTTGCCGAAATTCAGTTGCCTTTGAATTTCGGGTGATCCCTCTTGAGCATGTATGCTTCTGCTAC
>CM055356.1:428434-461505 GCA_029228515.1 Populus alba x Populus x berolinensis | reverse complement strand
GTTTCTGATACTTGGAAGATAGTTTAAATGTTTTCAAATTATAAAAATAATTTTTTAAAAAAATTAAATAGGATCTCTGTTGCTGATACTTGAAAGATAGTTTAAATGTTTTCAAATTATGAAATATTTTTTACAAAGAGTAAGTAGGATCTCTGTTTCTTATACTTGAAAGATAGTTTAAATGTTTTCAAATTATAAAAATAATTTTTTAAAAAATTAAATAGGATCTCTGTTGCTGATACTTGAAAGATAGTTTAAATGTTTTCAAATTATAAAATAAATTTTTACAAAAAGTAAGTAGGATCTCTGTTGCTTATACTTGAAAGATAGTTTAAATGTTTTAAAATTATGAAAATAATTTGTTTACAAAAAATTATTGGGATCTCTGTTTCTGATAGATGATTGATAATTCAAATGTTTTGAAATTATAAAAATAATTTTTTAATAAAAGTGAGTAGGATCTCTGTTTCTGATACTTGGAAGATAGTTTAAATGTTTTCAAATTATTAAAATAATTTTTTTAAAAAATTAAATAGGATCTCTGTTGCTGATACTTGAAAGATAGTTTAAATGTTTTCAAATTATGAAAATATTTTTTACAAAGAGTAAGTAGGATCTCTGTTGCTTATACTTGAAAGATAGTTTAAATGTTTTCAAATTATAAAAATAATTTTTAAAAAAAATTAAATAGGATCTCTGTTGCTGATACTTGAAAGATAGTTTAAATGTTTTCAAATTATAAAATTAAATTTTTACAAAAAGTAAGTAGGATCTGTGTTGCTTAGACTTGAAAGATAGTTTAAATGTTTTAAAATTATGAAAATAATTTTTTTACAAAAATTATTGGGATCTCTGTTTCTGATAGATGATTGATAATTCAAATGTTTTGAAATTTTAAAAATAAGTTTTTAATAAAAGTGAGTAGGATCTCTGTTTCTGATACTTGGAAGATAGTTTAAATGTTTTCAAATTATAAAAATAATTTTTAAAAAAAATTAAATAGGATCTCTGTTGCTGATACTTGAAAGATAGTTTAAATGTTTTCAAATTATGAAAATATTTTTTTACAAAGAGTAAGTAGGATCTCTGTTGCTTATACTTGAAATATAGTTTAAATGTTTTCAAATTATAAAAATAATTTTTTTAAAAAAATTAAATAGGATCTATGTTGCTGCAATACTTGAAAGTTAGTTTATTTATGTTGTTTCATATTATGAAATTTAATTTTTTACAATGAGTATAAGTAGGAAACTATGTTGCATATACTTGAAAGATAGTTTAAATGTTTTAAAATTATGAAAAATAATTTGGTTAGAAAAATTATTCGGATCTCTGTTTCTGATAGATGATTTGTGATTAATTCAAATGTTTTGAATTTATAATATAATAGTTGTTAATTAAATGTTGAGTAGGAGTTCTCTGTTTGGTTATACTTGGAAGATTTTTTAAATGTTTTCAAATTATAAAAATATTTTTTTAATAAACAAATATAATTAGGTTCTCTGTTGACTGATACTTGAATGATAGTTTAAATGTTTTCCAAAATTATGAAAAAATATCTTGATTACAAAGAGAAAGTTGGATCTATGTTGCTTATACTTGAAAGGAATTAGTTTAAATGTTTTCAAATTATAAAAATAATTTTTTTAAAAATGAAATAGGATATCTGTTTGTCTGATACTTGGAAAGATAGTTTATTTGTTTATAATTATAAAATTATATTTTGTACTAATAGTAAGTAGGATATGTGTTACTTAGACGTGAAAGATAGTTTAAATGTTTTTAATAATTATAAAAATAATTTGGTTTACAAAAATTATTAGGACTCTACTGTTTCTGATAGTTGATTGATAATTCAAATGTTTTGAAATTTTAAAAAATAAGTTTTTATTATAAATGTGAGTAGGACTCTCTGTTTCTGATACTTGGAAGATAGTTTAAATGTTTTCAAATTATAAAAATAATTTTTTAAAAAAAATTAAATAGGATCTCTGTTGCTGATACTTGAATGATAGTTTAAATGTTTTCAAAATTATGAAAATATTTTTTTACAACAGAGCATGTAGTATCTCTGTTGGGTTTTACTTGGAAGATTCGTTTAAATGTTTTCAAATTATAAAAATTATTTTTTAAAAAAAATTAAATAGGATCTCTGTTGCTGATACTTGACAAAGATAGTTTTAAATGTTTTCAAATTACTGAAAATATTTTTTTATAAGAGTTTAAGTAGGAAATCTGTTGCGTTTACTTGAAAGATAGTTTAAATGTTTTTTCAAATTATGAAAATAATTTGGTTACAAAAATTTATTTAGGATCTTCTGTTTCTGATAGTTGTATTGTTAATTCATTGTTTTTGAATTTGTAAAATAAGTTATTAATATAAGGGAGTAGGTTCTCTGGTTTTCTGATACTTGGTAGATAGTTTAAATGTTTTCTATTTATAAAAACAACTTTTTTAAAAAAATTAATATAGGTTCTCTGTTGCTGATACTTGAAAGATTAGTTTAAATGTTTTCAAATTATGAAAATTTTTTTTTTCTAAGAGTTAAGTAGGATCTCTGTTGCTGATACTTGAAAGATAGTTTAAATGTTTTCAAATTATAAAATTAAATTTTTACAAAAAGTAAGTAGGATCTCTGTTGTTTAGAATTGAAAAGTAGTTTAAATGTTTTAAATTTATGAAAAAATTAATTTGTTTTACAAATATTATTGGGATCTATGTTTCTGATAGTTGATTGATAATTCAAATGTTTTGAAATTTTAAAATTAAGTTTTTTAATAAAAGAGAGTAGGATCTTTGTTTCTGATAACTGGAAGATAGTTTAAATGTTTTCAAAATTATAAAAAATAATTTTTTTAAATAAATTAAATAGGATCTCTATGTTGCTCGATACTTGAATGATAGTTTTAATTGTTTTCAAATTATGAAAATATCTTTTTTACAAAAGAGTATGTAGGAACTCTGTTGCTTATACTTGGAAAGATAGTTTAAATGTTTAAAATCTATGAATAATAATTTGGTTACAAAATTATTCGGATATCTGGTTTCTAATAGTTGATTGATTAATTCAAATGTTTTGAAATTGTAAAAATTATGTTTTTAATAAAAGGGTGTAGGTTCATATGTTGGTGATACTTGGAAGATAGTTTAAATGTTTTCAAATTATAAAAATAATTTTTTACAAAAATTTAAATAGGATCTCTGTTGCTGATATACTTGGTAGATAGTTCAAATGTTTTCAAATACTTATGAAATTTTGTTTTTACAAAGTGTAGTTGGAAACTCTGTTGCCTTCATACTTGAAAGATAGTTTAAATGTTTTCAAATATTATGAAAATAATTTGGTTCGGTAATATTTTAAATCGGATCTCTTTTTCTGATAGTTGATTGATAATTCAAATGTTTGGAAATTTTAAAAATAAGTATTTTATAAAGAGTGAGTACGATTCCTTATTCTAATTACTTGGATAGATAGTTTAAATGTTTTCAAATTATTAAAATAATTTTTTTTAAAATAATTAATGAGGATCTATGTTGCTTGTTACTTGAAAGATAGTTTAAATGTTTTTCAAATTATGAGAACTATTTTTTTACAAAGAGTAAGTTGGATCTCTGGTGTTTAGACTTGAAAGATTGTTTATATGTTTTAACAAATTCATGAAAATAATTTGTTTACAAAAAAATTATTGGGATCTCTTTGTTTCTGATAGATGATTTGATAATTCAAATGTTTTTTGAATATTTTAAAAATAAGTTTTTTAATTAAAAGTTAGAGTAGGATCTTTGCTTCTGATACTTGGAAGATAGTTTATAATGTTTTCAAATTATTAAAAAATAATTTTTTAAAAAATAAATAATAGGGATCTCTGTTGCTGATACTTGAAAGATAGTTTAAAGGTTTTTCAATTATGAAATTATTTTTTTACATCGAGTAAGTTGGAACTCTGTTGCTTATAATTGAAAGATAGTTTAAATGTTTTAAAATTATATGAAATAATTTGGGTTACAAAAATTATTCTTAGGATCTCTGTTTCTGGATAGGATTGATTGATTATTCTAAATTGTTTGTAATTTTAAAATTGTTTTTAATAAAAGTGAGTTAGGTTATCTGTTGAGTTATACTTGGAAAGTTAGTTTTAAATGGTTTTCAAATTATAAAAAATAATTTTTTTAAAAAAGTAAATTGGGATCTCTGTGCTGATACTTGGAAAGATAGTCTGAAATGTTTTCAAATTATGAAAAATATTTGTTTACAAAGAGTACAGTAGGATCTATGTTGCTTATACTTGAAAAGATAGTTTACATGTTTTCAAATTATAAAAATTTATTTTTTTAAAAAATTAAATTGGATCTCTGTTGCTGATACTTGAAAGATAGTTTATTTGTTTTCAAATTATAAAAATAATTTTTTACAAAGAGTAAGTAGGATCTCGTGGTTACCTAGACTTGAAAGATACGTTTAAATGTTTTTAAAATTATAAAAATAATTTGTTTACAAAAATTATTATGATCTTGTTTCTGATAGATGTTGATAATTCAAATGGTTTTTAAATTTTAAAAATAAGATTTTAATAAAATTGAGTAGGATCTCTTTTTCTGATAATTGGAAGATAGTTTAAATGTTTTCAAATGATGAAAAATTATTTTGTTACAAAGAGTAAAAGTAGGATCTCTGTTGGTTATACTTGGATGATAGTTTAAATGTTTTAAAAAAAATTATAAAAAATAATTTTAAAACAAAAATTAAATAGGATCTTATGTTGGCTGTTACTTGAAGGATAGTTTAAATGTTTTCAAAATTTAAAAATTAATTTTTTTTTAAAAAAAATTATTAGTGATCTCTGTTGCTGATACTTGGAAGATAGTTTAAATGTTTTCCCAATTATAAAAAAAAAATTTAAAAAAAAAATTAAATAGGATCTCTGTTGCTGATACTTGAAAGTTAGTTTAAATGTTTTCAAATTATGAAAAATAATTTTTTTACAAAGTGCAAGGTAGGATATCTGTTGCTTATACTTGAAAGATTAGGTTTAAAATGTTTTCAAATTATAAAAATAATTTTTTTTAAAATACATTAAATAGGATCTTTGTTGATGATACTTGAAAGTTAGTTTATATGTTTTCAAATTATAAAATTAAATTTTTTACAAAAAAGTAATTAGGATCTGTGTTTACTTAGACTTGAAAGATAGTTTTAATGTTTTAAAAATTTTGAAAATAATTTGTTTACAAAAATTATTGGGAATCTCTGTTTCTGATAGATGATTGTTAATTCAAATGTTTTGAAATTTAAAAATAAGTTTTAATAAAAGTGAGTAGGATCTATGTTGCTGATACTTGGAAGTTAGTTTAAATGTTTTCAAATTATAAAAATAATTTTTTACTCAAAAATTTTAATAGGATCTCTGTTGCTGATACTTGAAAGATAGTTTAAATGTTTTCAAATTATGAAAATATTTTTTTACAAAGAAGCAAGTAGGATCCTCTGTGGTTGATATTTGGTAGATCGTTTAAATGTTTTATAATTTATAAAAATAATTTTTAAAAAAAATAAATAGGATCTCTGTTGCTGATATTTGAAAGATAGTTTAAATGTTTTTCTAAGTATTTTGAAATTTAAATTTTTTTACAAAAATTAAATAGATCTCTGTTTTTGATAGATACTTGGAAGGATTGTTATTCAAATGTTTTAAAATTATGAAAATATTTTTTTACAAAGAGTATGTAGGAACCTTGTTGCTGATACTTGAAAGGGGGAATAGTTTAAATGTTTTCAAATTATGAAGAATAATTGGGTTACAAAAAATTTTTCGGATCTCTGTTTCTGATATAGATGATTGATAATTCATATGTTTTAAATTTTTAAAAATAAGTTTATAATATAATTGTGTAGGATCTTTGCTTTGATACTTGGAAGATAGTTTAAATGTTTTCAAATTATAAAAATAATTTTTTAAAAAAATTAAATTGGATCTCTGTTGCTGATACTTGAATGATAGTTTAAATGTTTTCAAATTATGAAAATATTTTTTTAAAAGAGTATAGTTAGGAACTATGTTGCTTTTACTATGAAAGATCGTATAAATGTTTTTAAAATTATGAAAATAATTTGGTTAACAAAAATTATTCGGATCTCTGTTTCTGATAGATGATTTGATAATTCAAATGTTTTGAAATTTTAAAAATAAGTTTTTAATAAAAGTGAGTTTGGATATCTGTTGGTTATACTTGGAAGATAGTTTAAATGTTTTCAAATTATAAAAATAATTTTTTTTAAAAAAATTTAAAGAGGATCTATGTTGCTGATACTTGGAAAGTTTGTTTAAATGTTTTTCAAATTATGAAAAAATATTTGTTTACAAAAGAGTAAGTAGGATCTATGTTGCTTATAATTAATTAAATAATAATAATACTTGAAAGTTAGTTTAAATTTTTCAAATTATAAAAATAATTTTTTTAAAAAAATTAAATAGGATCTCTGTTGCTGATTCTTGGAAAAGATAGTTTATTGTTGCAAATTTTAAAATTAATTTTTTACAAAAAGTAAGTAGGATATCTGTGACCTAGACTTGAAAGATAGTTTAAATGTTTTAAAATTATAAAAATAATTTGTTTACAAAAATTATTAGGATCTCTGTTTCTGATAGATGATTGAAAATTCTAATGTTTTTGAAATTTTAAAAAATAATTGTTTTTAAATAAAAGTGGGTTGGATCTCTTGTTTCTGATACTTGAATGATAGTTTTAAATGTTTTCTAAATTATAAAAATAATTTTTTACAAAAATTAATGTTAGGATACTCTGTTGGTTATACTTGGAAGATAGTTTAAATGGTTTCAATATTATAAAATAATTTTTTACAAAGAGTAAATAGGATCTCTGTTGCTTATAACTTGAAAGGATAGTTTAAATGTTTTCAAATGATTAGTAAATTAATTTTTTTAACAAAATTAAATAGTGATCTCTGTTGCTGTGATTATTGGAGATAGTTTAAATGTTTTTCAAATTATAAAAAAAATTTTTTAAATAAAAGAATTAATTGATAGGATCTCTTGTTGCTGATATACTTGAAAGATAGTTTAAATGTTCAAACTTATGAAAATATTGTTTTTACAAAAATTATGTTGGATAGGATCTCTATTATGTTGTTATACTTGAAAGATTATTTAAATTGTTTTCAAATTATAAAAATAATTTTTTAAAAAAACATTAAATTGGATCTCTGTTTCTGATACTTGAAAGATTAGTTTAAATGTTTTCAAATTATAAAATTAATATTTTTTAAAAAAATTAAGTAGGATCTCTTGTTACGGATACTTGAAAGAGAGTTTAATGTGTTTTCAAATTATGAAAATAAATTATTTTTACAAAGAGTTCTCTGTTTCTGATAGAGTTTGATAATTCAAATGTTTTGAAAGTAGGATCTCTGTTTGTTGATTACTTGAAAGATAGTTTAAATGTTTTCAAATTATAAAAATAATTTTTTTACAAAAAATTACTAGGATCTCTGTTTCTGAATACTTGAAAGATAGTTTAAATGTTTTCAAACTTTATAAAATATTTTTTTACAAAGAGAAAGTAGGATCTCTGTTTGGTTATACTTGGAAGATAGTTTAAATGTTTTTATATTATAAAGAATAAAATTTTTAAAAAAAATTAAATAGGATCTCTGTTGCTTGATAACTTGAAGGATAGTTTAAATGTTTGTCAAATTATGAAATATATTATTTTACAAAGAGTACGTAGGATCTCTGTTGGTTATACTTGGAAGAAGTAGGTTTAAATGTTTATAAAATTATGAAAATAATTTGGTTACAAAAAATTAATATAGGATCTTCTGTTGCTGAGACTTGGAATGATAGTTTCAAATGTTTTCAAATTATTAAAATATTTTTTTTACAAAGACGTAAGTAGGATCTCTGTTGCTTATACTATGAAGATAGTTTAAATGTTGTTGATAATTAATAAAAATAATTTGGTTAAAAAATTAAATAGGATCTCTGTTTCTGATACTTGAAAGATAGTTTAAATGTTTGCAAATTATTAAAAATATGTTTTTAATAAAAGTGTGTAGGTTATCTGTGGCTTATTTCTTGGAAGATAGTTTAAATGTTTTCAAATTATAAAAATAATTTTTAAAAAAATTAAATAGGATCTCTGTTGCTGATACTTGAAAGATAGTTTAAATGTTTTCAAATTATAAAAATAAATTTTTACAAAAAGTAAGTAGGATCTCTGTTACTTAGACTTGAAAGATAGTTTAAATGTTTTAAAATTATGAAAATAATTTGGTTACAAAAATTATTGGATCATCTGTTTCTGATAGATGATTGATAATTCAAATGTTTTTGAAATTTTAAAAATATGTTTTTAATAAATGTGAGTAGGATCTCTGTTTCTGATACTTGGAAGATAGTTTAAATGTTTTCAAATTATAAAAATAATTTTTTTAAAAAAATTAAATAGGATCTCTGTTGCTGATACTTGAAAGATAGTTTAAATGTTTTCAAATTATGAAAATATTTTTTTACAAAGAGTAAGTAGGATCTCTGTTGCTTATACTTGAAAGATAGTTTAAATGTTTTCAAATTATGAAAATAATTTTTTTACAAAAATTAAATAGGATCTCTGTTGCTGATACTTGAAAGATAGTAAAATGTTTTCAAATTATAAAAATACTTTTTAAAAAAGTAAGTAGGATCTCTGTTGCTGATACTTGAAAGATAGTTTAAATGTTTTCAAATTATAAAAATAATTTTTAAAAAAATTAAATAGGATCTCTGTTGCTGATACTTGAAAGATAGTTTAAATGTTTTCAAATTATGAAAATATTTTTTTACAAAGAGTAAGTAGGATCTCTGTTGCTTATACTTGAAAGATAGTTTAAATGTTTTAAAATTATGAAAATAATTATTTTACAAAAAATTATTGGGATCTCTGTTCTGATAGATGATTGATAATTCAAATGTTTTGAAATTTTAAAAATAAGTTTTTAATAAAAGTGAGTAGGATCTCTGTTTCTGATACTTGGAAGATAGTTTAAATGTTTTCAAATTATAAAAAAAATTTTTAAAAAAAATTAAATAGGATCTCTGTTGCTGATACTTGAAAGATAGTTTAAATGTTTTCAAATTATAAAATTTTTTTTTACAAAGAGTAAGTAGGATCTCTGTTGCTTATACTTGAAAGATAGTTTTAAATGTTTTCAAATTATAAAAATAATTTTTTAAAAAAATTAAATAGGATCTCTGTTGCTGATACTTGAAAGATAGTTTAAATGTTTTCAAATTATAAAATTAAATTTTTACAAAAAGTAAGTAGGATCTCTGTTACTTAGACTTGAAAGATAGTTTAAATGTTTTAAAATTATGAAAATAATTGTTTACAAAAATTATTGGGATCTCTGTTTCTGATAGATGATTGATAATTCAAATGTTTTGAAATTAAAAATAAGTTTTTAATAAAAGAGAGTAGGATCTCTGTTGCTGATACTTGGAAGATAGTTTAAATGTTTTCAAATTATAAAAATAATTTTTTTAAAAAAATTAAATAGGTTCTCTGTTGCTGATACTTGAAGATAGTTTAAATGTTTTCAAATTATGAAATATTTTTTTTACAAAGAGTGATAGGATCTCTGTTGCTTATACTTGAAAGATAGTTTAAATGTTTTCAAATTATAAAAATAATTTTTTAAAAAAATTAAATAGGATCTCTGTTGCTGATACTTGAAAGATAGTTTAAATGTTTTCAAATTATAAAAATAATTTTTTACAAAAAGTAAGTAGGATCTGTGTTACTTAGACTTGAAGATAGTTTAAATGTTTTAAAATTATGAAAATAATTGTTTTACAAAAATTATTGGGATCTCTGTTTCTGATAGATGATTGATAATTCAAATGTTTTGAAATTTTAAAAATAAGTTTTTAATAAAAGTGAGTAGGATCTCTGTTTTCTGATACTTGGAAGATAGTTTAAATGTTTTCAAATTATAAAAATAATTTTTTAAAAAAATTAAATAGGATCTCTGTTGCTGATACTTGAAAGATAGTTTTAAATGTTTTCAAATTATGAAAATATTTTTTTACAAAGAGTAAGTAGATCTCTGTTGCTTATACTTGAAAGATAGTTTAAATGTTTTAAAATTATAAAATAAATTTTTTAAAAAAATTAAATAGGATCTCTGTTGCTGATACTTGAAAGATAGTTTAAATGTTACAAATAATAAAATAAATTTTTACAAAGAGTAAGTAGGATCTCTGTTGCTTATACTTGAAAGATAGTTTAAATGTTTTCAAATTATAAAATAATTTTTTACAAAAAGTAAGTAGGATCTGTTGTAACTGATACTTGAAAGATTAGTTTAAATGTTTTAAAATTTTGAAAATAATTTTTTACAAAAATTAATAGGATCTCTGTTTCTGATAGATGATTGATAATTCAAATGTTTTGAAATTATAAAAAAAGTTTTTCAAAAAGTGAGTAGGATCTCTGTTTCTGATACTTGAAAGATAGTTTAAATGTTTTTCAAATTATAAAAATAATTTTTTTAAAAAATTAAATAGGATCTCTGTTGCTATACTTGGAAGATAGTTTAAAATGTTTTCAAATTATAAAATAATTTTTTTAAAAATTAAGTAGGATCTCTGTTGCTGATACTTGAAAGATAGTTTAAATGTTTTCAAATTATAAAATAATTTTTTAAAAAAATTAATAGGATCTCTGTTGCTGATACTTGAAAGATAGTTTAAATGTTTTCAAATTATAAAAATATTTTTTACAAAGAGTAAGTAGGATCTCTGTTGCTTAACTTGAAAGATAGTTTAAATGTTTTAAAATTATGAAAATAATTTGTTTACAAAAATTATTGGATCTCTGTTTCTGATAGATGATTGATAATTCAAATGTTTTGAAATTTTAAAAATAAGTTTTTAATAAAAGTGAGTAGGATCTCTGTTTCTGATACTTGGAAGATAGTTTAAATGTTTTCAAATTATAAAAATAATTTTTTAAAAAATTAAATAGGATCTCTGTTGCTGATACTTGAAAGATAGTTTAAATGTTTTCAAATTATGAAAATATTTTTTTACAAAGAGTAAGTAGATCTCTGTTTCTTATACTTGAAAGATAGTTTAAATGTTGTCAAATTATAAAAATAATTTTTTTAAAAAATTAATAGGATCTCTGTTGTCTGATACATGAGAGATAGTTTAAATGTTTTCAAATTTTAAAAATAAATTTTTACAAAAGTAAGTAGGATCTGTGTTACTTATACTTGAAAGATAGTTTAAATGTTTTAAAATTATGAAAATAATTTTTTTACAAAAATTATTGGGATCTCTGTTTCTGATAGATGATGATAGTTCAAATGTTTTGAAATTATAAAAAATGTTTTTAATAAAAGTGAGTAGGATCTCTGTTACTTATACTTGGAAGATAGTTTAAATGTTTTCAAATTATAAAATAATTTTTTAAAAAATTAAATAGGATCTCTGTTTCTGATACTTGAAAGATAGTTTAAATGTTTTCAAATTATGAAAAAATTTTTTTACAAAAATTGAGTAGGATCTCTGTTGCTGATACTTGGAAGATAGTTTAAATGTTTTCAAATTATAAAAATAATTTTTAAAAAAATTAAATAGGATCTCTGTTGCTGATACTTTGAAAGATAGTTTAAATGTTTTCAAATTATAAAAATAAATTTTTACAAAAAGTAAGTAGGAATCTCTGTTACTTAGACTTGAAAGATAGTTTAAATGTTTTAAAATTATGAAAATAATTTTGTTTACAAAAATTAATGGGATCTCTGTTTCTGATAGATGATTGATAATTCAAATGTTTTGAAATTTTAAAAATAAGTTTTTAATAAAAGTGAGTAGGATCTCTGTTTCTGATACTTGGAAAGATAGTTTAAATGTTTTCAAATTATAAAAATAATTTTTTAAAAAAATTAAATAGGATCTCTGTTCTGATACTTGAAAGATAGTTTAAATGTTTTCAAATTATGAAAATATTTTTTTACAAAAGTAAGTAGGATCTCTGTTGCTTATACTTGAAAGATAGTTTAAATGTTTTCAAATTATAAAAATAATTTTTAAAAAAATTAAATAGGATCTCTGTTTCTGATACTTGAAAGATAGTTTAAATGTTTTCAAATTATAAAAATAATTTTTTACAAAAAGTGAGTAGGATCTCTGTGCTGATACTTGAAAGATAGTTTAAATGTTTTAAAATTGAAAAATAATTTTTTACAAAAATTAATAGGATCTCTGTTTCTGATAGTTGATTGATAATTCAAATGTTTTGAAATTTTAAAAATAAGTTTTTAATAAAAGTGAGTAGGATCTCTGTTTCTGATACTTGGAAGATAGTTTTAAATGTTTTCAAATTATAAAAATAATTTTTTAAAAAAATTAAATAGGATCTCTGTTGCTGATACTTGAAAGATAGTTTAAATGTTTTTCAAATTATAAAAATAATTTTTTATCAAAAAGTAAGTAGGATCTGTGTTACTTAGACTTGAAAGATAGTTTAAATGTTTTAAAATTATGAAAATAATTTGTTTACAAAAATTATTGGGATCTCTGTTTCTGATAGATGATTGATAATTCAAATGTTTTGAAATTTTAAAAAAAAGTTTTTTAATAAAAGTGAGTAGGATCTCTGTTTCTGATACTTGGAAGATAGTTTAAAATGTTTTCAAATTATAAAATAATTTTTTAAAAAAATTAAATAGGATCTTTGTTGCTGATACTTGAAAGATAGTTTAAATGTTTTAAAATTATGAAAATAATTTTTTACAAAAATTAAGTAGGATCTCTGTTGCTGATACTTGAAAGATAATTTAAATGTTTTGAAATTATAAAAATAAGTTTTTAATAAAATAAGTAGGATCTCTGTTTCTGATACTTGAAAGATAGTTTAAATGTTTTCAAATTATAAAAATAATTTTTAAAAAAAATTAAATAGGATCTCTGTTGCTGATACTTGAAAGATAGTTTAAATGTTTTCAAATTATAAAATAAATTTTTTACAAAAAGTAAGTAGGATCTCTGTTGCTTAGACTTGAAAGATAGTTTAAATGTTTTAAAATTATGAAAATAATTTGTTTACAAAAATTATTGGGATCTCTGTTTCTGATAGATGATTGATAATTCAAATGTTTTGAAATTTTAAAAAATAAGTTTTTAATAAAGTGAGTAGGATCTCTGTTTCTGATACTTGGAAGATAGTTTAAATGTTTTCAAATTATAAAAATAATTTTTTAAAAAATTAAATAGGATCTCTGTTGCTGATACTTGAAAGATAGTTTAAATGTTTTCAAATTATGAAAATATTTTTTACAAAGAGTAAGTAGGATCTCTGTTGCTTATACTTGAAAGATAGTTTAAATGTTTTCAAATTATAAAATAATTTTTTAAAAAATTAAATATGGATCTCTGTTGCTGATACTTGAAAGATAATTTAAATGTTTTCAAATTATAAAAATTTTTTTTTACAAAAAGTAAGTAGGATCTCTGTTACTTAGACTTGAAAGATAGTTTAAATGTTTTAAAATTATGAAAATAATTTGTTTACAAAAATTATTCGGATCTCTGTTTCTGATAGATGATTGATAATTCAAATGTTTTGAAATTTTAAAAATAAGTTTTTAATAAAAGTAGAGTAGGATCTCTGTTTCTGATACTTGGAAGATAGTTTTAAATGTTTTCAAATTATAAAAATAATTTTTTTACAAAAAATTAAATAGGATCTCTGTTGCTGATACTTGAAAGATAGTTTAAATGTTTTCAAATTATGAAAATATTTTTTTACAAAGAGTAAGTAGGATCTCTGTTGCTGATACTTGGAAGATAGTTTAAATGTTTTCAAATTATAAAAATAATTTTTTAAAAAAATTAAATAGGATCTCTGTTGCTGATACATGAAAGATAGTTTAAATGTTTTCAAATTATAAAAATAAATTTTTTACAAAAAGAAAGTAGGATCTGTGTTACTTATACTTGAAAGATAGTTTAAATGTTTTAAAATTATGAAAATAATTTGTTTACAAAAATTATTAGGATCTCTGTTTCTGATAGATGATTGATAATTCAAATGTTTTGAAATTTTAAAATAAGTTTTTAATAAAAGTGAGTAGGATCTCTGTTTCTGATACTTGGAAGATAGTTTAAATGTTTTCAAATTATAAAATAATTTTTTAAAAAAATTAAATAGGATCTCTGTTGCTGATACTTGAAAGATAGTTTAAATGTTTTCAAATTATAAAAATAATTTTTTTACAAAAAGTAAGTAGGATCTCTGTTGCTGATACTTGAAAGATAGTTTAAATGTTTTCAAATTATGAAAATATTTTTTTAAAAAAGTAAGTAGGATCTCTGTTTCTGATACTTGAAAGATAGTTTAAATGTTTTAAAATTATAAAAATAATTTTTTAATAAAATTGAGTAGGATCTCTGTTGCTGATACTTGGAAGATAGTTTAAATGTTTTCAAATTATTAAAAAATTTTTTTTACAAAAAGTAAAGTAGGATCTCTGTTGCTTATACTTGAAAGATAGTTTAAATGTTTTCAAATTATAAAAATAAATTTTTTAAAAAAATTAAATAGGATCTCTGTTGCTGATACTTGAAAGATAGTTTAAATGTTTTCAAATTATGAAAATAATTTTTTACAAAAAGTAAGTAGGATCTCTGTTTCTTATACATGAAAGATAGTTTAAATGTTTCAAAATTATGAAAATAATTTTTTACAAAAATTAATAGGATCTCTGTTTCTGATAGATGATTGATAATTCAAATGTTTTCAAATCTTAAAAATAAGTTTTTAAAAAAGTGAGTAGGATCTCTGTTGCTGATACTTGGAAGATAGTTTAAATGTTTTAAAATTATAAAATAATTTTTTTAAAAAATTAAATAGGATCTCTGTTGCTGATACTTGGAAGATAGTTTAAATGTTTTCAAATTATAAAAATAATTTTTTTAAAAAAAATTAAATAGGATCTCTGTTGCTGATACTTGAAAGATAGTTTAAATGTTTTCAAATTATGAAATATTTTTTTAAAAAAGTAAGTAGGATCTCTGTTGCTGAGACTTGAAAGATAGTTTAAATGTTTTAAAATTATGAAAATAATTTGTTTACAAAAATTATTGGGATCTCTGTTCCTGATAGATGATTGATAGTTCAAATGTTTTGAAATTTTAAAAATAATTTTTTAATAAAGTGAGTAGATCTCTGTTTCTGATACTTAAAGATAGTTTAAATGTTTTCAAATTATAAAATAATTTTTTAAAAAAATTAAATAGGATCTCTGTTGCTGATACTTGAAAGAAAGTTTAAATGTTTTTCAAATTATAAAAAATTTTTTTACAAAGAGTAAGTAGGATCACTGTTGCTTAGACTTGAAAGATAGTTTAAATGTTTTAAAATTATGAAAATAATTTGTTTACAAAAATTATTGGGATCTCTGTTCTGATAGATGATTGATAATTCAAATGTTTTGAAATTATAAAAATAATTTTTAATAAAAGTGAGTAGGATCTCTGTTTCTGATACTTGGAAGATAGTTTAAATGTTTTCAAATTATAAAATAATTTTTTTAAAAAAATTAAATAGGATCTCTGTTGCTGAGACTTGAAAGATAGTTTAAATGTTTTCAAATTATAAAAAATTTTTTACAAAGAGTAAATAGGATCTCTGTTGCTGAGACTTGAAAGATAGTTTAAATGTTTTCAAATTATGAAAATATTTTTTTACAAAAAGTAAGTAGGATCTCTGTAGCTTAGACTTGAAAGATAATTTAAATGTTTTAAAATTATGAAATTAATTTTCTACAAAATTATTAGGATCTCTGTTTCTGATAGATGATTGATAATTCAAATGTTATGAAATTTAAAAATAAGTTTTTAATAAAAGTGAGTAGGATCTCTGTTTCTGATACTTGGAAGATAGTTTAAATGTTTTCAAATTATAAAATAATTTTTAAAAAAATTAAATAGGATCTCTGTTGCTGATACTTGAAAGATAGTTTAAATGTTTTCAAATTATGAAAAATTTTTTAAACAAAGAGTAAGTAGGATCTCTGTTGCTTATACTTGAAAGATAGTTTAAATGTTTTAAATTATGAAAATAATTTTTTTACAAAAAATTAATAGGATCTCTGATTCTGATAGATGATTGAAAATTCAAATGTTTTGAAATTTTAAAAATAAGTTTTAATAAAAGTGAGTAGGATCTCTGTTTCTGATACTTGGAAGATAGTTTAAATGTTTTCAAATTATAAAAAAATTTTTAAAAAAATTAAATAGGATCTCTGTTGCTGATACTTGAAAGATAATTCAAATGTTTTCAAATTATAAAAATAATTTTTAAAAAAAATTAAAAGGATCTCTATTGCTGATACTTGAAAGATAGTTTAAATGTTTTCAAATTATGAAAATATTTTTTACAAAAATTAAGTAGGATCTCTGTTGCTTAGACTTGAAAGATAGTTTAAATGTTTTTAAAATTATGAAAATAATTTTTTACAAAATTAATAGGATCTCTGTTTCTGATAGATGATAGATAATTCAAAAGTTTTGAAATTTTAAAAATAAGTTTTTAATAAAAGTGAGTAGGATCCCTGTTTCTGATACTTGAAAGATAGTTAAAATGTTTTCAAATTATAAAATAATTTTTTAAAAAAATTAAATAGGATCTCTGTTGCTGATACTTGAAAGATAGTTTAAATGTTTTCAAATTATGAAAATATTTTTTTACAAAGAGTAAGTAGGATCTCTGTTGCTTAGACTTGAAAGATAGTTTAAATGTTTTAAAATTATGAAAATAATTATTTACAAAAATTATTGGGATCTCTGTTTCTGATAGATGATTGATAATTCAAATGTTTTGAAATTTTAAAAATAATTTTTTAATAAAAGTGAGTAGGATCTCTGTTTCTGATACTTTGAAGATAGTTTAAATGTTTTCAAATTATAAAAATAATTTTTTAAAAAATTAAATAGGATCTCTGTTGCTGATACTTGAAAGATAGTTTAAATGTTTTCAAATTCTAAAAATATTTTTTTACAAAGAGTAAGTAGGATCTCTGTTGCTTAGACTTGAAAGATAGTTTAAATTTTTAAAATTATGAAAATAATTTGTTTACAAAAATTATTGGATCTCTGTTTCTGATAGATGATTGATAATTAAATGTTTTGAAATTTTAAAAATAAGTTTTAATAAAAGTGAGTAGGATCTCTGTTCTGATACTTGGAAGATAGTTTAAATGTTTTCAAATTATAAAAATAATTTTTTAAAAAAATTAAATAGATCTCTGTTGCTGATACTTGAAAGATAGTTTAAATGTTGTCAAATTATAAAAATGAAAATATTTTTTACAAAGAGTAAGTAGGATCTCTGTTGCTTAGACTTGAAAGATAGTTTAAATGTTTTAAAATTATGAAAATAATTTGTTTACAAAAATTATTGGATCTCTGTTTCTGATAGATGATTGATAATTCAAATGTTTTGAAATTTTAAAAATAAATTTTTAATAAAAGTGAGTAGGATCTCTGTTTCTGATACTTGGAAGATAGTTTAAATGTTTTCAAATTATAAAAATAATTTTTTAAAAAATTAAATAGGATCTCTGTTGCTGATCCATGAAAGATAGTTTAAATGTTTTCAAATTATAAAAATATTTTTTTAAAAAGTAAGTAGGATCTGTGTTACTGATACTTGAAAGATAGTTTAAATGTTTTAAAATTATGAAAATAATTTGTTTACAAAAATTATTAGGATCTCTGTTTCTGATAGATGATTGATAATTCAAATGTTTTGAAATTTTAAAAATAAGTTTTTAATAAAAGTGAGTAGGATCTCTGTTTCTGATACTTGGAAGATAGTTTAAATGTTTTCAAATTATAAAAATAATTTTTTAAAAAATTAAATAGGTTCTCTATTGCTGATACTTGAAAGATAGTTTAAATGTTTTCAAATTATGAAAATATTTTTTTACAAAGAGTAAGTAGGATCTCTGTTGCTTAGACTTGAAAGATAGTTTAAATGTTTTAAAATTATGAAAATAATTCGTTTACAAAAATTATTAGGATCTCTGTTTCTGATAGATGATTGATAATTCAAATGTTTTGAAATTTTTAAAAATAAGTTTTTAATAAAAGTGAGTAGGATCTCTGTTTCTGATACTTGGAAGATAGTTTAAATGTTTTCAAATTATAAAAATAATTTTTTAAAAAAAATTAAATAGGATCTCTATTGCTGATACTTGAAAGATAGTTTAAATGTTTTCAAATTATGAAAATATTTTTTACAAAGAGTAAGTAGGATCTCTGTTGCTTAGACTTGAAAAGATAATTTAAATGTTTTAAAATTAAGAAAATAATTTGTTTACAAAAATTATTGGGATCTCTGTTTCTGATAGATGATTGATAATCAAATGTACTGAAATTTTAAAAATAAGTTTTTAATAAAAGTGAGTAGGATCTCTGTTTCTGATACTTGGAAGATAGTTTAAATGTTTTCAAATTATAAAAATAATTTTTTAAAAAAATTAAATAGGATCTCTGTTGCTGATACTTGAAAGATAGTTTTTAAATGTTTTCAAATTATGGAAAAACATTTTTTTATACAAAGATAAATAGGGATCTCTGTTGCTGATACTTTTTGAAAGATAGTTTAAATGTTTTCAAATTATGAAAAGAATATTTTTTACAAAGAGTAAGTAGGATCTCTGATTGCTTGATACTCTGAAAAGATAGTATTTAAATGTTTTAAAATTATGAAAATAATTTGTTTTACAAAAATTATTGGGATCTCTGTTTCTGATAGATGGTTGATAATTCAAATGTTTTGAAAATTTAAAATAAAGTTTTTTAATAAAAAGTGATTAGGATCTCATGTTTCTTATACTTGGAAGATAGTTTAAATGTTTTCAAATTAATAAAAAATAATTTTTAAAAAAATTAAATAGAATCTACTGTTGTCTGATACTTGAAAGATAGTTTAAATGATTTTCAAATTATGAAATTATTTTTTTACAAAGAGTAAGTAGGAGTCTCTGTTGCTTAAACTTGAAAGATAGTTTAAATGTTTTTATACATTATGAAAATAATTTTGTTTACAAAAAATTATTGGGATCTCTGTTTCTGATAGATGATTGATATAATTCAAAATGTTTTGAAAATTTTAAAAATAAGTTTTTAATAAAAGTGAGTAGCGATCTCTGTTTCTGATACTTGGGGGAAAAAGAATAGTTTAAATGTTTTCAAATTATAAAAATAATTTTTTTAAAAAACTTAAATAGGATCTCTGTTTGCTGATAATAGAAAAGATAGTTTAAATGTTTTCAAAATTATAAAAAAAGATTTTTAAAAAAAATTAAATAGGATCTCTGTTGCTGATACTTGAAAGATAGTTTAAATGTTTTCAAATTATAAAAATATTTTTTACAAAGAGTAAGTAGGATCTCTGTTACTTAGACTTGAAAGATAGTTTAAATGTTTTAAAATTATGAAAATAATTTGTTTACAAAAATTATTAGGATCTCTGTTTCTGATAGATGATTGAATAATTCAAATGTTTTGAAATTTTAAAAATAAGTTTTTAATAAAAGTGAGGTAGGATCTCTGTTTCTGATACTTGGAAGATAGTTTAAATGTTTACACAATTATAAAAATAATTTTTTAAAAAATTAAATAGGATCTCTGTTTGCTGATACTTGAAAGATAGTTTAAATGTTTTCAAATTATGAAAATATTTTTTACAAAGAGTAAGTAGGATCTCTGTTGCTTAGACTTGAAAGATAGTTTAAATGTTTTAAAATTATGAAATAATTTGTTTTACAAAAATTAATGGGATCTCTGTTTTCTGATAGATGATTGATAATTCAAATGTTTTGAAATTTTAAAAATAAGTTTTTAATAAAAGTGAGTAGGATCTCTGTTTCTGATACTTGAAAGATAGTTTAAATGTTTTCAAATTATAAAAATAATTTTTTAAAAAAATTAAATAGGATCTCTATTGCTGATACTTGAAAGATAGTTTAAATGTTTTCAAATTATGAAAATATTTTTTTACAAAGAGTAAGTAGGATCTCTGTTGCTTTACTTGAAAGATAGTTTAAATGTTTTAAAATTATGAACAATAATTTTTTTACAAAATTAATAGGATCTCTGTTTCTGATATATGATTGATAATTCAAATGTTTTGAAATTTTAAAAATAATTTTTTTTATAAAAGTGAGTATGATCTGTGTTTCTGATACTTGGAAGATAGTTTAAATGTTTTCAAATTATAAAAATAATTTTTAAAAAAATTAAATAGGATCTCTGCTTCTGATACTTGAAAGATAGTTCAAATGTTTTCAAATTATAAAAATAATTTTTTAAAAAAATTAAATAGGATCTCTGTTGCTGATACTTGAAAGATAGTTTAAATGTTTTCAAATTATGAAAATATTTTTTTACAAAGAGTAAGTAGGATCTCTGTTGCTTATACTTGAAAGATAGTTTAAATGTTTTAAAATTATGAAAATAATTTGTTACAAAAATTATTAGGATCTCTGTTTCTGATAGATGATTGATAATTCAAATGTTTTGAAATTTTAAAAATAAGTTTTTTTAATAAAAGTGAGTAGGATCTCTGTTTCTGATACTTGGAAGATAGTTTAAATGTTTTCAAATTATAAAAATAATATTATAAAAAAATTAAATAGGATCTCTGTTGCTGATACTTGAAAGATAGTTTAAACGTTTTCAAATTATGAAAATATTTTTTTACAAAGAGTAAGTAGGATCTCTGTTGCTTAGACTTGAAAGATAGTTTAAATGTTATAAAATTCTATGAAAAATTTGTTACAAAAAATTATTCCGGATCTCTGTTTCTGATAGATGATTGATAATTCAAATGTTTTGAAATTTTAAAAATAAGTTTTTAATAAAAGTGAGTAGGATCTCTGTTTCTGATACTTGGAAGATAGTTTAAATGTTTTCAAATTATAAAAATAATTTTTTAAAAAAATTAAATAGGATCTCTGTTGCTGATACTTGAAAGATAGTTTTAATGTTTTCAAATTATGAAAATATTTTTTTACAAAGAGTAAGTAGGATCTCTGTTGCTTATACTTGAAAGATAGTTTAAATGTTTTAAAATTATGAAAATAATTTGTTTACAAAAATTATTAGGATCTCTGTTTCTGATAGATGATTGATAATTCAAATGTTTTGAAATTTTAAAAATAAGTTTTTTAATAAAAGAGAGTAGGATATCTGTTTCTGATACTTGGAAGATAGTTTAAATGTTTTCAAATTATAACAAAATAATTTTTTAAAAAATTAAATAGGATCTCTGTTGCTGATACTTGAAAGATAGTTTAAATGTTTTCAAATTATGAAAATATTTTTTTACAAAGAGTAAGTAGGATCTCTGTTGCTTAGACTTGAAAGATAGTTTAAATGTTTTAAAATTATGAAAATAATTTGTTTACAAAAAATTATTCGGATCTCTGTTTCTGATAGATGATTGATAATTCAAATGATTTTGAAATTTTAAAATAAGTTTTTAATAAAAGTGAGTAGGATCTCTGTTTCTGATACTTGGAAGATAGTTTAAATGTTTTCAAATTATAAAAATAATTTTTTAAAAAAATTAAATAGGATCTCTGTTGCTGATACTTGAAAGATAGTTTAAATGTTTTCAAATTATAAAAAATAATTTTTACAAAGATTAAGTAGGATCTCTGTTGCTGATACTTGAAAGATAGTTTAAATGTTTTCAAATTATGAAAATAATTTTTTACAAAGAGTGAATAGGATCTCTGTTGATGATACTTGAAAGATAGTTTAAATGTTTTCAAATTATGAAAATAAGTTGTTTACAAAGAAATTAGTAGGATCTCTGTTTCTGATATTGATTGATAATTTAAATGTTTTGAAATTATAAAAATAATTTTTTAATAAAAGTGAGTAGGATCTCTGTTTCTGATACTTGGAAGATAGTTTAAATGTTTTCAAATTATAAAAATAATTTTTTAAAAAAATTAAATAGGATCTCTGTTGCTGATACTTGAAAGATAGTTTAAATGTTTTCAAATTATGAAAAATATTTTTTTACAAAGCGCGTAAGTAGGATCTCTGTTGCTTATACTTGAAAGATAGTTTAAATGTTTTAAAATTATGAAAATTAAATGGTTACAAAAATTATTCGGATCTCTGTTTCTGATAGATGATTGATAATTCAAATGTTTTCAAATTTTAAAAATACAGTTTTTAATAAAAGTGAGTAGGATCTCTGTTTCTGATACTTGAAAGATAGTTTAAATGTTTTCAAATTATAAAATAATTTTTTTAAAAATTAAATAGGATCTCTGTTGCTGATACTTGAAGATAGTTTAAATGTTTTCAAATTATAAAAATAATTTTTTAAAAAAAATTAAATAGGATCTCTTGTTGCTGATACTTGAAAGATAGTTTTAAATGTTTTCAAATTATAATATATTTTTTACAAAGAGTAAGTAGGATATCTGTTGCTTATACTTGTAAGATAGTTTAAATGTTTTAAAATTATGCTAAAATAATTTTGTTTACAAAAATTATTGGGATCTCTGTTTCTGATAGATGATTGATAATTCAAATGTTTTGAAATTTTAAAATAAGTTTTTAAAAAAGTGAGTAGGATCTCTGTTTCTGATACTTGGAAGATAGTTTAAATGTTTTCAAATTATAAAAATAATTTTTTAAAAAATTAATAGGATCTCTGTTGCTGATACTTGAAAGATAGAAAAATAGTTTAAAAGTTTTCAAATTATGAAAATATTTTTTTACAAAGAGTAAGTAGGATCTCTGTTGCTTAGACTTGAAAGATAGTTCAAATGTTTTAAAATTATGAAAATAATTTGTTTACAAAATTTATTGGGATCTCTGTTTCTGATAGATGATTGATAATTCAAATGTTTTTGAAATTTTAAAATAACTTTTTAATAACAGTGAGTAGGATCACTGTTTCTGATACTTGGAAGATAGTTTAAAATGTTTTCAAATTATAAAAATAATTTTTTAAAAAATTAAATAGGATCTCTGTTGCTGATACTTGAAAGATAGTTTAAATGTTTTCAAATTATGAAAATATTTTTTTACAAAGAGTAAGTAGGATCTCTGTTGCTTAGACTTGAAAGATATTTTTAAATGTTTTAAAATTATGAAAATAATTTGTTTACAAAAATTATTGGGATCTCTGTTTCTGATAAGATGATTGATAATTCAAATGTTTTGAAATTTTAAAAATAAGTTTTAATAAAAGTGAGTAGGATCTCTGTTCTGATACTTGGAAGATAGTTTAAATGTTTTCAAATTATAAAAATAATTTTTTAAAAAAAAATTAAATAGGATCTCTGTTGCTGATACTTGAAAGATAGTTTAAATGTTTTCAAATTATAAAAATAATTTTTTACAAATAGTAAGTAGGATCTCTGTTGCTTAGACTTGAAAGATAGTTTTAAATGTTTTAAAATTATGAAAATAATTTTTTACAAAAATTATTAGGATCTCTGTTTCTGATAGATGATTGATAATTCAAATGTTTTGAAATTTTAAAAATAAGTTTTTAATAAAAGTGAGTAGGATCTCTGTTTCTGATACTTGGAAGATAGTTTAAATGTTTTCAAATTATAAAAATAATTTTTTAAAAAATTAAATAGGATCTCTGTTGCTGATACTTGAAAGATAGTTTAAATGTTTTCAAATTATAAAAATAATTTTTTAAAAAAATTAAATAGGATCTCTGTTGCTGATACTTGAAAGATAGTTTAAATGTTTTCAAATTATGAAAATATTTTTTTACAAAGAGTAAATAGGATCTCTGTTGCTTATACTTGAAAGATAGTTTAAATGTTTTAAAATTATGAAAATAATTTTTTTACAAAAATTAATAGGATCACAGTTTCTGATAGATGATTGATAATTCAAATGTTTTGAAATTTATAAAAAATAGTTTTTAATAAAAGTGAGTAGGATCTCTGTTTCTGATACTTGGAAGATAGTTTAAATGTTTTCAAAATATAAATATAAGTTTTTTAAAAAATTAAATAGGATCTCTGTTGCTGATACTTGAAAGATAGTTTAAATGTTTTCAAATTATGAAAATATTTTTTACAAAGAGTAAGTAGGATCTGTGTTGCTTATACTTGAAAGATAGTTTAAATGTTTTAAAATTATGAAAATAATTTGTTTACAAAAAATTAATGGGATCTCTGTTTCTGATAGATGATTGATAATTCAAATGATTTGAAATTTTAAAAAATAAGTTTTTAATAAAAGTGAGTAGGATCTCTGTTTCTGATACTTGGAAGATAGTTTAAATGTTTTCAAATTATAAAAATAATTTTTTAAAAAAATTAAATAGGATCTCTGTTGCTGATGACTTGAAAGATAGTTTAAATGTTTTCAAATTATAAAAATAATTTTTTAAAATTTTTTTACAAAGAGTAAGTAGGATCTCTGTTTCTTATACATGAAAGATAGTTTAAATGTTTATAAAATTATGAAAATAATTTGTTTACAAAATAAGTGGGATCTCTGTTTCTGATAGATGATTGATAATTCAAATGTTTTGAAATTTTAAAAATAAGTTTTTATAGTCTGAAAAGTGAGTAGGATCTCTGTTTTCTGATACTTGAAAGATAGTTTAAATGTTTTCAAATTATAAAAATAATTTTTTAAAAAAATTAAATAGGATCTCTGTTGCTGATACTTGAAAGATAGTTTAAATGTTTTCAAATTATGAAATATTTTTTTACAAAGAGAAAGTAGGATCTCTGTTGCTTATACTTGAAGATAGTTTAAATGTTTTAAAATTATGAAAATAATTTGTTTACAAAAATTATTGGGATCTCTGTTTCTGATAGATGATTGATAATTCAAATGTTTTGAAATTTTAAAAATAAGTTTTTAATAAAAGTGAGTAGGATCTCTGTTTCTGATACTTGGAAGATAGTTTAAATGTTTTCAAATTATAAAAATAATTTTTTTAAAAAAATTAAATAGGATCTCTGTTGCTGATAACTTGAAAGATAGTTTAAATGTTTTCAAATTATGAAAAAATTTTTTTACAAAGAGTAAGTAGGATCTCTGTTGCTTAGACTTGAAAGATAGTTTAAATGTTTTAAAATTATAAAAATAATTTGTTACAAAAATTATTGGGATCTCTGTTTCTGATAGATGATTGATAATTCAAATGTTTTGAAATTTTAAAAATAAGTTTTTAATAAAAGTGAGTAGGATCTCTGTTTCTGATACTTGGAAGATAGTTTAAATGTTTTCAAATTATAAAAATAATTTGTTTAAAAAATTAAATAGGATCTCTGTTGCTGATACTTGAAAGATAGTTTAAATGTTTTCAAATTATAAAAATAATATTTTAAAAAGAGTAAGTAGGATCTCTATTGCTGATACTTGAAAGATAGTTTAAATGTTTTCAAATTATAAAAATAATTTTTTTACAAAAATTAAATAGGATCTCTGTTGCTGATACTTGAAAGATAGTTTAAATGTTTTCAAATTAAAAATAAATTTTTTACAAAAAGTAAGTAGGATCTCTGTTACTTAGACTTGAAAGATAGTTTAAATGTTTTAAAATTATGAAAATAATTTGTTTACAAAAATTAATGGGATCTCTGTTTGCTGATAGATGATTGATAATTCAAATGTATTTGAAATTTTAAAAATAAGTTTTTAATAAAAGTGAGTAGGATCTCTGTTTCTGATACTTGGAAGATAGTTTAAATGTTTTCAAATTAATAAAAATAATTTTTTTAAAAAAATTAAATAGGATCTCTGTTGCTGATACTTGAAAGATAGTTTAAATGTTTTCAAATTATGAAAATATTATTTTTACAAAGAGTAAGTAGGATCTCTGTTGCTTAGACTTGAAAGATAGTTTAAATGTTTTAAAATTATGAAAATAATTTGTTTACAAAAATTATTGGGATCTCTGTTTCTGATAGATGATTTGATAATTCAAATGTTTTGAAATTTTAAAAATAAGTTTTTTAATAAAAGTGAGTAGGATCTCTGTTTCTGATACTTGGAAGATAGTTTAAATGTTTTCAAATTATAAAAATAATTTTTTAAAAAAATTAAATAGGATCTCTGTTGCTGATACTTGAGAAGATAGTTAAAATGTTTTCAAATTATGAAAATATTTTTTTACAAAGAGTAAGTAGGATCTCTGTTGCTTATACCTTTGAAGATAGTTTAAATGTTTTAAAATTATGAAAATAAATTTGTTTACAAAAATTATTAGGATCTCTGTTTCTGATAGATGATTGATAATTCAAATGTTTTGAAATTTTAAAAATAAGTTTTTAATAAAGAGTGAGTAGGATCTCTGTTTCTGATACTTGGAAGATAGTTTAAATGTTTTCAAATTATAAAATAATTTTTTAAAAAAATTAAATAGGATCTCTGTTGCTGATACTTGAAAGATAGTTTAAATGTTTTCAAATTATAAAAATAATTTTTTAAAAAATTAAATAGGATCTCTGTTGCTGATACTTGAAAGATAGTTTAAATGTTTTCAAATTATGAAAATATTTTTTTACAAAAGAGTAAGTAGGATCTCTGTTGCTTATACTTGAAAGATAGTTTAAATGTTTTAAAATTATGAAAATAATATTGTTACAAAAATTATTGGGATCTCTGTTTCTGATAGATGATTGATAATTCAAATGTTTTGAAACTATTAAAAATAAGTTTTTAATAAAAGTGAGTAGGATCTCTGTTTCTGATACTTGGAAGATAGTTTAAATGTTTTCAAATTATATAAAAATAATTTTTTAAAAAATTAAATAGGATCTCTGTTGCTGATACTTGAAAGATAGTTTAAATGTTTTCAAATTATGAAAATATTTTTTTACAAAGAGTAAGATAGGATCTCTGTTGCTTATACTTGAAAGATAGTTTAAATGTTTTAAAATTATGAAAATAATTTGTTAACAAAAATTATGGGATCTCTGTTTCTGATAGATGAATTGATAATTCAAATGTTTTGAAATTTTAAATAAATAAGTTTTAAATAAAAGTGAGTAGATCCTCTGTTTCTGATACTTGGAAGATAGTTTAAATGTTTTCAAATTATAAAAATAATTTTTTAAAAAAATTAAATAGGATCTCTGTTGCTGATACTTGAAAGATAGTTTAAATGTTTTCAAATTATAAAAATAATTTTTTAAAAAAATTAAATAGGATCTCTGTTGCTGATACTTGAAAGATAGTTTAAATGTTTTCAAATTATGAAAATATTTTTTTACAAAGAGTAAGTAGGATCTCTGTTGCTTATACTTGAAAGATAGTTTAAATGTTTTAAAATTATGAAAATAATTTGTTTACAAAAATTATTGGGATCTCTGTTTCTGATAGATGATTGATAATTCAAATGTTTTGAAATTTTAAAAATAAGTTTTTAATACACGTGAGTAGGAATCTCTGTTTCTGATACTTGGAAGATAGTTTAAATGTTTTCAAATTATAAAAATAATTTTTTAAAAAAAATTAAATAGGATCTCTGTTGCTGATACTTGAAAGATAGTTTAAATGTTTTCAAATTATGAAAATATTTTTTTACAAAGATTAAGTAGGATCTCTGTTGCTTAGACTTGAAAGATAGTTTAAATGTTTTAAAATTATGAAAATAATTTTTTACAAAAATTAGTGGGATCTCTGTTTCTGATAGATGATTGATAATTCAAATGTTTTGAAATTTTAAAAATAAGTTTTTAATAAAAGTGAGTAGGATCTCTGTTTCTGATACTTGGAAGATAGTTTAAATGTTTTCAAAATATAAAAATAATTTTTTAAAAAAAATTAAATAGGATCTCTGTTGCTGATACTTGAAAGATAGTTTAAATGTTTTCAAATTATGAAAATAATTTTTACAAAGAGTAAGTAGGATCTCTGTTGCTTAGACTTGAAAGATAGTTTAAATGTTTTAAAATTATGAAAATAATTTGTTTACAAAAATTATTGGGATCTCTGTTTCTGATAGATGATTGATAATTCAAATGTTTTGAAATTTAAAAATAAGTTTTTAATAAAAGTGAGTAGGATCTCTGTTTCTGATACTTGAGGATAGTTTAAAAGATAGTTTAAATGTTTTCAAATTATTAAAATAATTTTTTTAAAAAATTAAATAGGATCTCTGTTGCTGATACTTGAAAGATAGTTTAAATGTTTTCAAATTATGAAAATATTTTTTTACAAAGAGTAAGTAGGAACTCTGTTGCTTATACTTGAAAGATAGTTTAAATGTTTTAAAATTATAAAAATAATTTGGTTACAAAAATTATTCGGATCTCTGTTTCTGATAGATGATTGATAATACAAATGTTTTGAAATTTTAAAAATATGTTTTTAATAAAAGTGAGTAGGATCTCTGTTTCTGATACTTGGAAGATAGTTTAAATGTTTTCAAATTATAAAAATAATTTTTAAAAAAATTAAATAGGATCTCTGTTGCTGATACTTGAAAGATAGTTTAAAATGTTTTCAAATTATAAAAAAAATTTTTTACAAGTAAGTAGAGGATCTCTGATACTTAGACTTGAAAGATAGTTAAATGTTTTAAAATTATTGAAAAAATTTGTTTACAAAAATTATTGGGATCTCTGTTTTCTGATAGATGATTGATAATTCAAATGTTTTGAAATTTTAAAAATAAGTTTTTAATAAAAGTGAGTAGGATCTCTGTTTCTGATACTTGGAAGATAGTTTAAATGTTTTCAAATTATAAAATAATTTTTTTTAAAAAATTAAATAGGATCTCTGTTGCTGATACTTGAAAGATAGTTTAAATGTTATCAAATACTTGAAAGATAGTTTAAATGTTTTCAAATTATGAAAATATTTTTTTACAAAGAGTAAGTAGGATCTCTGTTGCTTATACTTGAAAGATAGTTTAAATGTTTTAAAATTATAAAAATAATTTTTTAAAAAAATTATTGGGATCTCTGTTTCTGATACTTGAAAGATAATTTAAATGTTTTCAAATTATAAAATAAGTTTTTTAAAAAATTGAGTAGGATCTCTGTTGCTGATACTGGAAGATAGTTTAAATGTTTTCAAATTATAAAAATAATTTTTTAAAAAAATTAAATAGGATCTCTGTTGCTGATACTTGAAAGATAGTTTAAATGTTTTCAAATTATGAAAAAAAATTTTTTTACAAAAAGTAAGTAGGATCTCTGTTACTTAGACTTGAAAGATAGTTTAAATGTTTTAAAATTATGAAAATAATTTGTTTACAAATAATTATTGGGATCTCTGTTTCTGATAGATGATTGATAATTCAAATGTTTTGAAATTTTAAAAATAAGTTTTAATAAAAGTGAGTAGGATCTCTGTTTCTGATACTTGGAAGATAGTTTAAATGTTTTCAAATTATAAAAATAATTTTTTAAAAAAAATTAAATAGGATCTCTGTTGTTGCTGATACTTGAAAGATAGTTTAAAATGTTTTCAAATTATAAAAATATTTTTTTACAAGAAGTAAGTAGGATCTCTGTTGCTTAGACTTGAAAGATAGTTTAAATGTTTTAAAATTATGAAAATAATTTGTTTACAAAAATTATTGGGATCTCTGTTTCTGATAGATGATTGATAATTCAAATGTTTTGAAATTTTAAAAATAATTTTTTAATAAAAGTGAGTAGGATCTCTGTTTCTGATACTTGGAAGATAGTTTAAATGTTTTCAAATTATAAAAATAATTTTTTAAAAAATTAAATAGGATCTCTGTTGCTGATAAACTTGAAAGATAGTTTAAATGTTTTCAAATTATGAAAATATTTTTTACAAAGAGTAAGTAGGATCACTGTGCTAAGACTTGAAAGATAGTTTAAATGTTTTAAAATAATGAAAATAATTTGTTTACAAAAATTATTGGGATCTCTGTTTCTGATAGATGATTGATAATTCAAATGTTTTGAAATTTTAAAAATAAGTTTTTAATAAAAGTGAGTAGGATCTCTGTTTCTGATACTTGGAAGATAGTTTAAATGTTTTCAAATTATAAAAATAATTTTTTAAAAACATTAAATAGGATCTCTGTTGCTGATACTTGAAAGATAGTTTAAATGTTTTCAAATTATAAAAAAAATATTAAATAGGATCTCTGTTGCTGATACTTGAAAGATAGTTTAAATGTTTTCAAATTATGAAAATATTTTTTTACAAAGAGTAAGTAGGATCTGTGTTGCTTAGACTTGAAAGATATTTTAAATGTTTTAAAATTATGAAAATAATTTGGTTACAAAATTATTGGGATCTCTGTTTCTGATAGATGATTGATAATTCAAATGTTTTGAAATTTTAAAAATAAGTTTTTATAAAAGTGAGTAGGCGATCTCTGTTTCTGATACTTGAAAGATAGTTTAAATGTTTTCAAATATATAAAAGATAAGTTTTTAAAAAAATTAAATAGGATTATCTATTGCTGATACATGAAAGATAGTTTAAATGTTTTCAAATTATGCAAATATTTTTTTACTAAGAGTAAATAGGATCACTGTTGCTTATACTTGAAATGATAGTTTTAAATGTTTTAAAATTATGAAAATAATTTGTGTACAAAAAATTATTGGGATCTCTGTTTCTGATAGAGTGATTGATAATTTCAATGTTTTGAAATATTAAAAAAAAGTTTTTAATAAAAGAGTGAGTAGGATCTCTGTTATTCTGATACTTGGAAGATAGGTTTAAATGTTTTCAAATTATAAAAATAATTTTTTTAAAAAAATATAAATAAGATCATCTGATTTCTGATACTTGAAAGATAGTTTATATGTTTTCAAATTATAGTAAAAATAAAATTTATTTACAAAGAGTAAATTAGGATGTCTGTTGCTTAGACTTGAAGTATAGTTTAAATGTTTTAAAATTATGAAAATAAATTTAGTTTACAAAAATTATTGGGATCATTTTTGTTTCTAGATATATGATTGATAAAATCAAATGTTTTGAAACAAACACACACACAAATAAGTTTTTAATAAAGTGAGTAGGCTCTCAGGTTTCTGAAACTTGGAAGATAGTTTAAATGTTTTCAAATTATAAAAATAATTTTTTAAAAAATTAAATAGGATCTCTGTTGCTGATACTTGAAAGATAGTTTAAATGTTTTCAAATTATAAAATAATTTTTTAAAAAAAATTAAATAGGATCCTCTTGTTGCTGATACTTGAAAGATAGTTAAAATGTTTTCAAATTATGAAAATATTTTTTTTACAAGGAGTAAGTAGGATCTCTGTTGCATAGACTTGAAAGATAGTTTTAGAATGTTTTAAAATTATGAAAAATAATTTGTTTACAAAAATTATTGGGATCTCTGTTTCTGATAGATTATTGATAATTCAATTGTTTTGAATTTTAAAAATAAGTTTTTAGTAAAAAAGTGAGTAGGATCTCTGTTTCTGATACTTGGAAGATAGTTTTTAACATGTTTTCAAATTAGAAAAAATAATATTTTAAAAAAATTAAATAGGAACATATGTTTGCTGATACTTGAAAGATAGTTTAAATGTTTTCTAAATTTATAAAGAGAATATTTTTTACAAACAGTAAGTATGATCTCTGTTGCTTATACTTGAAAGATAGTTTTTAGAATGTTTTAAAATAATGAAAATAATTTGTTTTACAAAAATTATTGGGATCTCTGTATTCTGAATAGATTATTGAAAATTCAAAATGTTTTGAAATTGTTAAAAAAAAGTTTTTAAGTAAAAGGCGTGTATGATCCTTGTTTTTCTAGATACTTGGAAGATAGTCTTAATAATGTTTTCAAATTATAAAAATAATTTTTTAAAAAAATTAAATAGGATCCAGGTTGCTGAAACTTGAAAGATCATTTTAAATGTTTTCAAATTAGATAATATTTTTTTACAAACAAGTAAGTAGGATCTTCTGTTACATATACATGGAAGATTAGTTTAAATGTTTTCAAATTATGAAAATATTTTTTTACAAAAGTAAGTAGGATCTCTGTTGGTTATACTTGGAAGATAGTTTAAATGTTTTAAAATTATAAAAATAATTTTTAAAAAAATTAAATAGGATCTCTGTTGCTGATACTTGAAAGATAGTTTAAATGTTTTCAAATTTTAAAATAAATTTTTTTAAAAAATTAAATAGGATCTCTGTTGCTGATACTTGAAAGATAGTTTAAATGTTTTCAAATTATAAAATAATTTTTTTAAAAAATTAAATAGGATCTCTGTTGCTGATACTTGAAAGATAGTTTAAATGTTTTCAAATTATAAAATTAATTTTTACAAGAGTAAGTAGGATCTCTGTTACTAGACTTGAAAGATAGTTTAAATGTTTTAAAATTATGAAAATAATTTGTTTACAAAAATTATAGGATCTCTGTTTCTGATAGATGATTGATAATTCAAATGTTTTGAAATTTTAAAAATAAGTTTTTAATAAAAGTGAGTAGGATCTCTGTTTCTGATACTTGGAAGATAGTTTAAATGTTTTCAAATTATAAAAATAATTTTTTAAAAAAATTAAATAGGATCTCTGTTGCTGATACTTGAAAGATAGTTTAAATGTTTTCAAATTATAAAATAAATTTTTACAAGAAGTAAGTAGGATCTCTGTTATTAGACTTGAAAGATAGTTTAAATGTTTTAAAATTATGAAATAATTTGTTTACAAAAATTATTGGGATCTCTGTTTCTGATAGATGATTGATAATTCAAATGTTTTGAAATTTTAAAAATAAGTTTTTAATAAAAGTGAGTAGGATCTCTGTTTCTGATACTTGGAAGATAGTTTAAATGTTTTCAAATTATAAAAATAATTTTTTAAAAAAATTAAATAGGATCTCTGTTGCTGATACTTGAAAGATAGTTTAAATGTTTTCAAATTATGAAAATATTTTTTTACAAAGAGTAAGTAGGATCTCTGTTGCTTATACTTGAAAGATAGTTTAAATGTTTTAAAATTATGAAAATATATTTTTTACAAAAAATTATTAGGATCTCTGTTTCTGATAGATGATTGATAATTCAAATGTTTTGAAATTT
>CM055356.1:412780-425571 GCA_029228515.1 Populus alba x Populus x berolinensis | reverse complement strand
AATCACTAATTAGGCTAAATCTTTGATTCAAACATATAAATTATATTTAGATTCGGATATGACGATATTTTCAAGAAGCTTTTAGATTAATAACACAAAACATATGTATAATCCCATGGTTTCCTTAATTTAATTCCCTAGTTTTTTTTTTTTTAAATGGCCATTGAATCTGAAAGAGATTCAAACTCTGAAACCCAAGCAGATATATAAAAAGGTTGTCTTTCTGGTTTCCTTAATTTATTCAATGGGACATTTTTATTAACAAATTTTGTATTGTTAAAAGTAAAAAGATACTGATAGATGGATATTCCTTGGATAATGAGAAATCTATACGGTTAGGCCACAAGGATACGAATAGCAACTTGACTTCTGCTCCGACGATTCCTGGCAAGTCGTTTTTTCATATGTTTTTTAATTAAAATAATAAGGTTTTTATTTTAATTTTTATGATCAGCAAATCAAAAAATTATAACTTTAATGATATTTACATGCAATATTACATAATTCAAGAAAAAGTCATCATGTTATGTACAGATGGTCTTAAACAAAGACTAATCGTTTAGGCCGCCGGTACTCTTAATTACCTTCGGAGCTGCACAAGGGCCATTATCCATATAAACAATGAAGACGAGAAAGGTATTCGTAGTAGCTGGCTTGTCCACTATTTTGTAGGATGGAGAGTTTGAAAACGTGTTACTCAACCTAGAATTAATAATTGTAATAATCCAAGCTGGCGAGGCTTCGAGAAATTAAAATGGAAGAAAGAAATGGCCAGTTATGGGAACGGCTATATCTTGCCATGTCAACCTTAGGTAGGTTTACCGAGGAACAAAATAAAGAATTTGATCATATCCAGAATCTTTTCCGGTCGAAACTGCGGCTCCTCTTGTTAATTTACGTATTTAGTGTAAGAAACAAATTTCATGGACGCAAATGCTTTTTCATCCACGCTGATGCTCCTTGAGCCTCATTGCTTACATATGGTATCTCAGATCAGCTCTCCTTGAAAGATGGTTAAACCATACTGTTATAATAGAAGGGAAGAAGAAGACTTTCTGCTTCAGATCTGAAAAAGTAATTCACTTCAACTGCCCCGATGCATAGATTCACCTCATGTCACTCTCCAGGCACCGACAGCACGATGGTGTGTGGGGACATGCAGCGGCCTCCCTAACGACTGTGTCCAAGTGATCACTAAGGTTATTTAATTTCATCCTCTTTGGGCCTTGCATGTTATTATTTTATGTGAGGTATGTTTTGTGATGCTAAGTTACACCAACCTAATTAAGGTTGGAGACCATTAGGAAGTTTCACTGCGAGAAAATTAGAAAAAACAAAAAAAAACCAATAAAAATGTTGACGGATAATATTTTAATGACAATTTTTTAATGAAATGCTGACAAAACAATTTCATCAATAATTTCTAATAGAAATGGAAAAAGAATAGGAAAAAAAAAGGATCAATAAAAATTCATCGATAACTTTATTGGCAATTTGAATCATCATCAATGTTGATGAAATTGTCAATGAAAATTATGTTGATGATTTTAAATGAATTAAAACCTGATATTTCCTCATATCCTGGTCCTTTTCTTTCTTTTCTTTCAAAACAACATCCTATCTTCTCTCAATTAATTAGCAAATTTGGCCAACCTCTTCACAAATCTAGCCACTCAACTTGCTAGTGTAAATCTATATTTGTCAGTAGTGTTAGCTTCTCTCTATCTCTCTCTCTCTCTCTCTCTCTCATTTATTGTCAAGCTTCACTCCACCAAGAAAGCAAACCTACCTTTTTTTTAATAACTCATTTATGTTTAAGTTAAATTATTGAAATTTATTTGTAGTATCTGTAGTTTGCTTGTATATTTAAGTGTTTTAAAGTTTTTTCCCTATATAACTTTTATTTGGGATTTGGGGGAAATTGATTTTATTTATCACTTGATGAAATTAAGTTTGATTTTGTAATTTAGATATGTTAGAATTGAAGAAATAATGTGGTTTCATGGGTATCAATTATATTTTATCAATTTTATTATTAAGTTGGAGATTTGAGGAAAAATGATTTTTATTTAAAGGTATTAATCTAGGTTAAACAAGTTTGGATTGAATAAATAATGGATAATTAGTTGGGTGCTGATTTTTTTTATATAAATTTTATTATTTAGTTAAAATGTTGATGAAAATTTGAGTTTGTGTGGAATTAAAACCGATTAAGGTTTAATAAGTTTTTAATATATGAAGTGCTTGCGAGTTACTAAATTGTGAATTGAACTTTAATAAAAAGTTGAATTTGCTATTGATAGTTATATTAGTAATAAATGTTATCATCAATATTATGTATAGGTTTCATGAGTAATGGACAACTATTCTTAAATGTATCAAGAGTCAAGTGACAGATTGTATATGCTAAATTAACTTGAAGGGGTTAAGGGTCTTATTAATTTTATACTTTCTAATTTGAAGAATATTAGTTGAGGTAAAATTAAATGTTCATATTTATATCATAAAGATGTTGTGATGTTGCATTTACTTAAAAACATTTTCATTGAGAAATACTTAAATTAGTTTGCACACAAAGAACTTTATGTTCCTTATAAAACTATGTTAAAAAAGATGGTTGGCTCAACTTCTAATTATAGCAATATACATGGATTTATGAATGATAATATAAATTATTATATGAGTATGGTGATGGATGCAATGAGAATGAATCATGATTATTCAACTAAAGGTTCATGTAATATCCCTTTAAATGAAGAACCAATTATAGATACAACTATGTCTTCAAACTTTTAAAATATTATAATGAACTATTATGAGATAGGTATTAGCACCCCAACTACGTCCTACCTAAGGTAACCTGCATTGTTTTGTTGTCTGATAAAATCTAAGGTCTTATTGTGGTTTCTAATTATCGTTCTGTCTATGGTTTAAGAAAAGTCTTTCTTTGTAATGAGATCCTTCTCTTATCAGGAAAAAGCAATTGTTCTATGTTGGCAAAAGAAATATCTTTTTAATATCAGGAATATATTTTATGTATAAATTCATAATCCCTAGTACTAAAAGAAAATTTTTTTTTTTGAAATATTAGTCAAATTCTCGTGACTTTAATAAACTGATTATTAAAGCCAAAATACATGCTAAAACATATTTTTTTAAAGTCTTCTTTGTTGTATGAAAATACAATATGATTTTAGCTTTAAGAGACTTTGCCATATGCATGAAACAAAAATATTTTTTTATATATGTTTTGACAAAAATCGGGTATTTTAATAGCGGATTTGTATTTTTACGATATAAAAATACAAACCAATATTAAGCAAAATTTTTGTAAACACAAAACATGGAAAAATAGAATTTTTTAGAAAGAAATTTTTTTGAATTGGGCCGGACTCGGCCCAACTATTTTTCTTTGGACTGGGTTGGGCCAGCTATTTGGGCTAGGCCCAAATATTTGACTGGGCCAGAATTGGCCAAGCCATGAACAGTGCTCTCCATTGTTCCCAAACTACGTAAACAGTGGAGAGCATGGAGGTGAGACAATGCAGAAGAAAAGAAAAAAAAAGGGGAGAAGGGCTGACCTGCGGTGGCTGCAGCCATTAGCTGTGTTGTTGAAGGCAATAAGTGGCGACGCTAGTAGTGGCACTGGTGGTTTCTTCCCTCCAGTTTCTTCCCATGTTTTCTTTCTTTCTGTTTTTTTTTTTTCTTCTGTTCTCTCTTTCTTTCTTCCTCTTCGGGTCTTTTTTTTTTCTTTCTTTCGATCTTCAGAGCATCTCCCTCTTCTGGTCTCTCTTTTGCTCTCTCTTCGCCTATTTTTATAGGCAAAAAATAGGGGGGGAGGCCAAGACGACTAATATGCTGCCACCCCTCCAACACATGGAAAGCTTTGGCAAGTGAGGGTCCTTGATCGGCATCTTTTTGATGCTTTTTAGAGGAAGAAAGTCGGTGAAAACAAGGCGAAGAAAAATCTTCTCAAAAATGGGTTATGACAATTAAAAAGTCAAAGATTCTATACAACGCATTAGGAAAAAAAAAAAAAGAGTTGTCGTGAGAGATTCTATTGCTTGCTTTTAACCATGGAAAACCATTGGTAGCACATATCATCAATAGATTTTGGAAAAACATTGCAAAAAGCCCCAATTAGAAAGTAATTTCATCCATATATTCCAAATGAAGTGACAATGAATGAAGAGGTGACTTGAAGATTCCAAGCTTTTATTGCAGAAAGCACATCTTGATTCCTGAAGGGTGAGATAGTCATGTTGAAATAGAAAATCTCTTGTAGTTACTTTATCTTGGACAAGGAGCTAGAGGAAAAGTTACACTTTTGATGGGGTTAGTTTTAACAAACAGAAGATTGGAATGGTTTAGCATCACTGTAGAGCAGCTGGTCCATCATTTTGGAGCAAGATTTTACACTGAAGAGGCCATCGATGTTGAGAATCTAGATTTCTTATCTATCTTGCAGCAGAAAGTTTGTCTTGAAATTGTTTTTAATAAGTGTTGTTATGAATAGTCTTATCTTCAATTTTATTCTTGGCTTTTCTTACTACTATAAGTTTAGTTTTATGTGGTTTTGGATAGGTTTTGGTGACAAACACAATTTTATTATGGTTTTTCTTTGTTTTATTTATTGTGTAATTAGTTTTCATTAGCATATAAGTAATGCAAGTTTATTTTATGTGGTCTTGGTAACAAGCACAATTTTGTTCTAGTTTTTCTTTGTTTTATTTATTGTGTGATCAGTTTTCATTAGCATAAAAATGCTTTTAAAACTTGTTTTTAAAAAGGTTGAGGTTGTCAAATTCTGCTTTCACATTAAGCTTATGCTATTAATTAATTGTGTTTATTCTATATTGTTTTTTAGTCATTGTGTGTATCTTCAAACGTTTTTTTTTATTACAACTTTTTTCAACTCCCCATTTCCTCTTTACCATTTTCTTTGGGTTTTTAGGCCTTTGCTTAAATCTTGTCTTTTGGTTATTTTTATATCAAATATTTTATTGTTGCGTACTTACATATTTACTTGCAATGAATTATCTTATCTTTTCCTTGTATTTGATGGCTATTATTTTGATTTCAAAATTCCCATTTGTATGTGTTTTCTTCTATTTTTTTATATGCATATTTCATTTAAAAAGTTAATTCGATCTGACTTTAAGTGGACGAGACTCCTAATTTAAGAATTTGATGATTATTATGCAATTTCATGAATTGTATCAATTTTTTTTTCTTCTGATTTTTGCAATCCCGTGAGAAGATATATTGTGGAATTTGTACAAGACTATATGTGAATGAGTTTTTTAGCTTCATGTATATGATATTTCCTAAATGAGATTCCATGAAATTATTGCACATATTTTTTATCCAATACTATGGAGTTATGTAGTGTTTTGTTTATATATTTTAGGTTTGAACAAAAAAAAAATAATTGAAAAAATAATTAAATTATAAAAAATAAAAAAAATATATAAAAAAACGAGAAAAAAAATCAGACAAACCAATTAAAAATACTTAAAAAGTTAACTCCCCTCTTCTCTCCATCCTCCATCACCATTGCAGGTATCTCTCTCTATCCTCCAATATCACCATCACCAATCTCTATCTCTAGGTAACAATAACTTTTCTCCTTCTTCTACTTGTTTCTTATTAATTATCACGCATGTTTGATATTTACTTGCTAGTTGGACATTAGTTGGTCTAGGAAAGAGAGATTTTAAATCAGAGGTCAAAGACAGTTAAATCTACTTCTATCTATTACTAGTTTTTCATTAATTTGTCTAGAGGCAAATGTAGTTAATATATTTCATAATTACACAAATCAAACCAAATTGGTTGATTTTGAGTAGATTAATTAATGATTTTATGGCTTTTATTAAGAATGGTATAACATGTATTTTTTTATTTTTGAAAATTAATTCTCATAATTTTATTTGGTGTTGTTGTTCAGGCTTTTGTTGAGAATATTTTTTAGGAGGAAGAGATAAATATTCCAGCATGGACTCGTTCTCTCCATCCAGAAGTTCTGTTTTCTGAAGTTAATAATATGTGTGTCAATTTTACAACAACTGTAAATGGAATAACATGTTACTCTGTTTATTTGGAAATATAGTTATTATTATTATTTTTTAAATGATTTTTTATATTGAAATATATTAAAATAATATATATGTTTTTATTTTTTAAAAATTATTTTTGATATTAGCATATCAAAATGATCTAAAAATATAAAAAAATATTAATTTAAAGTAAAGAAAAAATTAAAAAATTTAAATTTTTTTAAAAATACTTTTAAAAAACAAAAATAAACCGACTGTAGTATGCTTTTTCTGCATGTCAAGTGGAAAACGTCTGTTGGTTCAAATATATTATATATTGTCCTTTAGTGACCTCAATTTATTTGTATGTTTAGGTAAACATCTCTCATTAATTGCTGATGTTAGTTCTGACAGGAAATCTCAAAAACAAATTTGTAATATTTTAGTTCCTAGCTATGTATATTTATTCGATTCTTGTCTTATGTCCTATCAAAATAATTATAATAATAAAAAATGGTTCGTAAATTGCCTTCCTATTCCACTACATGTTGATTATTGTTTGTATAATTGTGTTTGTTCATGTGACAAAACTATGTAAAGCAGGATGGATTGATATTGTTAATAACTCCTTTTAAAAAAAAAATTAAAACGCCAAGTTCAATTTAAAAACAAAAAACAAAAAATCCAGGCAATAGGTTTTTTACATCAATTAAAAGTTCTTTAAAAATCACAAAAAAAAATTAATTAAAAGACAAAAAATTATGCAATTAAAATGATTTTTATATCATTTAATAACTTTTTGAAAGCTTGAAAAATATCTAAAAAAGCCACCCCAAAATAAAAATCAGGTTCTTCGGGTTTTTAACATAAATTAATTGAATCGAACCAAACTAAAAATTATCGATTTGAACTGATTTCAATTCTAAATTATTTTTAAAAATTTTATTTTAATTAATTTTTTGAAGTAAAAACCAAATTAAATTGAAAATAATCACCGAGCGCTTAATACTCAACATTCTAGAACCTAACTAAATTGAAAATATATCATATATATATAATGTTTTCTCAACAAGATTTCATATAATTATTACACATATTTTATCTCCAATATAATAGTGCTTTATAGTGTTTTATCTATATATTTCATTATTTGGTTGTGTATGTGTTAACTATAAACTTGATTTTCAAATTGATCTTATGCAAAACTTGAGTTATTGGTTAGATAAGATGATCATGATATCAAATAATTTTTTATAAAGTCTAAATGATGTTATTATAAAATTAAAAAATAATTAATTTGATTATGACTAGATTAACGGGTCACAAATTGATCTATTAACATGTTAATTAAGTAAACTCTTAATTTATTTAATTATTTTTTATACCGACTCGGACTAAAATACTGGTCAACTTGAATTTTGGGTTTACCCTCCATGTCAAGTGATAACAATCTTCAATAATGGTGGTCCAGCCTTACACGTTAGGCTTACATTCGAGACGTATCTAAATGGTTTTGGTGTCAACCATAGCTTTGTTTTGATTTTTCTTTGTTTTGTTTTATTGTGGTGTCGTCTATATATCACTGGCATAAATCGTGTTTTTAAAACATATGTCTTTTTTATATACAATAAGTCGTCATGCATATTTGCTTGCCACATAAATTCCCTTTTCTTTTATTTACATTTCATGACTATTATTCGGATTAATTTCAAAATTTGCATTTTCCACATAAATATTTTATTTGGAAAGTTAGTTGGATCCAATTTCGAGTGGACGAGATTTCTAATTCGAGGATTTGACAATTATTTTTATTCAATTCCGTGAATAATTGCATAAGATTTAATTTTCATTTTCATGTATGTTATCAATGACATGAAAAGTTAATATAATAAAATATTGACGAGTTAATACTAAGATTAATTCTAAATTTATATCAAAGACCTGACTTAAAAATAAACTTGCAAAATAAACTTAGATAATAATTGAATATAATTAAGCTGTGGTATAGAATAGATGAACTTAAAAATAAAAATATTTAACCTTTTTTTTTTTTAGATGATCTCATTTTTTCTTGAAAATATCTAATTATTTATCTTTTTTTCTTGTAACAATAGCACATCTCTATAAATTTTATCCTCCCTCCGTAGTGGTGCTTCCCGTTCGAACTTCTTTTAGTTTGAAAATCAATTTTATATATATATATATATATAACCATAATTTTTAAATCTGTATGTTGAAGAACTTGATTTCAGATTTTGATCGGATTACCAGGTTTTGACCGGATCAGCCAAATTAATTTTTTTTAATCAAAACTACATTGTTTTAGAAAGAAAAAAAAATCAATAAATTGCAACCGGATTTTTGACCTGATCAATTATGTCACTTAATCATTTTAGGTTTTTTTTTTTTTAAATTCAGTCTGATTATAGCCTCGAATCAGAACGAGTTTCAAAACTATAATCATAACATTAAATTTATTTTAGCAAGTAGTTTTAGAGAAACATCAATTTAACATTCATATATTGATGACGTCATAAAGTAGTTGAGTTTCTTATTTGGAGAGAGTTTAAGAAGATCGATCCTAGCCTCCCTTGACAAGTATCACAGCTTTATTATTTTTTCTTGCCAAGGTCATTATTGCTTAAAAATCATATGAAACAACACGCTTTGACCAAGAACAGGAAGACAGGAAAGATCTTCTTACAGGCTTCGGCAATTTTTCAATTAAGATTTTCGGACACTGCATGCATCATGCTGATGCTCCTATAACCTCATGCTGTGCTTATAGATACTGATACAAAGTTGCACAACATATATGCATCATCTATATATATTGAGAAAACAGAATATAATTCAGAAAAACAATTAGAGTTGATCGATCCTGCTAAAAAGTTTATCATCAGACCTTATTAATTCAAGTTAAGCTCGCCAGCTAAAGGAATATAGATTCAATAATTAATATTACCACAACCTGTGAAATTAGTGAAAAATTCATATCCAGTAATTAGCTACCGAGGCTCTAAGACTGAGACAGTGATCTCATTGGTTGAAGATAATCCAACCTTGTTTAAGGATGAACTTGATTCAAGCGGACCTCTGTCATTAAGAAAAGCTGGTTCTTTTGGATTAGGCAAAGCACTATCTCCTCCTAACATCCGCACGACGGAGGCCATGCTTGGCCGGTCATCAGGGTGCTGTTGCACGCATAAGAGGCTAATGTGTACGCACCTCAGCACTTCTGAGGGATTGCAGGACTCATCTCTCAGTGCGTCAATTAACTCTGATGCTTTGCCTTCATTCCACAATCTCCATGTCTAAGACAAACAAAAGACTTGCTGTCATCCATGAGCTCAGGACATGTAATAAGACAAAGCAATCTAACCTAGAATACTTACATGTCCAATAAGGCTAAGGCTATGGTCTGGATGGTAAAACCCTTTACTTTTCTTTCCACTTATTATCTCAAGCAACAAGACACCAAAACTAAAGACATCGGATTTCACTGAGAATAGACCATCGGTGGCGTATTCCGGTGCCATGTAACCGCTGCATGAAGGGTTTAACATAAGAAAACATAATGGTAATATAGGAATACTAGAACTGGCTAATGAATCAGATGTCTTACTAAGTTCCCACCACTCTGCTTGTGTCGCCTTCAGTTTGGTCAGCCACAAACATTCTAGCCAAACCAAAATCAGAAATCTTTGGATTCATGTGATCATCAAGTAAAACATTACTTGCTTTGAGATCTCTATGTATAATTCTCAATCTGGAATCTTGATGAAGATAGAGAAGCCCCCTTGCAATCCCAGAAATGATGTTGAAACGCCTGGACCAGTCTATCATTTTTCCTTTTGTCCCATCTGATAAGTCATGTTTTTCATATTAAGCCAAGCTGCTATTGGAATACACAAAATAAAGAATTTAATAGCAACAAAAACATATAACATATTTTTGCATATTAGGCCAACTAAGTTAATTATTAGGTTACGACAGACCCGCACTGAAAATGAACGAGTCCAGGCATGTATTCATAAATCAGCATTTTCTCCTCTCTCTCAATGCAGGAACCAAGAAGCTTTACAAGATTTCTGTGCTGAAGCTTGTTAATCAGTATCACTTCATTTTTGAACTCATTTAATCCTTGTCTAGAACTCTTTGACAGTCTCTTTACAGCAATTTCCTGTCCATCTTCTAGCTTACCCTAAAAAAAAACGTTTATAAAATGCTTGCGCTGCTCTGCATACATTAAAATTCCTTAGTTGTCATACAGGAGGTTTGCCAGGCATTTTTAAAGTTTACCTTGTAGACAGGTCCAAATCCACCTTCTCCTAACTTATTGTTGATTGAAAAGTTGCTGGTGGCATTAGCTATTGCAGTGAACTCAAAGAGTGGTAGCTCCAATTAAGTCTTCCTTTTGTCCTTTATCTTTCTCGTGATCATTTTGCAAGCACTTTTCCATTCTCTCTAAAACAGGATAATATCAGCACCATATTTAAAAAAGAAAAAAGAAAAAAGAAAAAGGAATGAATGGTTACAAGTTATTGAAATATTAATTTCGATCACCGAAGAAAATGTTCGATTGTGCTGAAAATGATTAGAACATTAGATCAATCCTATAATGATTAGACATTGTTACTAGAGGGGGCTGGCAAGTGCAGAGGCTCCTGCAAGAATTTATTTTTTTTTTTCTCAACGCTCTCCTTCAATAAATTAGATTTTTAGTTTTAAAAAAAATTAGCTCCTTTCAATTTATTTTTTTCTCTAATTTGGTCCTCCCAAACTAAAATTCATAGCTACACCCCGGTTAGAAGCTATAATGTCTTCGAGTTGAAACCAAAATGAAATGCAATACAGCTCTACAATGTTTATGGCTATAACAAGTTTTGATAGCTCAGCTGTTGTGATTTGGAAGTAACTGATTTGAGTAAATTAGTCACCCTCTTAACAATACTACAGCACTGGCACAGCTAATATGTTAGTTTTCTACTGATTGAAGACCATTTCATATTTTTTAAAACAGGCCAGGAACATGAAAATTTCTTTCACAGGGTAAATTAGACATAGATAATTCAAGAAAAATAATAAATACAAGCAACACAAAATTCTTCTTAATTGAGTTATAACACAAAAACCCAATTTGAAATTTTATTAATCAATATTTTTTTTTAAGTAGTTTGCTTAAATACACGCTAAAAATTCTATTTATACTGAAAAAAATATCCTAAACAAAGTTATAAAAAATAATAAAAGGTTTCAGTCATATGATTAGTAAGTACATATGTTTTACATAATGTTCGTAAGTATGAGGATGAGCAACATTTTCAGATAACCAATGACAATGATTTTCCTACCATTATGAGTGTAACTTTGAGGTCTTCTTTTAATAATATTTTTATATCTTCAGATTTATCAATAAATTAAATTTATATTGGTCAATTGATAAATAATAATTGTGAAATTCACTTTGATCATAATAATTATCATATGCAGAATTAAACATCAAGGAAAGTGATAACAAAAAGGCTTAAGGTGTTACGTCTTCTTCCTCTTGAATTTTTCATTCCAAGGTTTATTTCTTTTAATTGTATTGCGATTGTTAATAATAGTCATGTATGTCAAATGGAATCAGGACATCACAATTCTATTTGTTTGACTTATATTATGAAACATGGTTATTTGGTAATAAAGATTTGTTTTCACCTTCTAATGTGTTATATGATTGTGGCACGTGTAAACTTGGTAAAAAAAAAACTCCTAACCCTTTCCTTTACATGGCAATGAAGCTTCTTATTTTTTTTAGATCATGTTTACTGTTATAACCTAATTTTTAGTTTTCAAAAAAATAATAATATAAAAAATGAAAAATAACTTGAGAATTAGGTCAAGACAACACAAATTGAAAGTTTGAGGACTAATAAGGATGAAATTATGAAGTTGAAAGTCAATTTGGCCAAAAATTGAAAGAATTGAAAAGTTTAGGGACTTAATTAAACTTTGAACTAGTTTAATTAATGAAATTAGGGGCTTAATTGAATAAATATTAAAGTTCAGGTTCAATTTGAGCTAAAATGACAAGAAATTAAATTCCAGAGACTGAAGCGATGAGCGCTGATACTATAAGGGGGATTAATTGATTTTTTCAAGGGTAATTTTGAAAGAATTAAAAGTTGAGAAGTCAATTAAGAACTGAATTGATTAAAATTGAAACCAAAGATTATTTTGTAAATGAAATTGAAATCCAAGGGTCTAATTGCATTGATCCAAGGGTGAAATTAAAAAAAATAAAAAAAATAAGGACTCAATTGTAAGATATTAGAACTCCTTGGGAAAAATTAAGAATAATAGTCCTAGCCTAAAACAACATCATTCAAAACACTATTCATTCTCTTCTCCAGGTAAGCAGGGGAAAATCCACGTGACATGCCATAAAAATGGCTTCGGCCAGACCCCAACTCCCCACCAAATTCACACCAAGTCCAGGCCAAAATATAGACCAAATGGTCTGCCACAAAACTCATAAGTTTGGTTCAGTATCCCTCGCCCTCACAACTCTCCTCTAGCATGATAACTCGACTCCAATAATGGTAGGTTGTTGGTGCTTTCATTCCACCAAATACAGAGCAAACCTAAAGCAATAGCTATCTCTATACAAGATCACAATCCTAGAAATAAAAATGAGATTTCAAAAAATTCAGACTTGGTCCTATAAAAGTAGGGAACCAGAGAAACAAAAGGAAGGGGGGGGGGGGC
>CM055356.1:371618-412680 GCA_029228515.1 Populus alba x Populus x berolinensis | reverse complement strand
CCGAAATTTAAAGGCAACTGAATTTCGGCAACCGGGGCCAATCGAAGATCGGGAATGCCGCGAAACTCACCGAGTTTCCAAAACGTTTTCGGCCATTTGCGGAAGTAAGGTCTGATGTTAGAACAATGGTAGCAGTAGCATACATGCTCGAGTGGGATCACTCTCGAAATTTCAAAGGGCAACTGAATTAGCGGCTAACCGGGTAAGCCAAGTCGGAATGCTGCGAAACTCACCTAGGTCAAAGCGTTTCGCAGTTTGCGAAGGAAGTATGATGTAGAAAAGGTAGCAAAAGCATAGAGTGCTCAAGAGGGATCATCGAATTTCAAAGGCAACTGAATTTTGGGCAACCGGAACATCGACAATAGGAATGCCGCAAAAACTCACCGAGTCAAAGCGTTTCGGAAGTTTGCGGAAGAAGTGTAATGTAGAACAAGTAGCAGAAGCATACAGGCTCAAGAGGGATCACCCAAATTCAAAGGCAACTGAATTTCGGCAACCGGGGCATCGAAGTCGTAATGACGCGAAACTCACCGGAGTCAAAGCGTTTCGCCGTTTGCGGAAGATGTCTGATGTAAAACAAGTAGCAGGAAGCATACATGCTCAAGAGGGATCACCCGAAATTCAAAGGGAACTGAATTTCGGCAACCGGGAATCGAAGTCGGAATGCCGCGAAACTCACAGAGTCAAAGCGTTTCGCTTTTTGCGGAAGAAGTGTGATGTAGGACAAGTAGCATAAGCATACATGCTCAAGAGGGCAACCCGAAATTCAAAGGCAACTGAATTTCGGCAACCGGGGCATCGAAGTCGGAATGCCGCGAAACTCACCGAGTCAAAGCGTTTCGCTGTTTGCGGAAGTGTGTCTGATGTAGAACAAGTAGCAGAAGCATACATGCTCAAAGAGGATCACCCGAAATTCAAAGGCAACTGAATTTCGGCAACCGGGGCATCGAAGTCGGAAAGCCGCGAAACTCACCGAGTCAAAGCGTTTCGCCGTTTGCTGAAGAAGTCTGATGTAGAACAAGTAGCAGAAGCATACATGCTCAAGAGCGATCACCCGAAATTCAAAGGCAACTTAATTTCGGCAACCGGGGCATCGAAGTCGGAATGCCGCGAAACTCACCGAGTCAAAGCGTTTCCCTGTTTGCGGAAGGAAGTCTGAAGTAGAACAAGTAGCAGAAGCAAACATGCTCAAGAGGGATCACCCGAAATTCAAAGGCAACTGAATTTCGGCAACCGGGGCATCGAAGTCGGAATGCCGCGAAACTCACCGATCAAAGCGTTTCGCTGTTTGCGGAAGGAAGTCTGATGTAGAACAAGTAGCAGAAGCATACATGCTCAGAGGATCACCCAAATTCAAAGGCAACTGAATTTCGGCAACCGGGCATCGAAGTCGGAATGCCGCGAAACTCACCGAATCAAAGCGTTTCGCCGTTTGCGGAAGAAGTCTGATAGAACAAGTAGCAGAAGCATACATGCTCAAGAGGGATCACCCGAAATTCAAATGCAACTGAATTTCGGCAACCTGGCATCGAAGTCTGAATGCCGCGAAACTCACCGAGTCGAAGCGTTTCGCCGTTGCCGGAAGAAGTATCATGTAGAACAAGTAGCAGAAGCATACATGCTCAAGAGGGATCACCCGAAATTCAAAGGCAACTGAATTTCGGCAACCGGGGCATCGAAGTCGGAATGCCGCGAAACTCACACGAGTCAAAGCTTTCGCCGTTTGCGGAAGAAGTCAATGTAGAACAAGTAGCAGAAGCATACATGCTCAAGAGGGATCACCCGAAATTCAAAGGCAACTGAATTTCGGCAACCGTGGCATCGAAGTCGGAATGCCGCGAAACTCACCGAGTCAAAGCGTTTTCGCCTTTGCGGAAGAAAGTCTGATGTAGAACAAGTAGCATAAGCATACATGCTCAAGAGGGATCACCCGAAATTCAAAGGCAACTGAATTTCGGCAACCGGGGCATCGAAGTCGGAATGCCGCGAAACTCACCGAGTCAAAGCGTTTCGCATTGCGGAAGGAAGTGTGATGTAGAACAAGTAGCAGAAGCATACATGCTCAAAAGGGATCACCCGAAATTCAAAGGCAACTGAATTTCGGCAACCGGGGCATCGAAGTCGGAATGCCGCGAAACTCACCGAGTCAAAAGCGTTTCGCCGTTTGCGGAAGAAGTGTGATGTAGAACAAGTAGCAGAAGCATACATGCTCAAAAGGGATCACCCGAAATTCAGAGGCAACTGAATTTCGGCAACCGGGGCATCGAAGTCGGAATGCCGCGAAACTCACCGAGTCAAAGCCTTTCGCAGTTTGCGGAAGGAAGTCTGATGTAGAACAAGTAGCAGAAGCATACATGCTCAAGAGGGATCACCCGAAATTCAAAGGCAACAGAATTTCGGCAACCGGGGCATCGAAGGCGGAAAGCCGCGAAACTCACATAGTCAAAGCGTTTCGCCGTTTGCGGAAGAAGTGTGATGTAGAACAAGTAGCAGAAGCATACATGCTCAAGAGGGATCACCCGAAATTCAAAGGCAACTGAATTTCGGCAACCGGGGCATCGAAGTCGAATGCCGCGAAACTCACCGAGTCAAAGCGTTTCGCCGTTTGCGGAAGAAGTCTGATGTAGAACAAGTAGCAGAAGCATACATGCTCAAGAGGATCACCCGAAATTGAAAGGCAACTGAATTTCGGCAACCGGGGCATCGAAGTCGGAATGCCGCGAAACTCACCGAGTCAAAGCGTTTTTGCCCGTTTGCTGAAGATGTCTGATGTAGAACAAGTAGCATAAGCATACATGCTCAAGAGGGATCACCCGAAATTCTAAGGCAACTGAATTTCGGCAACCGGGCATCGAGGTCGGAATGCCGCAAAACTCACCGAGTCAAAGCGTTTCGCCATTTGCGGAAGAAGTCTGATGTAGAACAAGTAGCAGAAGCATACATGCTCAAGAGGGATCACCCGAAATTCAAAGGCAACTGAATTTCGCGGCAACCGGGCATCGAAGTCGGAATGCCGCGAAACTCACCGAGTCCAAGCGTTTCGCCGTTTGCGGAAAGAAGTCTCATGTAGAACAAGTAGCAGAAGCATACATGCTCAAGAGGGATCACCCGAAATTCAAAGGCAACTGAATTTCGGCAACCGGGGCATCGAAGTCGGAATGCCGCGAAACTCTCCGAGTCAAAGCGTTTCGCAGTTTGCGGAAGACAGTCTGATGTAGAACAAGTAGCACAAGCATACATGCTCAAGAGGGATCACCCCAATTCAAAGGCAACTGAATTTCGGCAACCGGGCATCGAAGTCGGAATGCCGCGAAACTCACCGAGTCAAAGCGTTTCGCCCTTTGCGAAAGAAGTCTGATGTAGACCAAGTAGAAAAAGCATACATGCTCAAGAGGGATCACCCGAAATTCAAAGCAACTGAATTTCGGCAACCGGGGCATCGAAGTCGGAATGCCGCGAAACTCACCGAGTCAAAGCGTTTCGCCGTTTGCGGAAGGAAGTCCAATGTAGAACAAGTAGCATAAGCATACATGCTCAAGAGGGATCACCCGAAATTCAAAGGCAACTGAATTTCGGCAACCGGGGCATCGAAGTCGGAATGCCGGAAACTCACGGAGTCAAAGCGTTTCGCCTTTTGCGGAAGAAGTCTGATGTAGAACAAGTAGCAGAAGCATACATGCTCATGAGGGATCACCCGAAATTCAAAGCCAACTGAATTTCGGCAACCGGGGCATCGAAGTCGGAATGTCGCGAAACTCACCGAGTCAAAGCGTTTCGCCGTTTGCGGAAGAAAGTGTGATGTAGAACAAGTAGCAGAAGCATACATCCTTAAAAGGGATCACCCGAAATTCAAAGGCAACTGAATTTCGGCAACCGGGGCAACCAAGTCGGAATGCCGCGAAACTCACCGAGTCAAAGCGTTTCGCCGTTTGCGGAAGAAGTCTGATGTAGAACAAGTAGCAGAAGCATACATGCTCAAGAGTGGATCACCCGAAATTCAAAGGCAACTGAATTTCGGCACACCGGAGGCATCGAAGTCGGAATGCCGCGAAACTCACCGACTCAAAGCGTTTCGCTGTTTGCGTTAGAAGTCTGATGTAGAACAAGTAGCAGAAGCATACATGCTCAAGAGGGATCACACGAAATTCAAAGGCAACTGAATTTCGGCAACCAGGGCATCGAAGTCGGAATGCCGCGAAACTCACCGAGTCAAAGCGTTTCGCCGTTTGCGGAAGAAGTCTGATGTAGAACAAGTAGCAGAAGCATACAAGCTCAAGAGGGATCACCCGAAATTCAAAGGCAACTGAATTTCGGCAACCGGGGCATCGAAGTCGGAATGCCGCGAAACTCACCGAGGCAAAGCGTTTCGCCGTATGCGGAAGAAGTGTTATCTAGAACAAGTAGCAGAAGCATACATGCTCAAGAGGGATCACCCGAAATTGAAAGGTAACTGAATTTCGGCAACCGGGGCATCGAAGTCGGAATGCCGCAAAACTCACCGAGGCAAAGCGTTTCGCAGTTTGCGGAAGGAGTTTGATGTAGAACAAGTAGCAGAAGCATACATGCTCAAGAGGGATCACCCGAAATTCAAAAGCAACTGAATTTCGGCAACCGGGGCATCGAAGTCGGAATGCCGCGAAACTCACCGAGTCAAAGCGTTTCGCCGTTTGCGGAAGAAGTCTGATGTAGAACAGAGTAGCAGAAGCATACATGCTCAAGAGGGATCACCCGAAATTCAAAGGCAACTGAATTTCGGCAACCGTGCATCGAAGTCGGAATGCCGCGAAACTCACCGAGTCAAAGCGTTTCGCCGTTTGCGGAAGAAGTCTGATGTAGAACAAGTAGCGGAAGCATACATGCTCAAGAGGGATCACCCGAAATTCAAAGGCAACTGAATTTCGGCAACCGAGGCATCGAAGTCGGAATGCACGAAACTCACCGAGTCAAAGCGTTTCGCCCCTTGCGGTAGAAGTCTGATGTAGAACAAGTAGCAGAAGCATACATGCTCAAGAGGGATCACCCGAAATTCAAAGGCAACTGAATTTCGGCAACGGGGGCATCGAAGTCGAAATGCCGCGAAACTCACCGAGTCAAAGCGTTTCGCTGTTTGCGGAAGAAGTCTGATGTAGAACAAGTAGCAGAAGCATACAAGCTCAAGAGGGATCACCCGAAATTCAAAGGCAACTGAATTTCGGCAACCGGGCATCGAAGTCGGAATGCCGCGAAACTCACCGAGTCAAAGCGTTTCGCATTTGCGGAAGAAGTCTGATGTAGAACAAGTAGCAGAAGCATACTTGCTCATAAGGGAACACCCGAAATTCTAGGGCAACTGAATTTCGGCAACCGGGGCATCGAAGTCGGAATGCCGCGAAACTCACCGAGTCAAAGCGTTTTCGCCGTTTGAAGAAGAAATCTAATTTAGAACAAGTAGCAGAAGCATACATGCTCAAGAGGGATCACCCGAAATTCAAAGGCAACTGAATTTCGGCAACCGAGGCATCGAAGTCGGAATGCCGCGAAACTCACCGAGTCAAAGCGTTTCGCTTTTTGCGGAAGAAGTATGATGTAGAAAACAAGTAGCAGAAGCATACATGCGCAAGAAGGGATCACCCGAAATTCAAAGGCAACTGAATTTCGGCAACCGGGGCACCGAAGTCAGAATGCCCGAAAACTCACCGAGTCCAAAGCGGTTTCGCTTTTTGCGGAATGGGAGTGTGATGTAGAACAAGTAGCAGTAAGCATCACATGCTCAAGACGGATCACCCGAAATTCAAGGCAACTGAATTTTCGGCAACCGGGGCAATCGAAGTTGGAATTGCCGCGAAACTCACCGAGTCAAAGCGTTTCGACCCTTTGCGGAAGGAAGTGTGATGGAGAACAAGTAGCATAGCATACATGCTCAAGAGGGAATCCACCCGAAATTTAAAGGCAACTGAATTTCGGCATAACCAGGGCATCGAAAGTCGAGAATGCCGCGAAACTCACCGAGTCAGAAGCGTTTCGCCGTTTTGGCGGAGAGAAAGTCCAAGTAGAACAAGTAGCAGAAGCATACATGGCTCAAAAGGGATCACCCGAAATTCAAAAGTCAACTGAATTTCAGCAACCGGGGCATCGAAGTCCCGGAATGCCGCGAAACTCACCGAGTCAAAGCGTTTCGCATTTGCAGAAGGAAAGTTTGATGTAGAACAAGTAGCAGAAGCATACATGCTCAATGAGGGATCACCCCGAAATTCAAAGGCAATACTGAATTTCGGCAACCGGAGCATCGAAGTCGGAATGCCGCGAAAACTCCAACCGAGACAAAGCGTTTCGCCGGTTGCGGAAGGAAAGTATGATGTAGAACAAGTAGCAGAAGCATACATGCTTCAAAAGGGATCACCCGAAATTCAAAGGCAACTGAATTTCGGCAACCGGTGGCATCGAAGCTCGGAATTGCTCGCGTAACTCACCGAGTCAAAGCTTTTTCGCCGTTTTTGCGGAAGAAATAGTCTCATGTAGAACACGTAGCACAAGCAACACATGCTCGAGAGGGATCACCCGAAAGTCCAAGGCAACTGACTTTTGGCAACCGGGGTATCCAAGTCGGAATACCGCGAAACTCACCTAGGCAAAGCGTTTCGCCATTTGCGAAGGAAGTATGATGGTAGAACAATAAGCAAAAGCATAGATGCTCAAGAGGGATCAGTCGAAAATTTCAAAGGCAACTGAATTTGGGCAACCGGGACAATCGAAGTCGGAATGCCGGCAATCTCACCGAGTCAAAGCGTTTCCGTAGTTTGCGAAGGAAGTAGGATGTAGAACAAGGAGCAGAAGCATACATGCTCTAGAGGGATCACACCGAAATTCAAAGCGCAACTTGAATTTCGGCAACCAGCAGGCATCGAAGTCGGAATGCCGCGAAACTCACCGAGTCAAAAGCGTTTCGATGTTTGCGAAGAAGAAGTCTGATGGTAAAGACAAGTAGCAGAACCATACATGCTCAAGAGGGATCACCCGAAATTCATAGGCAACTGCATTTCGGCAACCGGGGCAAATCAAAGTAGGAATGCCGCGAAAACTCATCTCGAGTCAAAGCGTTCCGCAGTTTGTGGAAGGATGGGGGAAGTTTTGATGTAGAACACAGTAGCATAGAAGCATACATGCTCATAGAGGGATCAACCCAAATCCAAAGGCAACTGAAATTTCGGCAACCCGGGGCATCGAAGGAGGAATGCCTCCGAAACTCACCGATTCAAAGGGTTTCCGAGTTTGCGGAAGCAAGTCTTGAATGTAGAACAATGTTCAGAAGCAGACATGCTCTGAGGGATCACCTGAAATTCAAAGGCAACTGAATTTCGGCAACCGGGGCATCGAAGTCGGAATGCCACGAAACTCACCGAGTCAAAGCGTTTCGCCGTTTTGCGGAAGAAAAGTTCTCATGTAGAACAACTAGCAGAAGCATACATGCTGAAGAGGGATCACCCGAAAATTCAAAGGCAAACGAAGTTGGGCAACTTGGAGCAGCGAAATTGGAATGAATGCCGCGAAACACACCGAGTCAAAGCGTTTCGCCCTTTGCGGAAGGAAAGTCTGATGTAGAACAAGTAGCATAAGCAATAACATGCTCAAGTGGATCACCCGAAATTCAAAGGCAACCTGAATTTGGGCAACCGGGGAATCGAATGTCGAATTGCCGCGAATCTCACCGAGTCAAAGCGTTTTCGCTGTTTGCGAAGGAATTATGATGTAGAACACGTAGCAGAACCATACATGCCCAAGAGGGATCACCCGGAATTCAAAGGCAACTGAATTTGGGCAACCGGGGCATCGAATTCGCAACGCCGCGAAACCCACCGAGTCAAAGCGTTTCGCCGTTTGCGGAAGAAGTCTGATGTAGAATAAGTAGCAGAAGCATATATGCTCAAGAGGGATCACCCGGAATTCAAAGGCAACTGAATTTCGGCAACCGGGGCATCGAAGTCGGAATGCCGCGAAACTCACCGAGTCAAAGCGTTTCGCCGTTTGCGGAAGAAGTCTGATGTAGAACAAGTAGCAGAAGCATAGATGATCAAGAGGGATCACCCGGAATTCAAAGGCAACTGAATTTCGGCAACCGGGGCATCGAAGTCGGAATGCCGCGAAACTCACCGAGTCAAAGCGTTTCGCCGTTTGCGGAAGAAGTCTGATGTAGAACAAGTAGCAGAAGCATACATGCTCAACAGGGATCACCCGAAATTCAAAGGGAACTGAATTTCGGCAACCGGGGCATCGAAGTCGGAATGCCGCGAAACTCACTGAGTCAAAGCGTTTCTCCGTTTGCGGAAGAAGTCTGATTTAGAACAAGTAGCAGAAGCATACATGCTCAAGAGGGATCACCCGAAATTCAAAGGCAACTGAATTTCGGCAACCGGGGCATCGAAGTCGGAATGCCGCGAAACTCACCGAGTCAAAGCGTTTCGCCGTTTGCGGAAGAAGTCTGATGTAGAACAAGTAGCAGAAGCATACATGCTCAAGAGGGATCACCCGAAATTCAAAGGCAACTGAATTTCGGCAACCGGGGCATCGAAGTCGGAATGCCGCGAAACTCACCGAGTCAAAGCGTTTCGCCGTTTGCGGAAGAAGTCTGATGTAGAACAAGTAGCAGAAGCATACATGCTCAAGAGGGATCACCCGAAATTCAAAGGCAACTGAATTTCGGCAACCGGGGCATCGAAGTCGGAATGCCGCGAAACTCACCGAGTCAAAGCGTTTCGCCGTTTGCGGAAGAAGTCTGATGTAGAACAAGTAGCAGAAGCATACATGCTCAAGAGGGATCACCCGAAATTCAAAGGCAACTGAATTTCGGCAACCGGGGCATCGAAGTCGGAATGCCGCGAAACTCACCGAGTCAAAGCGTTTCGCCGTTTGCGGAAGAAGTCTGATGTAGAACAAGTAGCAGAAGCATACATGCTCAAGAGGGATCACCCGAAATTCAAAGGCAACTGAATTTCGGCAACCGGGGCATCGAAGTCGGAATGCCGCGAAACTCACCGAGTCAAAGCGTTTCGCCGTTTGCGGAAGAAGTCTGATGTAGAACAAGTAGCAGAAGCATACATGCTCAAGAGGGATCACCCGAAATTCAAAGGCAACTGAATTTCGGCAACCGGGGCATCGAAGTCGGAATGCCGCGAAACTCACCGAGTCAAAGCGTTTCGCCGTTTGCGGAAGAAGTCTGATGTAGAACAAGTAGCAGAAGCATACATGCTCAAGAGGGATCACCCGAAATTCAAAGGCAACTGAATTTCGGCAACCGGGGCATCGAAGTCGGAATGCCGCGAAACTCACCGAGTCAAAGCGTTTCGCCGTTTGCGGAAGAAGTCTGATGTAGAACAAGTAGCAGAAGCATACATGCTCAAGAGGGATCACCCGAAATTCAAAGGCAACTGAATTTCGGCAACCGGGGCATCGAAGTCGGAATGCCGCGAAACTCACCGAGTCAAAGCGTTTCGCCGTTTGCGGAAGAAGTCTGATGTAGAACAAGTAGCAGAAGCATACATGCTCAAGAGGGATCACCCGAAATTCAAAGGCAACTGAATTTCGGCAACCGGGGCATCGAAGTCGGAATGCCGCGAAACTCACCGAGTCAAAGCGTTTCGCCGTTTGCGGAAGAAGTCTGATGTAGAACAAGTAGCAGAAGCATACATGCTCAAGAGGGATCACCCGAAATTCAAAGGCAACTGAATTTCGGCAACCGGGGCATCGAAGTCGGAATGCCGCGAAACTCACCGAGTCAAAGCGTTTCGCCGTTTGCGGAAGAAGTCTGATGTAGAACAAGTAGCAGAAGCATACATGCTCAAGAGGGATCACCCGAAATTCAAAGGCAACTGAATTTCGGCAACCGGGGCATCGAAGTCGGAATGCCGCGAAACTCACCGAGTCAAAGCGTTTCGCCGTTTGCGGAAGAAGTCTGATGTAGAACAAGTAGCAGAAGCATACATGCTCAAGAGGGATCACCCGAAATTCAAAGGCAACTGAATTTCGGCAACCGGGGCATCGAAGTCGGAATGCCGCGAAACTCACCGAGTCAAAGCGTTTCGCCGTTTGCGGAAGAAGTCTGATGTAGAACAAGTAGCAGAAGCATACATGCTCAAGAGGGATCACCCGAAATTCAAAGGCAACTGAATTTCGGCAACCGGGGCATCGAAGTCGGAATGCCGCGAAACTCACCGAGTCAAAGCGTTTCGCCGTTTGCGGAAGAAGTCTGATGTAGAACAAGTAGCAGAAGCATACATGCTCAAGAGGGATCACCCGAAATTCAAAGGCAACTGAATTTCGGCAACCGGGGCATCGAAGTCGGAATGCCGCGAAACTCACCGAGTCAAAGCGTTTCGCCGTTTGCGGAAGAAGTCTGATGTAGAACAAGTAGCAGAAGCATACATGCTCAAGAGGGATCACCCGAAATTCAAAGGCAACTGAATTTCGGCAACCGGGGCATCGAAGTCGGAATGCCGCGAAACTCACCGAGTCAAAGCGTTTCGCCGTTTGCGGAAGAAGTCTGATGTAGAACAAGTAGCAGAAGCATACATGCTCAAGAGGGATCACCCGAAATTCAAAGGCAACTGAATTTCGGCAACCGGGGCATCGAAGTCGGAATGCCGCGAAACTCACCGAGTCAAAGCGTTTCGCCGTTTGCGGAAGAAGTCTGATGTAGAACAAGTAGCAGAAGCATACATGCTCAAGAGGGATCACCCGAAATTCAAAGGCAACTGAATTTCGGCAACCGGGGCATCGAAGTCGGAATGCCGCGAAACTCACCGAGTCAAAGCGTTTCGCCGTTTGCGGAAGAAGTCTGATGTAGAACAAGTAGCAGAAGCATACATGCTCAAGAGGGATCACCCGAAATTCAAAGGCAACTGAATTTCGGCAACCGGGGCATCGAAGTCGGAATGCCGCGAAACTCACCGAGTCAAAGCGTTTCGCCGTTTGCGGAAGAAGTCTGATGTAGAACAAGTAGCAGAAGCATACATGCTCAAGAGGGATCACCCGAAATTCAAAGGCAACTGAATTTCGGCAACCGGGGCATCGAAGTCGGAATGCCGCGAAACTCACCGAGTCAAAGCGTTTCGCCGTTTGCGGAAGAAGTCTGATGTAGAACAAGTAGCAGAAGCATACATGCTCAAGAGGGATCACCCGAAATTCAAAGGCAACTGAATTTCGGCAACCGGGGCATCGAAGTCGGAATGCCGCGAAACTCACCGAGTCAAAGCGTTTCGCCGTTTGCGGAAGAAGTCTGATGTAGAACAAGTAGCAGAAGCATACATGCTCAAGAGGGATCACCCGAAATTCAAAGGCAACTGAATTTCGGCAACCGGGGCATCGAAGTCGGAATGCCGCGAAACTCACCGAGTCAAAGCGTTTCGCCGTTTGCGGAAGAAGTCTGATGTAGAACAAGTAGCAGAAGCATACATGCTCAAGAGGGATCACCCGAAATTCAAAGGCAACTGAATTTCGGCAACCGGGGCATCGAAGTCGGAATGCCGCGAAACTCACCGAGTCAAAGCGTTTCGCCGTTTGCGGAAGAAGTCTGATGTAGAACAAGTAGCAGAAGCATACATGCTCAAGAGGGATCACCCGAAATTCAAAGGCAACTGAATTTCGGCAACCGGGGCATCGAAGTCGGAATGCCGCGAAACTCACCGAGTCAAAGCGTTTCGCCGTTTGCGGAAGAAGTCTGATGTAGAACAAGTAGCAGAAGCATACATGCTCAAGAGGGATCACCCGAAATTCAAAGGCAACTGAATTTCGGCAACCGGGGCATCGAAGTCGGAATGCCGCGAAACTCACCGAGTCAAAGCGTTTCGCCGTTTGCGGAAGAAGTCTGATGTAGAACAAGTAGCAGAAGCATACATGCTCAAGAGGGATCACCCGAAATTCAAAGGCAACTGAATTTCGGCAACCGGGGCATCGAAGTCGGAATGCCGCGAAACTCACCGAGTCAAAGCGTTTCGCCGTTTGCGGAAGAAGTCTGATGTAGAACAAGTAGCAGAAGCATACATGCTCAAGAGGGATCACCCGAAATTCAAAGGCAACTGAATTTCGGCAACCGGGGCATCGAAGTCGGAATGCCGCGAAACTCACCGAGTCAAAGCGTTTCGCCGTTTGCGGAAGAAGTCTGATGTAGAACAAGTAGCAGAAGCATACATGCTCAAGAGGGATCACCCGAAATTCAAAGGCAACTGAATTTCGGCAACCGGGGCATCGAAGTCGGAATGCCGCGAAACTCACCGAGTCAAAGCGTTTCGCCGTTTGCGGAAGAAGTCTGATGTAGAACAAGTAGCAGAAGCATACATGCTCAAGAGGGATCACCCGAAATTCAAAGGCAACTGAATTTCGGCAACCGGGGCATCGAAGTCGGAATGCCGCGAAACTCACCGAGTCAAAGCGTTTCGCCGTTTGCGGAAGAAGTCTGATGTAGAACAAGTAGCAGAAGCATACATGCTCAAGAGGGATCACCCGAAATTCAAAGGCAACTGAATTTCGGCAACCGGGGCATCGAAGTCGGAATGCCGCGAAACTCACCGAGTCAAAGCGTTTCGCCGTTTGCGGAAGAAGTCTGATGTAGAACAAGTAGCAGAAGCATACATGCTCAAGAGGGATCACCCGAAATTCAAAGGCAACTGAATTTCGGCAACCGGGGCATCGAAGTCGGAATGCCGCGAAACTCACCGAGTCAAAGCGTTTCGCCGTTTGCGGAAGAAGTCTGATGTAGAACAAGTAGCAGAAGCATACATGCTCAAGAGGGATCACCCGAAATTCAAAGGCAACTGAATTTCGGCAACCGGGGCATCGAAGTCGGAATGCCGCGAAACTCACCGAGTCAAAGCGTTTCGCCGTTTGCGGAAGAAGTCTGATGTAGAACAAGTAGCAGAAGCATACATGCTCAAGAGGGATCACCCGAAATTCAAAGGCAACTGAATTTCGGCAACCGGGGCATCGAAGTCGGAATGCCGCGAAACTCACCGAGTCAAAGCGTTTCGCCGTTTGCGGAAGAAGTCTGATGTAGAACAAGTAGCAGAAGCATACATGCTCAAGAGGGATCACCCGAAATTCAAAGGCAACTGAATTTCGGCAACCGGGGCATCGAAGTCGGAATGCCGCGAAACTCACCGAGTCAAAGCGTTTCGCCGTTTGCGGAAGAAGTCTGATGTAGAACAAGTAGCAGAAGCATACATGCTCAAGAGGGATCACCCGAAATTCAAAGGCAACTGAATTTCGGCAACCGGGGCATCGAAGTCGGAATGCCGCGAAACTCACCGAGTCAAAGCGTTTCGCCGTTTGCGGAAGAAGTCTGATGTAGAACAAGTAGCAGAAGCATACATGCTCAAGAGGGATCACCCGAAATTCAAAGGCAACTGAATTTCGGCAACCGGGGCATCGAAGTCGGAATGCCGCGAAACTCACCGAGTCAAAGCGTTTCGCCGTTTGCGGAAGAAGTCTGATGTAGAACAAGTAGCAGAAGCATACATGCTCAAGAGGGATCACCCGAAATTCAAAGGCAACTGAATTTCGGCAACCGGGGCATCGAAGTCGGAATGCCGCGAAACTCACCGAGTCAAAGCGTTTCGCCGTTTGCGGAAGAAGTCTGATGTAGAACAAGTAGCAGAAGCATACATGCTCAAGAGGGATCACCCGAAATTCAAAGGCAACTGAATTTCGGCAACCGGGGCATCGAAGTCGGAATGCCGCGAAACTCACCGAGTCAAAGCGTTTCGCCGTTTGCGGAAGAAGTCTGATGTAGAACAAGTAGCAGAAGCATACATGCTCAAGAGGGATCACCCGAAATTCAAAGGCAACTGAATTTCGGCAACCGGGGCATCGAAGTCGGAATGCCGCGAAACTCACCGAGTCAAAGCGTTTCGCCGTTTGCGGAAGAAGTCTGATGTAGAACAAGTAGCAGAAGCATACATGCTCAAGAGGGATCACCCGAAATTCAAAGGCAACTGAATTTCGGCAACCGGGGCATCGAAGTCGGAATGCCGCGAAACTCACCGAGTCAAAGCGTTTCGCCGTTTGCGGAAGAAGTCTGATGTAGAACAAGTAGCAGAAGCATACATGCTCAAGAGGGATCACCCGAAATTCAAAGGCAACTGAATTTCGGCAACCGGGGCATCGAAGTCGGAATGCCGCGAAACTCACCGAGTCAAAGCGTTTCGCCGTTTGCGGAAGAAGTCTGATGTAGAACAAGTAGCAGAAGCATACATGCTCAAGAGGGATCACCCGAAATTCAAAGGCAACTGAATTTCGGCAACCGGGGCATCGAAGTCGGAATGCCGCGAAACTCACCGAGTCAAAGCGTTTCGCCGTTTGCGGAAGAAGTCTGATGTAGAACAAGTAGCAGAAGCATACATGCTCAAGAGGGATCACCCGAAATTCAAAGGCAACTGAATTTCGGCAACCGGGGCATCGAAGTCGGAATGCCGCGAAACTCACCGAGTCAAAGCGTTTCGCCGTTTGCGGAAGAAGTCTGATGTAGAACAAGTAGCAGAAGCATACATGCTCAAGAGGGATCACCCGAAATTCAAAGGCAACTGAATTTCGGCAACCGGGGCATCGAAGTCGGAATGCCGCGAAACTCACCGAGTCAAAGCGTTTCGCCGTTTGCGGAAGAAGTCTGATGTAGAACAAGTAGCAGAAGCATACATGCTCAAGAGGGATCACCCGAAATTCAAAGGCAACTGAATTTCGGCAACCGGGGCATCGAAGTCGGAATGCCGCGAAACTCACCGAGTCAAAGCGTTTCGCCGTTTGCGGAAGAAGTCTGATGTAGAACAAGTAGCAGAAGCATACATGCTCAAGAGGGATCACCCGAAATTCAAAGGCAACTGAATTTCGGCAACCGGGGCATCGAAGTCGGAATGCCGCGAAACTCACCGAGTCAAAGCGTTTCGCCGTTTGCGGAAGAAGTCTGATGTAGAACAAGTAGCAGAAGCATACATGCTCAAGAGGGATCACCCGAAATTCAAAGGCAACTGAATTTCGGCAACCGGGGCATCGAAGTCGGAATGCCGCGAAACTCACCGAGTCAAAGCGTTTCGCCGTTTGCGGAAGAAGTCTGATGTAGAACAAGTAGCAGAAGCATACATGCTCAAGAGGGATCACCCGAAATTCAAAGGCAACTGAATTTCGGCAACCGGGGCATCGAAGTCGGAATGCCGCGAAACTCACCGAGTCAAAGCGTTTCGCCGTTTGCGGAAGAAGTCTGATGTAGAACAAGTAGCAGAAGCATACATGCTCAAGAGGGATCACCCGAAATTCAAAGGCAACTGAATTTCGGCAACCGGGGCATCGAAGTCGGAATGCCGCGAAACTCACCGAGTCAAAGCGTTTCGCCGTTTGCGGAAGAAGTCTGATGTAGAACAAGTAGCAGAAGCATACATGCTCAAGAGGGATCACCCGAAATTCAAAGGCAACTGAATTTCGGCAACCGGGGCATCGAAGTCGGAATGCCGCGAAACTCACCGAGTCAAAGCGTTTCGCCGTTTGCGGAAGAAGTCTGATGTAGAACAAGTAGCAGAAGCATACATGCTCAAGAGGGATCACCCGAAATTCAAAGGCAACTGAATTTCGGCAACCGGGGCATCGAAGTCGGAATGCCGCGAAACTCACCGAGTCAAAGCGTTTCGCCGTTTGCGGAAGAAGTCTGATGTAGAACAAGTAGCAGAAGCATACATGCTCAAGAGGGATCACCCGAAATTCAAAGGCAACTGAATTTCGGCAACCGGGGCATCGAAGTCGGAATGCCGCGAAACTCACCGAGTCAAAGCGTTTCGCCGTTTGCGGAAGAAGTCTGATGTAGAACAAGTAGCAGAAGCATACATGCTCAAGAGGGATCACCCGAAATTCAAAGGCAACTGAATTTCGGCAACCGGGGCATCGAAGTCGGAATGCCGCGAAACTCACCGAGTCAAAGCGTTTCGCCGTTTGCGGAAGAAGTCTGATGTAGAACAAGTAGCAGAAGCATACATGCTCAAGAGGGATCACCCGAAATTCAAAGGCAACTGAATTTCGGCAACCGGGGCATCGAAGTCGGAATGCCGCGAAACTCACCGAGTCAAAGCGTTTCGCCGTTTGCGGAAGAAGTCTGATGTAGAACAAGTAGCAGAAGCATACATGCTCAAGAGGGATCACCCGAAATTCAAAGGCAACTGAATTTCGGCAACCGGGGCATCGAAGTCGGAATGCCGCGAAACTCACCGAGTCAAAGCGTTTCGCCGTTTGCGGAAGAAGTCTGATGTAGAACAAGTAGCAGAAGCATACATGCTCAAGAGGGATCACCCGAAATTCAAAGGCAACTGAATTTCGGCAACCGGGGCATCGAAGTCGGAATGCCGCGAAACTCACCGAGTCAAAGCGTTTCGCCGTTTGCGGAAGAAGTCTGATGTAGAACAAGTAGCAGAAGCATACATGCTCAAGAGGGATCACCCGAAATTCAAAGGCAACTGAATTTCGGCAACCGGGGCATCGAAGTCGGAATGCCGCGAAACTCACCGAGTCAAAGCGTTTCGCCGTTTGCGGAAGAAGTCTGATGTAGAACAAGTAGCAGAAGCATACATGCTCAAGAGGGATCACCCGAAATTCAAAGGCAACTGAATTTCGGCAACCGGGGCATCGAAGTCGGAATGCCGCGAAACTCACCGAGTCAAAGCGTTTCGCCGTTTGCGGAAGAAGTCTGATGTAGAACAAGTAGCAGAAGCATACATGCTCAAGAGGGATCACCCGAAATTCAAAGGCAACTGAATTTCGGCAACCGGGGCATCGAAGTCGGAATGCCGCGAAACTCACCGAGTCAAAGCGTTTCGCCGTTTGCGGAAGAAGTCTGATGTAGAACAAGTAGCAGAAGCATACATGCTCAAGAGGGATCACCCGAAATTCAAAGGCAACTGAATTTCGGCAACCGGGGCATCGAAGTCGGAATGCCGCGAAACTCACCGAGTCAAAGCGTTTCGCCGTTTGCGGAAGAAGTCTGATGTAGAACAAGTAGCAGAAGCATACATGCTCAAGAGGGATCACCCGAAATTCAAAGGCAACTGAATTTCGGCAACCGGGGCATCGAAGTCGGAATGCCGCGAAACTCACCGAGTCAAAGCGTTTCGCCGTTTGCGGAAGAAGTCTGATGTAGAACAAGTAGCAGAAGCATACATGCTCAAGAGGGATCACCCGAAATTCAAAGGCAACTGAATTTCGGCAACCGGGGCATCGAAGTCGGAATGCCGCGAAACTCACCGAGTCAAAGCGTTTCGCCGTTTGCGGAAGAAGTCTGATGTAGAACAAGTAGCAGAAGCATACATGCTCAAGAGGGATCACCCGAAATTCAAAGGCAACTGAATTTCGGCAACCGGGGCATCGAAGTCGGAATGCCGCGAAACTCACCGAGTCAAAGCGTTTCGCCGTTTGCGGAAGAAGTCTGATGTAGAACAAGTAGCAGAAGCATACATGCTCAAGAGGGATCACCCGAAATTCAAAGGCAACTGAATTTCGGCAACCGGGGCATCGAAGTCGGAATGCCGCGAAACTCACCGAGTCAAAGCGTTTCGCCGTTTGCGGAAGAAGTCTGATGTAGAACAAGTAGCAGAAGCATACATGCTCAAGAGGGATCACCCGAAATTCAAAGGCAACTGAATTTCGGCAACCGGGGCATCGAAGTCGGAATGCCGCGAAACTCACCGAGTCAAAGCGTTTCGCCGTTTGCGGAAGAAGTCTGATGTAGAACAAGTAGCAGAAGCATACATGCTCAAGAGGGATCACCCGAAATTCAAAGGCAACTGAATTTCGGCAACCGGGGCATCGAAGTCGGAATGCCGCGAAACTCACCGAGTCAAAGCGTTTCGCCGTTTGCGGAAGAAGTCTGATGTAGAACAAGTAGCAGAAGCATACATGCTCAAGAGGGATCACCCGAAATTCAAAGGCAACTGAATTTCGGCAACCGGGGCATCGAAGTCGGAATGCCGCGAAACTCACCGAGTCAAAGCGTTTCGCCGTTTGCGGAAGAAGTCTGATGTAGAACAAGTAGCAGAAGCATACATGCTCAAGAGGGATCACCCGAAATTCAAAGGCAACTGAATTTCGGCAACCGGGGCATCGAAGTCGGAATGCCGCGAAACTCACCGAGTCAAAGCGTTTCGCCGTTTGCGGAAGAAGTCTGATGTAGAACAAGTAGCAGAAGCATACATGCTCAAGAGGGATCACCCGAAATTCAAAGGCAACTGAATTTCGGCAACCGGGGCATCGAAGTCGGAATGCCGCGAAACTCACCGAGTCAAAGCGTTTCGCCGTTTGCGGAAGAAGTCTGATGTAGAACAAGTAGCAGAAGCATACATGCTCAAGAGGGATCACCCGAAATTCAAAGGCAACTGAATTTCGGCAACCGGGGCATCGAAGTCGGAATGCCGCGAAACTCACCGAGTCAAAGCGTTTCGCCGTTTGCGGAAGAAGTCTGATGTAGAACAAGTAGCAGAAGCATACATGCTCAAGAGGGATCACCCGAAATTCAAAGGCAACTGAATTTCGGCAACCGGGGCATCGAAGTCGGAATGCCGCGAAACTCACCGAGTCAAAGCGTTTCGCCGTTTGCGGAAGAAGTCTGATGTAGAACAAGTAGCAGAAGCATACATGCTCAAGAGGGATCACCCGAAATTCAAAGGCAACTGAATTTCGGCAACCGGGGCATCGAAGTCGGAATGCCGCGAAACTCACCGAGTCAAAGCGTTTCGCCGTTTGCGGAAGAAGTCTGATGTAGAACAAGTAGCAGAAGCATACATGCTCAAGAGGGATCACCCGAAATTCAAAGGCAACTGAATTTCGGCAACCGGGGCATCGAAGTCGGAATGCCGCGAAACTCACCGAGTCAAAGCGTTTCGCCGTTTGCGGAAGAAGTCTGATGTAGAACAAGTAGCAGAAGCATACATGCTCAAGAGGGATCACCCGAAATTCAAAGGCAACTGAATTTCGGCAACCGGGGCATCGAAGTCGGAATGCCGCGAAACTCACCGAGTCAAAGCGTTTCGCCGTTTGCGGAAGAAGTCTGATGTAGAACAAGTAGCAGAAGCATACATGCTCAAGAGGGATCACCCGAAATTCAAAGGCAACTGAATTTCGGCAACCGGGGCATCGAAGTCGGAATGCCGCGAAACTCACCGAGTCAAAGCGTTTCGCCGTTTGCGGAAGAAGTCTGATGTAGAACAAGTAGCAGAAGCATACATGCTCAAGAGGGATCACCCGAAATTCAAAGGCAACTGAATTTCGGCAACCGGGGCATCGAAGTCGGAATGCCGCGAAACTCACCGAGTCAAAGCGTTTCGCCGTTTGCGGAAGAAGTCTGATGTAGAACAAGTAGCAGAAGCATACATGCTCAAGAGGGATCACCCGAAATTCAAAGGCAACTGAATTTCGGCAACCGGGGCATCGAAGTCGGAATGCCGCGAAACTCACCGAGTCAAAGCGTTTCGCCGTTTGCGGAAGAAGTCTGATGTAGAACAAGTAGCAGAAGCATACATGCTCAAGAGGGATCACCCGAAATTCAAAGGCAACTGAATTTCGGCAACCGGGGCATCGAAGTCGGAATGCCGCGAAACTCACCGAGTCAAAGCGTTTCGCCGTTTGCGGAAGAAGTCTGATGTAGAACAAGTAGCAGAAGCATACATGCTCAAGAGGGATCACCCGAAATTCAAAGGCAACTGAATTTCGGCAACCGGGGCATCGAAGTCGGAATGCCGCGAAACTCACCGAGTCAAAGCGTTTCGCCGTTTGCGGAAGAAGTCTGATGTAGAACAAGTAGCAGAAGCATACATGCTCAAGAGGGATCACCCGAAATTCAAAGGCAACTGAATTTCGGCAACCGGGGCATCGAAGTCGGAATGCCGCGAAACTCACCGAGTCAAAGCGTTTCGCCGTTTGCGGAAGAAGTCTGATGTAGAACAAGTAGCAGAAGCATACATGCTCAAGAGGGATCACCCGAAATTCAAAGGCAACTGAATTTCGGCAACCGGGGCATCGAAGTCGGAATGCCGCGAAACTCACCGAGTCAAAGCGTTTCGCCGTTTGCGGAAGAAGTCTGATGTAGAACAAGTAGCAGAAGCATACATGCTCAAGAGGGATCACCCGAAATTCAAAGGCAACTGAATTTCGGCAACCGGGGCATCGAAGTCGGAATGCCGCGAAACTCACCGAGTCAAAGCGTTTCGCCGTTTGCGGAAGAAGTCTGATGTAGAACAAGTAGCAGAAGCATACATGCTCAAGAGGGATCACCCGAAATTCAAAGGCAACTGAATTTCGGCAACCGGGGCATCGAAGTCGGAATGCCGCGAAACTCACCGAGTCAAAGCGTTTCGCCGTTTGCGGAAGAAGTCTGATGTAGAACAAGTAGCAGAAGCATACATGCTCAAGAGGGATCACCCGAAATTCAAAGGCAACTGAATTTCGGCAACCGGGGCATCGAAGTCGGAATGCCGCGAAACTCACCGAGTCAAAGCGTTTCGCCGTTTGCGGAAGAAGTCTGATGTAGAACAAGTAGCAGAAGCATACATGCTCAAGAGGGATCACCCGAAATTCAAAGGCAACTGAATTTCGGCAACCGGGGCATCGAAGTCGGAATGCCGCGAAACTCACCGAGTCAAAGCGTTTCGCCGTTTGCGGAAGAAGTCTGATGTAGAACAAGTAGCAGAAGCATACATGCTCAAGAGGGATCACCCGAAATTCAAAGGCAACTGAATTTCGGCAACCGGGGCATCGAAGTCGGAATGCCGCGAAACTCACCGAGTCAAAGCGTTTCGCCGTTTGCGGAAGAAGTCTGATGTAGAACAAGTAGCAGAAGCATACATGCTCAAGAGGGATCACCCGAAATTCAAAGGCAACTGAATTTCGGCAACCGGGGCATCGAAGTCGGAATGCCGCGAAACTCACCGAGTCAAAGCGTTTCGCCGTTTGCGGAAGAAGTCTGATGTAGAACAAGTAGCAGAAGCATACATGCTCAAGAGGGATCACCCGAAATTCAAAGGCAACTGAATTTCGGCAACCGGGGCATCGAAGTCGGAATGCCGCGAAACTCACCGAGTCAAAGCGTTTCGCCGTTTGCGGAAGAAGTCTGATGTAGAACAAGTAGCAGAAGCATACATGCTCAAGAGGGATCACCCGAAATTCAAAGGCAACTGAATTTCGGCAACCGGGGCATCGAAGTCGGAATGCCGCGAAACTCACCGAGTCAAAGCGTTTCGCCGTTTGCGGAAGAAGTCTGATGTAGAACAAGTAGCAGAAGCATACATGCTCAAGAGGGATCACCCGAAATTCAAAGGCAACTGAATTTCGGCAACCGGGGCATCGAAGTCGGAATGCCGCGAAACTCACCGAGTCAAAGCGTTTCGCCGTTTGCGGAAGAAGTCTGATGTAGAACAAGTAGCAGAAGCATACATGCTCAAGAGGGATCACCCGAAATTCAAAGGCAACTGAATTTCGGCAACCGGGGCATCGAAGTCGGAATGCCGCGAAACTCACCGAGTCAAAGCGTTTCGCCGTTTGCGGAAGAAGTCTGATGTAGAACAAGTAGCAGAAGCATACATGCTCAAGAGGGATCACCCGAAATTCAAAGGCAACTGAATTTCGGCAACCGGGGCATCGAAGTCGGAATGCCGCGAAACTCACCGAGTCAAAGCGTTTCGCCGTTTGCGGAAGAAGTCTGATGTAGAACAAGTAGCAGAAGCATACATGCTCAAGAGGGATCACCCGAAATTCAAAGGCAACTGAATTTCGGCAACCGGGGCATCGAAGTCGGAATGCCGCGAAACTCACCGAGTCAAAGCGTTTCGCCGTTTGCGGAAGAAGTCTGATGTAGAACAAGTAGCAGAAGCATACATGCTCAAGAGGGATCACCCGAAATTCAAAGGCAACTGAATTTCGGCAACCGGGGCATCGAAGTCGGAATGCCGCGAAACTCACCGAGTCAAAGCGTTTCGCCGTTTGCGGAAGAAGTCTGATGTAGAACAAGTAGCAGAAGCATACATGCTCAAGAGGGATCACCCGAAATTCAAAGGCAACTGAATTTCGGCAACCGGGGCATCGAAGTCGGAATGCCGCGAAACTCACCGAGTCAAAGCGTTTCGCCGTTTGCGGAAGAAGTCTGATGTAGAACAAGTAGCAGAAGCATACATGCTCAAGAGGGATCACCCGAAATTCAAAGGCAACTGAATTTCGGCAACCGGGGCATCGAAGTCGGAATGCCGCGAAACTCACCGAGTCAAAGCGTTTCGCCGTTTGCGGAAGAAGTCTGATGTAGAACAAGTAGCAGAAGCATACATGCTCAAGAGGGATCACCCGAAATTCAAAGGCAACTGAATTTCGGCAACCGGGGCATCGAAGTCGGAATGCCGCGAAACTCACCGAGTCAAAGCGTTTCGCCGTTTGCGGAAGAAGTCTGATGTAGAACAAGTAGCAGAAGCATACATGCTCAAGAGGGATCACCCGAAATTCAAAGGCAACTGAATTTCGGCAACCGGGGCATCGAAGTCGGAATGCCGCGAAACTCACCGAGTCAAAGCGTTTCGCCGTTTGCGGAAGAAGTCTGATGTAGAACAAGTAGCAGAAGCATACATGCTCAAGAGGGATCACCCGAAATTCAAAGGCAACTGAATTTCGGCAACCGGGGCATCGAAGTCGGAATGCCGCGAAACTCACCGAGTCAAAGCGTTTCGCCGTTTGCGGAAGAAGTCTGATGTAGAACAAGTAGCAGAAGCATACATGCTCAAGAGGGATCACCCGAAATTCAAAGGCAACTGAATTTCGGCAACCGGGGCATCGAAGTCGGAATGCCGCGAAACTCACCGAGTCAAAGCGTTTCGCCGTTTGCGGAAGAAGTCTGATGTAGAACAAGTAGCAGAAGCATACATGCTCAAGAGGGATCACCCGAAATTCAAAGGCAACTGAATTTCGGCAACCGGGGCATCGAAGTCGGAATGCCGCGAAACTCACCGAGTCAAAGCGTTTCGCCGTTTGCGGAAGAAGTCTGATGTAGAACAAGTAGCAGAAGCATACATGCTCAAGAGGGATCACCCGAAATTCAAAGGCAACTGAATTTCGGCAACCGGGGCATCGAAGTCGGAATGCCGCGAAACTCACCGAGTCAAAGCGTTTCGCCGTTTGCGGAAGAAGTCTGATGTAGAACAAGTAGCAGAAGCATACATGCTCAAGAGGGATCACCCGAAATTCAAAGGCAACTGAATTTCGGCAACCGGGGCATCGAAGTCGGAATGCCGCGAAACTCACCGAGTCAAAGCGTTTCGCCGTTTGCGGAAGAAGTCTGATGTAGAACAAGTAGCAGAAGCATACATGCTCAAGAGGGATCACCCGAAATTCAAAGGCAACTGAATTTCGGCAACCGGGGCATCGAAGTCGGAATGCCGCGAAACTCACCGAGTCAAAGCGTTTCGCCGTTTGCGGAAGAAGTCTGATGTAGAACAAGTAGCAGAAGCATACATGCTCAAGAGGGATCACCCGAAATTCAAAGGCAACTGAATTTCGGCAACCGGGGCATCGAAGTCGGAATGCCGCGAAACTCACCGAGTCAAAGCGTTTCGCCGTTTGCGGAAGAAGTCTGATGTAGAACAAGTAGCAGAAGCATACATGCTCAAGAGGGATCACCCGAAATTCAAAGGCAACTGAATTTCGGCAACCGGGGCATCGAAGTCGGAATGCCGCGAAACTCACCGAGTCAAAGCGTTTCGCCGTTTGCGGAAGAAGTCTGATGTAGAACAAGTAGCAGAAGCATACATGCTCAAGAGGGATCACCCGAAATTCAAAGGCAACTGAATTTCGGCAACCGGGGCATCGAAGTCGGAATGCCGCGAAACTCACCGAGTCAAAGCGTTTCGCCGTTTGCGGAAGAAGTCTGATGTAGAACAAGTAGCAGAAGCATACATGCTCAAGAGGGATCACCCGAAATTCAAAGGCAACTGAATTTCGGCAACCGGGGCATCGAAGTCGGAATGCCGCGAAACTCACCGAGTCAAAGCGTTTCGCCGTTTGCGGAAGAAGTCTGATGTAGAACAAGTAGCAGAAGCATACATGCTCAAGAGGGATCACCCGAAATTCAAAGGCAACTGAATTTCGGCAACCGGGGCATCGAAGTCGGAATGCCGCGAAACTCACCGAGTCAAAGCGTTTCGCCGTTTGCGGAAGAAGTCTGATGTAGAACAAGTAGCAGAAGCATACATGCTCAAGAGGGATCACCCGAAATTCAAAGGCAACTGAATTTCGGCAACCGGGGCATCGAAGTCGGAATGCCGCGAAACTCACCGAGTCAAAGCGTTTCGCCGTTTGCGGAAGAAGTCTGATGTAGAACAAGTAGCAGAAGCATACATGCTCAAGAGGGATCACCCGAAATTCAAAGGCAACTGAATTTCGGCAACCGGGGCATCGAAGTCGGAATGCCGCGAAACTCACCGAGTCAAAGCGTTTCGCCGTTTGCGGAAGAAGTCTGATGTAGAACAAGTAGCAGAAGCATACATGCTCAAGAGGGATCACCCGAAATTCAAAGGCAACTGAATTTCGGCAACCGGGGCATCGAAGTCGGAATGCCGCGAAACTCACCGAGTCAAAGCGTTTCGCCGTTTGCGGAAGAAGTCTGATGTAGAACAAGTAGCAGAAGCATACATGCTCAAGAGGGATCACCCGAAATTCAAAGGCAACTGAATTTCGGCAACCGGGGCATCGAAGTCGGAATGCCGCGAAACTCACCGAGTCAAAGCGTTTCGCCGTTTGCGGAAGAAGTCTGATGTAGAACAAGTAGCAGAAGCATACATGCTCAAGAGGGATCACCCGAAATTCAAAGGCAACTGAATTTCGGCAACCGGGGCATCGAAGTCGGAATGCCGCGAAACTCACCGAGTCAAAGCGTTTCGCCGTTTGCGGAAGAAGTCTGATGTAGAACAAGTAGCAGAAGCATACATGCTCAAGAGGGATCACCCGAAATTCAAAGGCAACTGAATTTCGGCAACCGGGGCATCGAAGTCGGAATGCCGCGAAACTCACCGAGTCAAAGCGTTTCGCCGTTTGCGGAAGAAGTCTGATGTAGAACAAGTAGCAGAAGCATACATGCTCAAGAGGGATCACCCGAAATTCAAAGGCAACTGAATTTCGGCAACCGGGGCATCGAAGTCGGAATGCCGCGAAACTCACCGAGTCAAAGCGTTTCGCCGTTTGCGGAAGAAGTCTGATGTAGAACAAGTAGCAGAAGCATACATGCTCAAGAGGGATCACCCGAAATTCAAAGGCAACTGAATTTCGGCAACCGGGGCATCGAAGTCGGAATGCCGCGAAACTCACCGAGTCAAAGCGTTTCGCCGTTTGCGGAAGAAGTCTGATGTAGAACAAGTAGCAGAAGCATACATGCTCAAGAGGGATCACCCGAAATTCAAAGGCAACTGAATTTCGGCAACCGGGGCATCGAAGTCGGAATGCCGCGAAACTCACCGAGTCAAAGCGTTTCGCCGTTTGCGGAAGAAGTCTGATGTAGAACAAGTAGCAGAAGCATACATGCTCAAGAGGGATCACCCGAAATTCAAAGGCAACTGAATTTCGGCAACCGGGGCATCGAAGTCGGAATGCCGCGAAACTCACCGAGTCAAAGCGTTTCGCCGTTTGCGGAAGAAGTCTGATGTAGAACAAGTAGCAGAAGCATACATGCTCAAGAGGGATCACCCGAAATTCAAAGGCAACTGAATTTCGGCAACCGGGGCATCGAAGTCGGAATGCCGCGAAACTCACCGAGTCAAAGCGTTTCGCCGTTTGCGGAAGAAGTCTGATGTAGAACAAGTAGCAGAAGCATACATGCTCAAGAGGGATCACCCGAAATTCAAAGGCAACTGAATTTCGGCAACCGGGGCATCGAAGTCGGAATGCCGCGAAACTCACCGAGTCAAAGCGTTTCGCCGTTTGCGGAAGAAGTCTGATGTAGAACAAGTAGCAGAAGCATACATGCTCAAGAGGGATCACCCGAAATTCAAAGGCAACTGAATTTCGGCAACCGGGGCATCGAAGTCGGAATGCCGCGAAACTCACCGAGTCAAAGCGTTTCGCCGTTTGCGGAAGAAGTCTGATGTAGAACAAGTAGCAGAAGCATACATGCTCAAGAGGGATCACCCGAAATTCAAAGGCAACTGAATTTCGGCAACCGGGGCATCGAAGTCGGAATGCCGCGAAACTCACCGAGTCAAAGCGTTTCGCCGTTTGCGGAAGAAGTCTGATGTAGAACAAGTAGCAGAAGCATACATGCTCAAGAGGGATCACCCGAAATTCAAAGGCAACTGAATTTCGGCAACCGGGGCATCGAAGTCGGAATGCCGCGAAACTCACCGAGTCAAAGCGTTTCGCCGTTTGCGGAAGAAGTCTGATGTAGAACAAGTAGCAGAAGCATACATGCTCAAGAGGGATCACCCGAAATTCAAAGGCAACTGAATTTCGGCAACCGGGGCATCGAAGTCGGAATGCCGCGAAACTCACCGAGTCAAAGCGTTTCGCCGTTTGCGGAAGAAGTCTGATGTAGAACAAGTAGCAGAAGCATACATGCTCAAGAGGGATCACCCGAAATTCAAAGGCAACTGAATTTCGGCAACCGGGGCATCGAAGTCGGAATGCCGCGAAACTCACCGAGTCAAAGCGTTTCGCCGTTTGCGGAAGAAGTCTGATGTAGAACAAGTAGCAGAAGCATACATGCTCAAGAGGGATCACCCGAAATTCAAAGGCAACTGAATTTCGGCAACCGGGGCATCGAAGTCGGAATGCCGCGAAACTCACCGAGTCAAAGCGTTTCGCCGTTTGCGGAAGAAGTCTGATGTAGAACAAGTAGCAGAAGCATACATGCTCAAGAGGGATCACCCGAAATTCAAAGGCAACTGAATTTCGGCAACCGGGGCATCGAAGTCGGAATGCCGCGAAACTCACCGAGTCAAAGCGTTTCGCCGTTTGCGGAAGAAGTCTGATGTAGAACAAGTAGCAGAAGCATACATGCTCAAGAGGGATCACCCGAAATTCAAAGGCAACTGAATTTCGGCAACCGGGGCATCGAAGTCGGAATGCCGCGAAACTCACCGAGTCAAAGCGTTTCGCCGTTTGCGGAAGAAGTCTGATGTAGAACAAGTAGCAGAAGCATACATGCTCAAGAGGGATCACCCGAAATTCAAAGGCAACTGAATTTCGGCAACCGGGGCATCGAAGTCGGAATGCCGCGAAACTCACCGAGTCAAAGCGTTTCGCCGTTTGCGGAAGAAGTCTGATGTAGAACAAGTAGCAGAAGCATACATGCTCAAGAGGGATCACCCGAAATTCAAAGGCAACTGAATTTCGGCAACCGGGGCATCGAAGTCGGAATGCCGCGAAACTCACCGAGTCAAAGCGTTTCGCCGTTTGCGGAAGAAGTCTGATGTAGAACAAGTAGCAGAAGCATACATGCTCAAGAGGGATCACCCGAAATTCAAAGGCAACTGAATTTCGGCAACCGGGGCATCGAAGTCGGAATGCCGCGAAACTCACCGAGTCAAAGCGTTTCGCCGTTTGCGGAAGAAGTCTGATGTAGAACAAGTAGCAGAAGCATACATGCTCAAGAGGGATCACCCGAAATTCAAAGGCAACTGAATTTCGGCAACCGGGGCATCGAAGTCGGAATGCCGCGAAACTCACCGAGTCAAAGCGTTTCGCCGTTTGCGGAAGAAGTCTGATGTAGAACAAGTAGCAGAAGCATACATGCTCAAGAGGGATCACCCGAAATTCAAAGGCAACTGAATTTCGGCAACCGGGGCATCGAAGTCGGAATGCCGCGAAACTCACCGAGTCAAAGCGTTTCGCCGTTTGCGGAAGAAGTCTGATGTAGAACAAGTAGCAGAAGCATACATGCTCAAGAGGGATCACCCGAAATTCAAAGGCAACTGAATTTCGGCAACCGGGGCATCGAAGTCGGAATGCCGCGAAACTCACCGAGTCAAAGCGTTTCGCCGTTTGCGGAAGAAGTCTGATGTAGAACAAGTAGCAGAAGCATACATGCTCAAGAGGGATCACCCGAAATTCAAAGGCAACTGAATTTCGGCAACCGGGGCATCGAAGTCGGAATGCCGCGAAACTCACCGAGTCAAAGCGTTTCGCCGTTTGCGGAAGAAGTCTGATGTAGAACAAGTAGCAGAAGCATACATGCTCAAGAGGGATCACCCGAAATTCAAAGGCAACTGAATTTCGGCAACCGGGGCATCGAAGTCGGAATGCCGCGAAACTCACCGAGTCAAAGCGTTTCGCCGTTTGCGGAAGAAGTCTGATGTAGAACAAGTAGCAGAAGCATACATGCTCAAGAGGGATCACCCGAAATTCAAAGGCAACTGAATTTCGGCAACCGGGGCATCGAAGTCGGAATGCCGCGAAACTCACCGAGTCAAAGCGTTTCGCCGTTTGCGGAAGAAGTCTGATGTAGAACAAGTAGCAGAAGCATACATGCTCAAGAGGGATCACCCGAAATTCAAAGGCAACTGAATTTCGGCAACCGGGGCATCGAAGTCGGAATGCCGCGAAACTCACCGAGTCAAAGCGTTTCGCCGTTTGCGGAAGAAGTCTGATGTAGAACAAGTAGCAGAAGCATACATGCTCAAGAGGGATCACCCGAAATTCAAAGGCAACTGAATTTCGGCAACCGGGGCATCGAAGTCGGAATGCCGCGAAACTCACCGAGTCAAAGCGTTTCGCCGTTTGCGGAAGAAGTCTGATGTAGAACAAGTAGCAGAAGCATACATGCTCAAGAGGGATCACCCGAAATTCAAAGGCAACTGAATTTCGGCAACCGGGGCATCGAAGTCGGAATGCCGCGAAACTCACCGAGTCAAAGCGTTTCGCCGTTTGCGGAAGAAGTCTGATGTAGAACAAGTAGCAGAAGCATACATGCTCAAGAGGGATCACCCGAAATTCAAAGGCAACTGAATTTCGGCAACCGGGGCATCGAAGTCGGAATGCCGCGAAACTCACCGAGTCAAAGCGTTTCGCCGTTTGCGGAAGAAGTCTGATGTAGAACAAGTAGCAGAAGCATACATGCTCAAGAGGGATCACCCGAAATTCAAAGGCAACTGAATTTCGGCAACCGGGGCATCGAAGTCGGAATGCCGCGAAACTCACCGAGTCAAAGCGTTTCGCCGTTTGCGGAAGAAGTCTGATGTAGAACAAGTAGCAGAAGCATACATGCTCAAGAGGGATCACCCGAAATTCAAAGGCAACTGAATTTCGGCAACCGGGGCATCGAAGTCGGAATGCCGCGAAACTCACCGAGTCAAAGCGTTTCGCCGTTTGCGGAAGAAGTCTGATGTAGAACAAGTAGCAGAAGCATACATGCTCAAGAGGGATCACCCGAAATTCAAAGGCAACTGAATTTCGGCAACCGGGGCATCGAAGTCGGAATGCCGCGAAACTCACCGAGTCAAAGCGTTTCGCCGTTTGCGGAAGAAGTCTGATGTAGAACAAGTAGCAGAAGCATACATGCTCAAGAGGGATCACCCGAAATTCAAAGGCAACTGAATTTCGGCAACCGGGGCATCGAAGTCGGAATGCCGCGAAACTCACCGAGTCAAAGCGTTTCGCCGTTTGCGGAAGAAGTCTGATGTAGAACAAGTAGCAGAAGCATACATGCTCAAGAGGGATCACCCGAAATTCAAAGGCAACTGAATTTCGGCAACCGGGGCATCGAAGTCGGAATGCCGCGAAACTCACCGAGTCAAAGCGTTTCGCCGTTTGCGGAAGAAGTCTGATGTAGAACAAGTAGCAGAAGCATACATGCTCAAGAGGGATCACCCGAAATTCAAAGGCAACTGAATTTCGGCAACCGGGCATCGAAGTCGGAATGCCGCGAAACTCACCGAGTCAAAGCGTTTCGCCGTTTGCGGAAGAAGTCTGATGTAGAACAAGTAGCAGAAGCATACATGCTCAAGAGGGATCACCCGAAATTCAAAGGCAACTGAATTTCGGCAACCGGGGCATCGAAGTCGGAATGCCGCGAAACTCACCGAGTCAAAGCGTTTCGCCGTTTGCGGAAGAAGTCTGATGTAGAACAAGTAGCAGAAGCATACATGCTCAAGAGGGATCACCCGAAATTCAAAGGCAACTGAATTTCGGCAACCGGGGCATCGAAGTCGGAATGCCGCGAAACTCACCGAGTCAAAGCGTTTCGCCGTTTGCGGAAGAAGTCTGATGTAGAACAAGTAGCAGAAGCATACATGCTCAAGAGGGATCACCCGAAATTCAAAGGCAACTGAATTTCGGCAACCGGGGCATCGAAGTCGGAATGCCGCGAAACTCACCGAGTCAAAGCGTTTCGCCGTTTGCGGAAGAAGTGTGATGTAGAACAAGTAGCAGAAGCATACATGCTCAAGAGGGATCACCCGAAATTCAAAGGCAACTGAATTTCGGCAACCGGGGCATCGAAGTCGGAATGCCGCGAAACTCACCGAGTCAAAGCGTTTCGCCGTTTGCGGAAGAAGTCTGATGTAGAACAAGTAGCAGAAGCATACATGCTCAAGAGGGATCACCCGAAATTCAAAGGCAACTGAATTTCGGCAACCGGGGCATCGAAGTCGGAATGCCGCGAAACTCACCGAGTCAAAGCGTTTCGCCGTTTGCGGAAGAAGTCTGATGTAGAACAAGTAGCAGAAGCATACATGCTCAAGAGGGATCACCCGAAATTCAAAGGCAACTGAATTTCGGCAACCGGGGCATCGAAGTCGGAATGCCGCGAAACTCACCGAGTCAAAGCGTTTCGCCGTTTGCGGAAGAAGTCTGATGTAGAACAAGTAGCAGAAGCATACATGCTCAAGAGGGATCACCCGAAATTCAAAGGCAACTGAATTTCGGCAACCGGGGCATCGAAGTCGGAATGCCGCGAAACTCACCGAGTCAAAGCGTTTCGCCGTTTGCGGAAGAAGTCTGATGTAGAACAAGTAGCAGAAGCATACATGCTCAAGAGGGATCACCCGAAATTCAAAGGCAACTGAATTTCGGCAACCGGGGCATCGAAGTCGGAATGCCGCGAAACTCACCGAGTCAAAGCGTTTCGCCGTTTGCGGAAGAAGTCTGATGTAGAACAAGTAGCAGAAGCATACATGCTCAAGAGGGATCACCCGAAATTCAAAGGCAACTGAATTTCGGCAACCGGGGCATCGAAGTCGGAATGCCGCGAAACTCACCGAGTCAAAGCGTTTCGCCGTTTGCGGAAGAAGTCTGATGTAGAACAAGTAGCAGAAGCATACATGCTCAAGAGGGATCACCCGAAATTCAAAGGCAACTGAATTTCGGCAACCGGGGCATCGAAGTCGGAATGCCGCGAAACTCACCGAGTCAAAGCGTTTCGCCGTTTGCGGAAGAAGTCTGATGTAGAACAAGTAGCAGAAGCATACATGCTCAAGAGGGATCACCCGAAATTCAAAGGCAACTGAATTTCGGCAACCGGGGCATCGAAGTCGGAATGCCGCGAAACTCACCGAGTCAAAGCGTTTCGCCGTTTGCGGAAGAAGTCTGATGTAGAACAAGTAGCAGAAGCATACATGCTCAAGAGGGATCACCCGAAATTCAAAGGCAACTGAATTTCGGCAACCGGGGCATCGAAGTCGGAATGCCGCGAAACTCACCGAGTCAAAGCGTTTCGCCGTTTGCGGAAGAAGTCTGATGTAGAACAAGTAGCAGAAGCATACATGCTCAAGAGGGATCACCCGAAATTCAAAGGCAACTGAATTTCGGCAACCGGGGCATCGAAGTCGGAATGCCGCGAAACTCACCGAGTCAAAGCGTTTCGCCGTTTGCGGAAGAAGTCTGATGTAGAACAAGTAGCAGAAGCATACATGCTCAAGAGGGATCACCCGAAATTCAAAGGCAACTGAATTTCGGCAACCGGGGCATCGAAGTCGGAATGCCGCGAAACTCACCGAGTCAAAGCGTTTCGCCGTTTGCGGAAGAAGTGTGATGTAGAACAAGTAGCAGAAGCATACATGCTCAAGAGGGATCACCCGAAATTCAAAGGCAACTGAATTTCGGCAACCGGGGCATCGAAGTCGGAATGCCGCGAAACTCACCGAGTCAAAGCGTTTCGCCGTTTGCGGAAGAAGTCTGATGTAGAACAAGTAGCAGAAGCATACATGCTCAAGAGGGATCACCCGAAATTCAAAGGCAACTGAATTTCGGCAACCGGGGCATCGAAGTCGGAATGCCGCGAAACTCACCGAGTCAAAGCGTTTCGCCGTTTGCGGAAGAAGTCTGATGTAGAACAAGTAGCAGAAGCATACATGCTCAAGAGGGATCACCCGAAATTCAAAGGCAACTGAATTTCGGCAACCGGGGCATCGAAGTCGGAATGCCGCGAAACTCACCGAGTCAAAGCGTTTCGCCTTTTGCGGAAGAAGTCTGATGTAGAACAAGTAGCAGAAGCATACATGCTCAAGAGGGATCACCCGAAATTCAAAGGCAACTGAATTTCGGCAACCGGGGCATCGAAGTCGGAATGCCGCGAAACTCACCGAGTCAAAGCGTTTCGCCGTTTGCGGAAGAAGTCTGATGTAGAACAAGTAGCAGAAGCATACATGCTCAAGAGGGATCACCCGAAATTCAAAGGCAACTGAATTTCGGCAACCGGGGCATCGAAGTCGGAATGCCGCGAAACTCACCGAGTCAAAGCGTTTCGCCGTTTGCGGAAGAAGTCTGATGTAGAACAAGTAGCAGAAGCATACATGCTCAAGAGGGATCACCCGAAATTCAAAGGCAACTGAATTTCGGCAACCGGGGCATCGAAGTCGGAATGCCGCGAAACTCACCGAGTCAAAGCGTTTCGCCGTTTGCGGAAGAAGTCTGATGTAGAACAAGTAGCAGAAGCATACATGCTCAAGAGGGATCACCCGAAATTCAAAGGCAACTGAATTTCGGCAACCGGGGCATCGAAGTCGGAATGCCGCGAAACTCACCGAGTCAAAGCGTTTCGCCGTTTGCGGAAGAAGTCTGATGTAGAACAAGTAGCAGAAGCATACATGCTCAAGAGGGATCACCCGAAATTCAAAGGCAACTGAATTTCGGCAACCGGGCATCGAAGTCGGAATGCCGCGAAACTCACCGAGTCAAAGCGTTTCGCCGTTTGCGGAAGGAAGTGTGATGTAGAACAAGTAGCAGAAGCATACATGCTCAAGAGGGATCACCCGAAATTCAAAGGCAACTGAATTTCGGCAACCGGGGCATCGAAGTCGGAATGCCGCGAAACTCACCGAGTCAAAGCGTTTCGCCGTTTGCGGAAGAAGTCTGATGTAGAACAAGTAGCAGAAGCATACATGCTCAAGAGGGATCACCCGAAATTCAAAGGCAACTGAATTTCGGCAACCGGGGCATCGAAGTCGGAATGCCGCGAAACTCACCGAGTCAAAGCGTTTCGCCGTTTGCGGAAGAAGTGTGATGTAGAACAAGTAGCAGAAGCATACATGCTCAAGAGGGATCACCCGAAATTCAAAGGCAACTGAATTTCGGCAACCGGGGCATCGAAGTCGGAATGCCGCGAAACTCACCGAGTCAAAGCGTTTCGCCGTTTGCGGAAGAAGTCTGATGTAGAACAAGTAGCAGAAGCATACATGCTCAAGAGGGATCACCCGAAATTCAAAGGCAACTGAATTTCGGCAACCGGGGCATCGAAGTCGGAATGCCGCGAAACTCACCGAGTCAAAGCGTTTCGCCGTTTGCGGAAGAAGTCTGATGTAGAACAAGTAGCAGAAGCATACATGCTCAAGAGGGATCACCCGAAATTCAAAGGCAACTGAATTTCGGCAACCGGGGCATCGAAGTCGGAATGCCGCGAAACTCACCGAGTCAAAGCGTTTCGCCGTTTGCGGAAGAAGTCTGATGTAGAACAAGTAGCAGAAGCATACATGCTCAAGAGGGATCACCCGAAATTCAAAGGCAACTGAATTTCGGCAACCGGGGCATCGAAGTCGGAATGCCGCGAAACTCACCGAGTCAAAGCGTTTCGCCGTTTGCGGAAGAAGTGTGATGTAGAACAAGTAGCAGAAGCATACATGCTCAAGAGGGATCACCCGAAATTCAAAGGCAACTGAATTTCGGCAACCGGGCATCGAAGTCGGAATGCCGCGAAACTCACCGAGTCAAAGCGTTTCGCCGTTTGCGGAAGAAGTCTGATGTAGAACAAGTAGCAGAAGCATACATGCTCAAGAGGGATCACCCGAAATTCAAAGGCAACTGAATTTCGGCAACCGGGGCATCGAAGTCGGAATGCCGCGAAACTCACCGAGTCAAAGCGTTTCGCCGTTTGCGGAAGAAGTCTGATGTAGAACAAGTAGCAGAAGCATACATGCTCAAGAGGGATCACCCGAAATTCAAAGGCAACTGAATTTCGGCAACCGGGGCATCGAAGTCGGAATGCCGCGAAACTCACCGAGTCAAAGCGTTTCGCCGTTTGCGGAAGAAGTCTGATGTAGAACAAGTAGCAGAAGCATACATGCTCAAGAGGGATCACCCGAAATTCAAAGGCAACTGAATTTCGGCAACCGGGGCATCGAAGTCGGAATGCCGCGAAACTCACCGAGTCAAAGCGTTTCGCCGTTTGCGGAAGAAGTGTGATGTAGAACAAGTAGCAGAAGCATACATGCTCAAGAGGGATCACCCGAAATTCAAAGGCAACTGAATTTCGGCAACCGGGGCATCGAAGTCGGAATGCCGCGAAACTCACCGAGTCAAAGCGTTTCGCCGTTTGCGGAAGAAAGTGTGATGTAGAACAAGTAGCAGAAGCATACATGCTCAAGAGGGATCACCCGAAATTCAAAGGCAACTGAATTTCGGCAACCGGGGCATCGAAGTCGGAATGCCGCGAAACTCACCGAGTCAAAGCGTTTCGCCGTTTGCGGAAGAAGTCTGATGTAGAACAAGTAGCAGAAGCATACATGCTCAAGAGGGATCACCCGAAATTCAAAGGCAACTGAATTTCGGCAACCGGGGCATCGAAGTCGGAATGCCGCGAAACTCACCGAGTCAAAGCGTTTCGCCGTTTGCGGAAGAAGTGTGATGTAGAACAAGTAGCAGAAGCATACATGCTCAAGAGGGATCACCCGAAATTCAAAGGCAACTGAATTTCGGCAACGGGGCATCGAAGTCGGAATGCCGCGAAACTCACCGAGTCAAAGCGTTTCGCCTTTGCGGAAGAAAGTCTGATGTAGAACAAGTAGCAGAAGCATACATGCTCAAGAGGGATCACCCGAAATTCAAAGGCAACTGAATTTCGGCAACCGGGGCATCGAAGTCGGAATGCCGCGAAACTCACCGAGTCAAAGCGTTTCGCCGTTTGCGGAAGAAGTGTGATGTAGAACAAGTAGCAGAAGCATACATGCTCAAGAGGGATCACCCGAAATTCAAAGGCAACTGAATTTCGGCAACCGGGGCATCGAAGTCGGAATGCCGCGAAACTCACCGAGTCAAAGCGTTTCGCCGTTTGCGGAAGAAGTCTGATTAGAAAACAAGTAGCAGAAGCATACATGCTCAAGAGGGATCACCCGAAATTCAAAGGCAACTGAATTTCGGCAACCGGGGCATCGAAGTCGGAATGCCGCGAAACTCACCGAGTCAAAGCGTTTCGCCGTTTGCGGAAGAAGTCTGATGTAGAACAAGTAGCAGAAGCATACATGCTCAAGAGGGATCACCCGAAAGAAGAAAAATTCGAAAACGGGGCAAAAAAACAAAAACTCAAATTTCTTTTAAAAAAAAATAGAAAAGTTAGCAAAAAAAGGTCAGAAATTCAAAGGCAACTGAATTTCGGCAACCGTGGAATCGAAGTCGGGATAATGCGAGCGAAAGGCTCACCGAAGTCAAAGCGTTTCGACCGTTTGCAGAAAGAAAGTCTGATGGAGAACAAGTAGCAGAAGCATAAATGGACTCTGATTAGAGGGGATCACACGAGAATTCAAACGTGGCAATCGAATTTCGGCAAGCGGCGGAATCGAAGTCGAAAATGCCGCGAAATTCTCCGAGGTCAAAGCGTTTCGCTGTTTGCAAGAAGAAAGTCTGAGGAAGGAGGAAGACTGTAGAACAAGTAGTAGAAGCATACATGCTCAAGAAGGGCATCACCCCCTCACTCCAGAAATTCAAAGGAAACTGAATTTCGGCAACCGGGGAATCGCGAAGTCGGAATGCCGCGAAAACTCACCGAGTCAAAGCGTTTCGTGTTACTGCGGAAGAAAAGTCTGAGAGGGAGAACACAGTAGTAGAAGCAGTACATGCTCAAGAGGGATCACCCGAGAAGGCAAAGGCAACAGGAATTTCCGGCTAAGCGAGGGAATCGAAGTCGGATCGCCGCGAAACTCACCGAGTCAATCAAAGTGTTTCATTGTTTGGGGAAGATAAGTCTTATAGAAAGGAAAAAGCGTAGCCTCCGAGAAGTCGAATATGCGTCAAGAGGGGATGTTGCAGCTCCCGAAATGTTAAAGGCAACTGAATTTCGGCAACGGGGAATCGAAGTCGCAAAGATGCCGCGAAACTTACATTGTTAATGCGTTTTGTCACGTTTGCGGAAGAAATGTCTGATTTGAGAACAAGAGTAGCAGAAGCATACATGCTCGCAAGAGGGTACTCACCCGAAATTCAAAGGCAAGCTGAGATATGTTCAAGTCAACCAGAAAATCGAAGTCGGAATGCCGTCGAAGAAACTCACCGAGTCAAAGCATTTTGCCAGCGCTTGGGGAAGAAAGTCTGTATAAATGAACAAGTAGCAGGAAGCATACATGCTCAAGATGGATATCACCCGAAATTCAGAAAGGCAACTGAATTTCGGCAACCGGGGCATCTCGAAATCGGAATTCGCGGAAGAAAACGTTCACCTTGTCAAAGCATTGTCGGCGCTTGCGGAAGATATGAAACTCTTATCGGAGAACAAGTAGCAGAAGCATACATGCTCAAATAGGGATCACCCGAAATTCAAGTTTAACTCTAATTTCCTGCCACACGTTTTCATCTGAATACGAAGTCGGGAATTCTGCGAGTCTCACCGATTCAAATCGTTTCTTTCGTTAGGGGAAGAAATTCTGATTTAGAACAAGTAGCAGAAGCATACATGCTCAAGAGGGATCACCCGAAATTCAAAGGCAACTGAATTTCGGCAACCGGGGCATCGAAGTCGGATGCCGCGAAACTCACCGAGTCAAAGCGTTTCCCGTTTGCGGAAGAAGTCTGTAGAACAAGTAGCAGAAGCATACATGCTCAAGAGGGATCACCCGAAATTCAAAGGCAACTGAATTTCGGCAACCGGGGCAACGAAGTCGGAATGTCGCGAAACTCACCGAGTGAAAGCGTTTGGCCGTTTGCGGAAGTTGTCTGAAGTAGAACAAGTAGCGGAAGCATACATGCTCAAGAGGGATCACCCGAAATTCAAACGCAACTGAATTTCGGCAACCAGGGCTTCGAAGTCGGAATGCCGCGAAACTCACCGAGTCAAATCGTTTCTCCGTTTGAGGAAGAAGTATGATTTAGAACAAGTAGCGTAAGCATACATGCTCAAGAGGGATCACCCGAAATTCAAAAGCAACTGAATTTCGGCAACCAGGGCTTCGAAGTCGGAATGCCGCGAAACTCACCGAGTTAAAGCGTTTGGCCGTTTGCGGAAGTAGTCTGATGGAGGACAAGTAGCGGAAGCATACGTGCTCCAGAGGGATCACCCGAAATTCAAAGGCAACTGAATTTCGGCAAACGGGGGCATCGAAGTCGGAATGTCGCGAAACTCACCGAGTCAAAGCGTTTCGCCGTTTGAGGAAGAAGTATGATGTAGAACAAGTAGCGGAAGCATACATGCTCAAGAGGGATCACCTGAAATTCAAAGGCAACTGAATTTCGGCAACCGGGGCATCGAAGTCGGAATGCCGCGAAACTCACCGAGTCAAAGCGTTTCGCCGTTTGCGGAAGAAGTCTGATGTAGAACAAGTAGCAGAAGCATACATGCTCAAGAGGGATCACCCGAAATTCAAAGGCAACTGAATTTCGGCAACCGGGGCATCGAAGTCGGAATGCCGCGAAACTCCACCGAGTCAAAGCGTTTCCCGTTTGCGGAAGAAGTCTGATGTAGAACAAGTAGCAGAAGCATCCATGCTCAACAGGGATCACCAGAAATTCAAAGGCAACTGAATTTCGGCAACCGGGGATCGAAGTTGGAATGCCGCGAAACTCACCGAGGCAAACTGTTTCGACATTTGCGGAAGAAGTCTGATTTAGAACAAGTTGCAGAAGCATACATGCTCAAGAGGGATCACCCGAAATTCAAAGGAAAATGAATTTCGGCAACCGGGGCATCGAAGTTGCAAATCCGCGAAACTCACCGAGTCAAAGCGTTTCGCCGTTTGCGGAAGAAGTCTGATGTAGAACAAGTAGCAGAAGCATACATGCTCAAGAGGGATCACCCGAAATTCAAAGGCAACTGAATTTCGGCAACCGGGGCATCGAAGTCGGAATGCCGCGAAATTCACCGAGTCAAAGCGTTTCGCCGTTTGCGGAAGAAGTCTGATGTAGAACAAGTAGCAGAAGCATACATGCTCAAGAGGGATCACCCGAAATCCAAAGGCAACTGAATTTCGGCAAACGGGGAATCGAAGTCGGAATGCCGCGAAACTGACCCAGTCAAAGCATTTCATCGTTTGCGGAAGAAGTCTGATTTAGAACAAGTAGCACAAGCATACATGCTCGAGAGGGATCACCCGAAATTCAAAGGCAACTGAATTTTGGCAACCGGGCATCGATGTCGGAATAAAGACCGCGATACTCACCTAGTCAAAGCGTTTGGCCGTTTGCGTATGGATGTCTGATGTAGAACAAGTATCAGAAGCATTACATGCGCAAGAGGGATCACCACCCGAAATTCAAAGGCAACTGAAATTCGGCAACTGGGGCATCGAAGTCCGAATGCGCATGAACTCACCATGTTAAAGCGTTTCAGCGGTTTGCACAGAAGAAGTGTGATGTAGAACAAGTAGCAGAAGCATAAATGCTCAAAAGGGATCACCCGAAATTCAAAGGGCAACTGAATTTCGGCAACCGGGCATTCGAAGTCGGAATGCCCGCGAAACTCACCGAGTCAAAGCGTTTTCGGTTGTTTGCGGAAGGAAGTGTGATGTTGAACAAGTAGTCAGAAGCATACATGCTCAATTAGACGGATCACCCTAAATCAAAAGGCAACTGAATTTCGGCAACCGGGGCATCGAAGTCGGAATGCCGCGAAAACTCAAACCGAGTCATAGCGTTCCGTGTTTGCGAAGGAAGGTGGATGTAGAACAAGTCCAGAACAATACATGCTCAAGACATCACCCGAAAATGAAAGGTCACTGAATTTCGGCAACACGAGGCATCGAATTCCGAATGCCGCGAAACTCCACCGAGTCAAATGGTTTCGCCGTTTGCGGAAGAAGTGTGATGTAGAACTAGTAGCAGAAAGCGTGCATTCTCAAGATGGATCCCCCAAATTTCAAAGGCAACTAACTGAATTTTCACAACCGGGCAATCGTAGTCGGAATGCAGCGAAACTCACCGAGTCAAAACCGTTTTTCGGTTGTTTGGCGAAGGAAGTGTGATGTAGAACAAGTATCCAGAAGCATCCATGCTCAAGAGGGATCACCACCGATATTCAAAGGCAAACTAATTTCGGCGGCAACCGGGGCATCGTAGTCGGAATGCCGCGAAACTCACCCGAGTCAAATGGTTTTCATCCGTTTAGCGGAAGAAAGTGTGATGTAGAACAAGTAGCAAAAGCATACATGCTCAAGAGGGATCACCCTAATTCAAAGGCAACTGAATTTCGGCAACCAGGGCATCGAAGTCAAATGCCGCGAAACTCACCCGAGTGAATAGCCGTTTCGCTTTTTGCGGAAGGAAGTGTGATGTAGATCAAGTAGCAGAAGCATACATGCTCAAGAGGGATCACCCGAAAATTCAAAGGCAACTGAATTTCGTCAAACCCGGGCATCAAAGTCGAATGCCACGAAACTCACCGAGTCAAAGCGTTTCGCTGTTTGCGGAAGGAAGTGTGATGTAGAACTAGTAGCAGAAGCATACATGCACCAAGAGGGATCACCCCAATTTCCAAGGCAACTGAATATCGCATTACCGGGGCATCAAAAAAAAAAAAGGAAGTCGGAATGGCCGCGAAAAACTCACCGAGTCAAAGCGTTTCCGAGGTTTGCGGAAGGAAGTGTGGCCGTAGAACAAGTAGCAGATGCTCATAACATGCTCAAGAGGGATCACCCGAAATTCCAAAGGCAACTGAATTTCGGCAAACCGCAAGGGCATCGAAGTCGGAATCTGCCGCGAAACTCACTCTCGAGTCAAAGCGTTTTCCGTTGTTTGCGGAAGAAGAAGTCTGATTTAGAAAACAAAGTAGCAGAAGCATACATGCTCAAGAGTGATCACTACCGAAATGTCAACAGAGGCTAACTGAATTTCGGCAACGGGGGACATCGAAGTCGGTAATGGCAGCGAAACTCACCGAGTCAAATGCGTTTCGCCGTTTGCGGAAGGAAAGTCTGAAGTAGAACAAGTAGCAGAAGCATACATGCTCAAGAGGGATCACCCGAATTTGAAAATGCAACTGAATTTCAGCAAACGGGGCATCGTAAGTCGGTATGCCGCGAAACTTCACCGAGTCAAAGTGTTTCGCCGTTTGCGGAAGAAAGTCTGATGCTAGGAACAAGTAGTGAAATGTACATGTCTCAGGAGGGATCACCCTGAAATTTCAAAGTGCAACTGAATTTCGGCAACCGGGGCATCGAAGTTGGTATGCCGAGAAACTCACCGAGTCAAAGCGTTTCGCCGTTTGCGGGAAGAAAACGTCTGCCGTATACAAGTGGAGAAGCTTACTTGCTCAAGAGGGATCACCCGAAATTCAAAGGCAACTGAATTTCGGCAAACAGGGCATCGAAGTCGGAATGCCGCGAAAACCACCGAGTCAAAGCGTTTCGCCGTTTTTGCGGAAGAAGTCTGATGTAGAACAAGTAGCAGAAGCATACATGCTCAAGAGGGATCACCCGAAAGGCAT
>CM055356.1:358888-371518 GCA_029228515.1 Populus alba x Populus x berolinensis | reverse complement strand
CTTACCATGACGAATCGAAAAAGCACCAAGGAAGGTCATTTATGGTCGTCATAAGTCGTTTGCAACAGTTGCTAAACATAGCAAGCAAGTTACTCCTTGGTGCATTCAATGCAACACATTAAAAAATTTCCTTTTTTATATATTTTATAATATAAAATAACATATGAATTGCTCTATGATTATTACTTAAAAGTGCATGTTTATCAAGGGTTTATATCATTATTTTACACTTGAAGTATCACATAATCAACTAAAGCATGTTTATAATAACAAGTCTAATACTATAAGATACCTTAAAATATGTAAATGCTCATCTTAAATGCATACATATCACATAAATCAAAGGATTGATTGATGAATTCAACTACTGAAATTTGGAAGATAAAAGAGGGGGAAGCTTAGAAAAGAGATGTGGTGCAATCCAAACTAGAACACAGTTCGGTAATTGGTCATATCTCGAGTTCTAGATGTCCAAATGATCTCAAATGTTTACACAAATTTGGTAAGACATAGGCCTACAACTTTCATGTGGAGGCTAGGATCTAACAAGGGCGTTTTCAAGTCCAAATTATAGCAACAACGGAGAAGTCTGAAGCTGTCCTGCAGCCCAGACACTGTTCAGTGTTCAGCCCATATCTTGAGTTCTAGAAGTCCAAATGACCTCATCTTTTTTTTCTAGAAAGCTAAGAAGAATTTCCTAGAACTTTCATGATTTCATATGGTTCAAATTTGATGTTAGCAATGACGTTTTATTCAGACAAGAAGATAAGGATTTTTACTAAGTCAAGATGTGGCCACCCACTCAACAATTAGTCATCAAATCAATAGTTCCAAATTTTGGCCTATAAAAGGAGGCATTTACCATGTATTTAGGCATCTTGGTGTTCAGATCAAGATCATGCTCTTGCTTTCTCTTTTTGTATTGCTTATGTTTAAGTTTTATTTATGCTAATTTATTAATCTCTTGTTTATGCTTTCATTTTCTTTCCTTAATTTGTATAATTATGTTCTTATCTTGTTTATTTATGTTTCTTTCTTTCATTATGTTTAGCTAAGTTATTATGTGAAGGTGAAAAGGGTACACTAATGGTGTAAGAATAAGTATAATATAAACTTAACATGGACTTTAATGTTGATACTAACATGTTTTATATTTGTTATCTTGTTCACTTTTAATACTTTGCTTGTTAAATGGTTAATCTAGATTTATGTTGTATAACACTTGGTACAACAAATACTTGGCACTTTCATAGCCCATACTGTATGGTATAACCGACACCTGAGCTATGAAAGGAACTTGATTTGTTGTTAACATAAGTTATAATCATGAATGCCTGCCAACATTTACAAGTATTAGCTTTATTCGAATAAGATAACTAATGTAATCATGTTAACAATTTATAATTTGATTGGAACCTCCTTCGTGTGTGGTTTCCAATTGAGTAATAAGAGTTTATATTATACTTGTTTGAAGTACCATTAGTGGATCCTCTAACCTTGACATTTGTTTTTATCATTGTTTAATCCTTACATTAATCTTCCATCTCAAAGTTCCATTAACTTCTTCCTCTTATTTCTACTACTACTTCACTACTATTACTACTACTAATATTTACATTGTTATATTTATATATTAAGTATGCTTGTGTTTGATCAAGGATCCTGACATTGTTGGTCTTGCCTTGTTCATTCGCATCAGAAATCTGTTTATATTATATAATATATCTCTTGATCTTTTCATAAACTCAGTATATAGGCTGGAAACCTGTGACCCGATCTTTTAGATCATTCTCAGGTATAACAACGCCACGTACTGAGTATTATTATTATTATATACTATTATATTATTATTATATTATTGTTATTATTATTATTTATTGTTGTTGTTGTTGTTGTTGTTGTTGTTGTATTGTTATTTATAATTTATACAATTAACCTCTCTGTGGTTCGACCCCGGTCTTGCCGGGTTATTTATTACTTCGACACTCCTGCACTTGGGAGAAGACATCAAGCTTTTGGTCGTGTCAAGTTTTTGGCGCCGTTGCCGGGGAGGTAAATTCTTGTATAAATTATAATATTTATTTTATTTTCTCTTTTCACTTTTCATTTTATCTAACTTTTGTTTCTTTTTTGTTTTGTTTTGTTTCTTTTTCTTTTTTTTTCTTTCTTCCTTTTATTCTCTTCTTACACGTGCATGAGAGTTTGGTCACGTACATTAAGTGGTCGACTTTGTAGGGTATCCTCATCATTTTCAGAAAATATGGCCGAAGAAGATAATCAATCACTTCATAATGAGAATAATGAGAATAACCGTATGAGAACACTTAGAGACCACATGAATCCCACAAGAACAAGTGCACCCTCATGCATAGTTTTCCCTCCTGATGCATCTCATTTTAATTTTAAGCCAGACATTATTCAACTTTTACCTTCTTTTCATGGCTTAGACTTAGAAAATCCATACTTGCATTTAAGGGAATTTGAGGAGGTCTGTAATACCTATAATGACTCAAATTGTAGCATGAACACCATTCGATTAAAGCTTTTTCCTTTTTCATTAAAAGATAAAGCTAAAACATGGCTACAAAATTTGAGACCAGGATCTATTCGTGCTTGGGATGAAATGCAACAACAATTTTTAAAGAAGTTTTTTCCATCTCACAGAACAAACTCTTTCAAAAGACAAATCATCACTTTCACTCAAAAACCAGGAGAAACATTTTACCAATGTTGGGATAGGTATCGAGATTTGCTTAATACTTGCCCTCATCATGGTTTTGAAACATGGAGATTGGTTTCACATTTTTATGAAGGTTTAACACCTAGAGATAGGCAAATGGTTGAATTGATGTGCAATGGAACTTTTGAAGATAAAGACCCTAATGAAGCAATGGAGTACCTAGACTTGCTAGCCGAAAATGCTCAAAATTGGGACACCACAGGTACTTATGAGGCACCAAGTAAAACTCAACCTCATACATCTAGTGGAGGTATGCACAACCTTAGGGAAGATCATGACCTCCAAGCCAAGTTTGCATCTTTAGCTAGAAAAGTCGAAGCACTTGAATTGAAAAAGAGTGGTCAATTAAAATCTGTTCAAGACATTGTGTGTCAAATCTGTGAAACCAATGAACACTCAACAAATGATTGTCCAACTTTGCCTTCTTTTAAGGAATGCCTCCATGAACAAGCCCATGCTTTAAACAGTTTCCAAAGACCCAACCATAACCCATACTCACAAACGTATAACCCTGGTTGGAGAAATCACCCAAATTTCAGTTGGAAGAGTGATAGCAACAATGCACAAACTTCACAGCCACCGTTTCAAGCACACCATAATTTCCAAAATTCTCATGGATATGCACCTCCTTATGCTCCACCTCCTAGAAGAAATTTTGAGGAAACATTGCATGCATTCATTGAAAAGCAGAGACAATCAACACTCAACTTGCTCAAAGCATGACAGATTTTAAAGATGCTCTTGCAAAATTAACATCTGCTCTCAGTTTCCAAGAGAAAGGTAAGTTTCCATCTCAACCACAGCAAAATCCAAAGGGGCAATACAATGCAAATGCAAGTAGTTCTGGAAGCCAACACATGGATCAAGTCAAATCAGTCATCACTCTTCGTAGTGGTAAGGTTATTGAAAAACCCATTCTTGAACCTTGTGAGAAAGATGATGAGTCTATCTCTGAGGGTAAGGAAGGGGTTGAACCTGAACATTGCAAAGAAAAGGCTGATTCCCCGCCAGCACTTCCATTTCCTCATGCCATGACCAAACAAAGGAAAGTCAATCACAACTCTGAAATCTTTGAAACTTTCAAACAGGTAAGGATCAATATACCTTTGTTGGATGCTATTAAACAGGTTCCTTCCTATGCTAAATTTTTGAAAGATCTGTGCACTGTGAAGAGAAAACTGAATGTGAAAAAGAAAGCCTTTTTAGCCGAACAAGTAAGTGCCATTCTTCAGAACAATAATGCTTTGAAATATAAAGACCCTGGTTGTCCTACAATTTCTTGCTTTATTGGAGAACATAAAATTGAAAGAGCCTTACTTGATCTTGGAGCTAGTGTGAATTTACTTCCATATTCAGTCTTTCAAAGTCTCAATCTAGGTGAGTTAAAACCAACCTCTGTAACTCTTTTACTTGCTGATAGATCTGTAAAAGTGCCTAGAGGAATAGTTGAGGATGTGTTAGTACAAGTTGATAAATTCATTTACCCTGTAGATTTTGTTGTCTTGGATACACAACCTGTTGAAGCATGTAATTCAATTCCTGTCATTTTAGGACGTCCATTTCTTGCCACTTCTAATGCATTGATTAATTGTAGGAATGGACTGATGAAGCTATCATTTGGAAACATGACATTGGAGATGAATATTTTCAACATTTACAAGCAACCTGGAGATGATAATGATTTACAGGAAGTGGACTTTATTGAAAAATTAGTTCATGATCAATTTCAAACCACTTCTAGTGAAACTGAGATTGATGAATCTGATGATTTGCAAATGGTCTACTTTCAGGAAGAATCAAAGGCATGCAATTGGAGACCACAAATTGAAGAATTGCCACCACGATCAATTGAGCCCATACCTTCAAGTGTTCAACCACCAAAACCTGAATTGAAGCCGTTACCATTTAATCTCAAATACTCATTTTTGGGAGAAAATGAAACTTTTCCGGTAATAATCTCTTCCAAACTTAATGCACATCAAGAAGGTAAGTTATTACAGACTCTGAAAATGCACAAAAATGCATTAGGATGGACCATAGCTGACATAAAAGGAATTAGCCCTTTGATTTGCACACACAGGATTTATTTGGAGGAAAATGCTAAACCCTCTAGAGAAATGCAACGAAGGCTTAATCCTAATATGAAAGAAGTAGTGAAAAATGAAGTCATTAAGCTTCTAGATAATGGAATCATTTATCCTATTTCTGACAGCAAATGGGTAAGTCCTACCCAAGTTGTACCCAAAAAGTCTGGAGTCACTGTGATAACAAATGAGAAAAATGAGTTAATTCCAACTAGGACTGTTACTGGTTGGCGCATGTGCATTGACTATAGGAAACTTAATTCAATGACTAGAAAAGATCATTTCCCTTTACCTTTCATGGACCAAATCCTAGAAAGAGTTGCAGGTCATGAATTTTATTGTTTCCTAGATGGCTATTCAGGTTACAATCAAATTGAAATTGCATTGGAAGATCAAGAGAAGACTACTTTCACATGTCCATTTGGTACTTTTGCATATCGAAGGATGCCTTTTGGATTATGTAATGCACCAGCCACGTTTCAAAGATGCATGCTTAGCATATTCAGTGATATGGTTGAACGTTTTCTTGAGATTTTTATGGATGATTTTTCTGTTTTTGGTGATTCATTTGATGATTGTTTGACTAACTTAGAAAAGGTTTTGAGCAGGTGTGAAGAGAAGAATCTTGTACTGAATTGGGAAAAATGTCACTTTATGGTAACAAACGGCATTGTACTTGGTCACATTGTTTCATCGAAAGGAATTGAGGTTGACAAATCTAAAATCGAGTTAATTGCCAACTTACCAACACCAAAATCTGTTAAAGATGTTAGATCATTCTTAGGACATGCTGGTTTTTACAGAAGGTTCATCAAAGATTTTAGTGTAATATCTAAGCCCTTGAGTAACCTTCTAACAAAGGATAATATTTTTGAATGGACTGAACATTGTGAAGAAGCCTTTGTTAAACTTAAAAACTTGCTTACTTCTGCTCCTGTCATTCAACCTCCTGATTGGTCATTACCTTTTGAAATAATGTGTGACGCTAGTGATTATGCCGTGGGTGCTGTCTTGGGACAAAGAAAAGATAAGAAACCTTATGTGATTTACTATGCAAGTAAAACTTTAAATAGTGCTCAAATGAATTACACCACCACTGAAAAAGAATTACTTGCAGTAGTATTTGCATGTGATAAATTCAGATCTTATCTTGTTGGCTCACCTGTTGTTGTTTTTAGTGATCATGCAGCATTGAAATATCTTCTTTCTAAGAAAGATTCTAAGGCTAGATTGGTGCGGTGGATTTTGTTACTTCAAGAATTTGATATCACAATCAAAGACAAGAAAGGCACCGAAAATGTTGTTGCAGATCATTTGTCAAGATTGACAACAGATTCGAAATCTGACATCACACCAATCGATGACTACTTTCCTGATGAATCTTTATTTTCGTTTCTACGATGCCTTGGTTTGCTAATATTGTTAATTTTCTTGTTTCAGGACAATTGCCAGCTCATTGGAGTACCCAAGACAAAAGAAAGTTCTTGAACGAAGTGAAGAACTTTTATTGGGATGACCCTTATTTATTCAAATATTGTCCTGATCAAATATTTCGAAGATGCATTCCTGACAATGAGGTAAGTAGTGTCATTAAATTTTGTCATTCTGAGGCATGTGGGGGTCATTTCTCATCAAGAAAGACAACTGCAAAAATCTTACAAAGTGGATTTTATTGGCCCACCATGTTCAAAGACTCACATGCATTCTGCAAGACTTGTGAAAATTGTCAAAAGTTGGGATCTATTTCAAAACGTCACATGATGCCTTTAAATCCTATTCTTGTCATTGAGATCTTTGACTGTTGGGGTATAGATTTCATGGGTCCATTTCCTCCATCATTTGGTTTCGTGTACATATTAGTCGCAGTAGATTATGTTTCAAAATGGATAGAGGCAATTCCAAGTCGAAACAATGATCACAAAACAGTGATAAAGTTTTTGAAAGACAATATTTTGAGTCGATTTGGAATCCCTCGAGCCATGATAAGTGATGGTGGAACACATTTCTGCAACAAGCCATTTGAGTCTTTAATGAAGAAATATGGAATCACACACAAAGTTGCCACCCCTTATCACCCTCAGACAAGTGGACAAGTAGAGCTTGCTAATAGGGAGATCAAACAATCTTGGAGAAAACAGTGAACCCTAATAGGAAAGACTGGTCTTTAAGACTTAATGATGCACTTTGGGCTTATCGAACTGCTTATAAAACATCATTAGGTATGTCACCTTATAGACTAGTCTATGGAAAACCTTGTCACTTGCCTGTGGAAATTGAACATAAAGCTTATTGGGCTATTAAAGCTTTCAATTCAAACCTTGATGATGCTAGTCAGCTGCGAAAATTGCAAATAAATGAGCTTGAGGAAATAAGAAATGATGCATATGACAATTCAAGAATTCATAAAGCAAGAATCAAAGAGTTTCATGACAAGAAAATACTGAGAAAAACATTCAATGTTGGTCAAAAAGTCTTGCTTTATAATTCTCGACTCCATTTATTTCCTGGAAAACTAAGATCAAGATGGAGCGGTCCTTTTATTGTGAAACATGTGTATCCATATGGGGCCTGTGATATCGAGAATCCAAAGAATGGCAATGTTTTCAAGGTAAATGGGCATCGTTTGAAAGTTTATTTTGACAATTTTTCAGTTGAAAATGACTCTATTGAATTGAGTGATCCTGTATATAAAGATTGATTCTTTTTCTCACATTGTTTTGTGTTTTGTTTGGTGTATCTTTTGTTTTGCTAGTCTCTCTCTCACCCCGGTCAAATGGCGGATAACGGTACTCCGTGACTTAAGTCGGTTCTTTCAGTTTCCCAAATAACTGATATCTGTATATATTTGTACAATTCTCTGCTCTTTCTTCCCTTCTTTGAATCTCCCTCCAATTCTCTTTTGAAAATGGACACCACTCTTGAAAAGTTGAAAAGGTATTTTCCCGCTCTGCCTCAGAATGCGATTACAAAAATTTACCGTGCTAGGTGTGAAAGATTGAGGTTGTTAATGAATCATGGAATTCCTGAAGATATTCGTTGGCTAATTGAAGCAAAGGTCCGATTATCAGGTGAGTCCTCCAATTCTTTCATTTCACACATGCCTGGAACAGGTAAAAGCACTTTTGCAAAGAAACGTCGTGCAAAACGACTGAAAGTCTGTCACAGATGTGCCAGATGGACTTGTAATGCGACATGTCGTTCTTTAGGAATGGTATCTGTAAACCGTGAAGATAAAATACAATTCATTAAGGATGGCCTGAGTAAGGGGTCTTTAGATAATCTTTTGTTGACCCTTGAGACGCATCCTAGTGGAGATGTGCATCGTGTAATTCATGATTTATGGCCACAATTCCATAAAGAACATGATCGACTTAGTCTTGGGAATCTGACTAAAAAAGACCCTGTTTGCCAGTTTTTAAGAAAACTGGATGGGAAGCCTATCCCCGACCCATAGAGGGCGTTTAAGCCGTTCTTGGACGTAAAACCAAGGGAAGATGTGAGCCACAATCACAACTACCTGTACATACATGCTTTGTCAAAATAAATAAATAAAGAGAGAGAGAGTGTGAGACTACAGCTGGCCTACATATAGGTGGTATGATTGCATTTTCACTTTTTCATCTATAAATTCTTCTCTTCCTTCCCTTCATTTCTACTCATCCCATACATTCATCAAATATAGAAGTGTGTAGAAATGGCAGGTTCCTCAAGTCATCACATAAAAATATTTGTGTTTTCGGTGGATCCAGTCCTGGGAAAGAAAAAGAGTTTTTAGAATCAGCAAATCATCTTGGTCAGGTACTAGCTGAGAGAAAGATTCATTTAGTGTATGGGGAGGCAGCCTTGGGTTAATGGGAGGTGTGTCAATGGCTGCATTTTTAGGAGGCAGTCAAGTTTTGGGGGTTGTCCCCAAAGCTTTAGCAACTGGGGACATCATTGGAAAAACAATTGGAGAGGAACTATCAGGACCCAAACAATGTCTGACCGACTTAATACCATGTTTAGACCATGTTTGCGATGCCTCTCATTGCCTTACATGGTGCTCTGGGCACATTGGATAGAGATCTTTCATATTTCTCATCTTGGGCCCAACTGGCACATATCACCATATAACCTATAGGTTTGTTAAATGTTAATGGATTTTTCTATGATAAGTTGATGTCTTTACCTGATCAAGCTGTGGAACAAGAATTGTCTAACATCTTCGACACGACAAATCATAATCCTCTGCTGCTACTGCTGAACAATTGATTTGACCAACTACAATACTTGTCATCCCTAGTCCTAGATCCTTGCTTCTGAGTCGGCCTAAATTGGTCAACATAAAGGAAAGAGTCGTAAAAAGCTTAGATAAGATTTGAGCCATCATCGGTGCGAAACCTTGTGTCATTTGGTTTTATTACATACAGCATAGTAATTTTGTTTTGTTACTTCTTATATTTCGTTTCTAAGTGTGTTTCAGTTTTGTTATTGTTCGCTAGTTTCAGAGTGATGTCCTTTCTATACTCTATCTTTTCACCTTAAGGACCTCTTATGGACAATGTCTCGTTTTGGCGTTGGTGGAGAAGGTAGTAGTTTAAAAAAAAAAAAAACTAACTTACTAACTGTAGTTGCTATTATTACAACCATTTGACAAAATTGTTATTAGGATGGCAGAGTATGGAGTCAGTTTTATTAACTGAGACGCATATTAGTAAGTTTTCTAATGTTGTTGCTATTATTCATTTGAACAAGTTGCTATTATTAATTTACTTCTTGAAATATCATTACCAGGTTATCAATACTCTTGAAATATTCAGGTTTACACTCTCGCATTGTTATCACTTGATTCTGCTTCATATATCATTTAACAAGTATTATTAAACCTTCATTTTCACACACACACTTTAACATATGATTGTGGGTTGCACATTGGATTATTACATTAATTATGTTCTTTTGTTGAAGGTAACAACTAAGGAAATGGATAGTATATAATTTGCAAAAAAAAAAAAAAAAAAGATAATATTGATGATAATAATAATAATAAAAAAACGTAGATAAGTTTGGTTTCGTAGCCTCCCTAACCTAAGCAATTAAGCCCGAAGGGGTGTTTTAACACCTAATACCCTAAAGTCAACTGACTTGGGAGCTATTGGCCCAAAGCTTGTTACATGGGTTAAGGAGAAAAGCTTAAGGGAATCAAACATTGCACTATCTACGTATCAGTATCTGCAACCCGAGTTGTTAAGCTCGTAGGGGTGTCTCAACACCTAATGCCCTAAGACCAAACTGGTCTGGGAGTCATTAGCCTAAAACTCGTTACATGGGTTAAAGATACATTGTGGTTGTATGTGTATATAAATAAATAAATAAAAAAAGAGAAAAAAAGAAAAGAAATAAGTAATAATAAAATCCCAACCCAAGGAAGTTCACCTTAAACATTTGAACATAATATTGTTTTCTTCCAACAAAAGCCCCATCATCTATGTTTTCATATAATGAGCACATAAAAAGAAGGTTTATTAATATCTTGTTTAAGAAGTATGAAGCATAAATATAAATTTAATGAGAGTTTGTTTATCTGGATAGATTAATGGAAGTTGAATGATGAATGCCTTGCTTTGTGGAACTTGCAAATTGTTTTCTATTTTAACGCTTTGATTACTAGGGACTAGTAATAAGCTGGTTGGGGGGTGTGATTAGTACTTAAAAGTGCATGTTTATTAAGGTTTTATATCATCATTTTGCACTTGAAGTATCAATAACTCCTTAACTAAAGCATGTTTTATAATAACAAGTGATACTATAAAATACCTTAATATATGGTAAATGCTCATCTTAAATGCAGGCTTATCACATAAATCAAAGGATTGATTGATGAATTCAACTATTGAAATGAAGATAAAGAAGATGAAACTTAAAAAAGAGATGTCGGTGCAGTCCAAACTGGAACACTATTCGGTAATTGGATCATATCTGGAGCTCTAGATCTCGGATTTAGGTCCATTTTATATGATGGAAAGTAAGACATAGACCTACAACTTTCATGACGGAACCAAGAATTAAAAAGGCGTTTTGAAGTCCAAATTGTGGAACAACGAAGAAGTCCGAAGCTGTCCTGCAGCCCAGACACTATTTAGTGTTCAGCCCATATCTTGAGTTCTAGAAGTCCAAATGACCTCATCTTTTTTTGTTGGAAAGCTGAGACAATTTCCTAGAACATTCTTGAGGATTCTGGGCAAATTATGATGTTAGCAATGACATCTGTTCAGACAAGAAGATAAGGATTGTCACCAAGTCAAGATGTGGCCTCCCCACTCATCAATTAGTCAACAAATCAATAGTTCCAAATTTTGGCCTATAAAAGGAGGCACTTACCATGTATTGAGGCATCTTGGTGTTCAGATCAAGATCATGCTCTTGCTTTCTCTCTTTGTATTGCTTATGTTTGCTTTCATTAATATCAAGTTTATGCACTTCAATTCCTTTCCTTTACTTAGTTAACTTCTTTCTCATTTATGTTCTTATCTTGTTCATTTATGTTTCTTTCTTTAATTGTGTTTAGCTAAGTTAATTATGTCAAGGTGAAAAGGGTACACTAATGGTGTAAAATAAGTATAGTATAAACTTAACATGGACCTTAATGTTGGATACTAACATGTTTTATATTTGTTATCTTGTTCACCTTTTATATTGTTGGATACTAGATTTATTATTATAAATATTATTATTATTATTTACATCTGTTATATTATATAATAATATCTTTGATCTTTTCATAAACTCAGTATAAGGCGGAAACCCTGTGACCCGAATCTTTTAGATCATCTCAGGTTAACAACACACGTACTGAGTATTATTATTTATTACTATTAATATTATAATTACTACTACAATTATTGTTATTGTTGTGTTGTTGTGTTTGTTATTTATAATTTATACAATTAACCTCTCTGTGGTTCGACCCGGTCTTGTCGGTTATTTATTACTTCGAAACTCCGCACTGGGAAAAGACATCAAGCTTTTGGTCGTGTCAATTCTAGTCATGGATGCAAAAACTAACCCATGGTTTGGGGGTTTTCGAACAAGAAGTTCATAATAGTAGAAGATTATTCTATAATTTTCAAGCATTAGGGAAAGAGAGATACAACGCCAAAAAAATGAAAGACGAAGGAGAGAGTCATTGTTGTTATCATTCAAAAGCATGTACGCTAGTGGTTAGTACGGTGGTGCTTATTTGAAATCTTGCAGTCACTACTTCTATACAGTGTTGGAGAAAAGTGTTAGCAATAAGGGAATTTCGAAGGCTTAAACAAGAGGCCAATAAAGTTGCTACTGATCCTATTCAAGATTTCAAGGGCAATCTTCTTGAAGATGGAGGGAATGATACGTTTCAGCCTTGTAATATGAACTAAGCAAGGTTAGATTCGGATTTTGGCGTAAAAGTTTCTACATTCAGTTTTACGCTATTGAGCAAACTTCAAATCCAATCGTGGATTGAGCTGAAACTTTACAAGAAGATTCAGAGGTGTTTGCCTATGTTGGGGTACATTTTCAGGAGAATCCACGTTCGGAAACGATTTGCAATATAGTCCGAACAGGCTATACGAATATATAGCCTAGTCCCATAAGGATCCTTTTCTTACAAGCATGTGGGAGCTTGTTTTGGGAATTTCCTAGTCCCACAAGGATCTTTAATAGCTGCAATATAATCTCCAAGTGTGGTAAGGATTCCTTAATGTTTCAGAATCCTTTCTTATAAGGAGTCCTTATTCATCCTAGCTACACCAGGAAAGAAGGGCTGGTGGTATTTAATGACAAGTT
>CM055356.1:350432-352932 GCA_029228515.1 Populus alba x Populus x berolinensis | reverse complement strand
CGTCAGCTGCCAGCACCTTGGAACGAGCGCGGCTTGTTAAGGCCCCACGCCCACGCCGCGGATAAGCAGCCCCAACGCGCCCAACGGCTTGGAGCGGGTCCCAGGGACGGTGGCCGGAATCGTGACGTCGCGCCAAGCCGTTGAGGCGCGTTGGGGCTGCCTATTGGTTGGCACGAGCGCTGGCAAATCAGAGTGCGTGCGCGCCCGCAGCCGCGGATAAGCAGCCCCAACGCGCCCAACGGCTTGGAGCGGGTCACAGGGACGGTGGCCGGAATCGTGACGTCGCGCCAAGCCGTTGGGCGCGTTGGGGCTGCCTATTGGTTGGCACGAGCGCTGGCAAATCAGAGTGCGTGCGCGCCCGCAGCCGCGGATAAGCAGCCCCAACGCGCCCAACGGCTTGGAGCGGGTCACAGGGACGGTGGCCGGAATCGTGACGTCGCGCCAAGCCGTTGGGCGCGTTGGGGCTGCCTATTGGTTGGCACGAGCGCTGGCAAATCAGAGTGCGTGCGCGCCCGCAGCCGCGGATAAGCAGCCCCAACGCGCCCAACGGCTTGGAGCGGGTCACAGGGACGGTGGCCGGAATCGGGTCGTCGCCGGCCGGAAAACGGGTCATCGATGGCGGCGTTACTTCGGGCCATGAGGCCCCCCACGTTAGTCCGAGCATAGCAGCAGCCCACAAATCCCCGCGGCAGGCCTATGGGCGCCAGCCAGCGCGCCCCATGGCCAGCCAGGGGGCACCCCCCTAAAGAGCTATAAGTGTTATTGCAGCTCTGGCAGGGGTAGACACTACTAGGTCCCAGCTGTCACCCCCCCTCTAAAAAATTCATTTCTTGGTATTTTGAGCTGAAATTTTGCACATATGTTGGAAAAAATCCAATCCAACTTTATAAATTTTCCCAGATTTTTTCGAGGTCGGGAAGTATTTTTTTTTATTTTCCTACCATTAAAAATCAAGGAAATACGCAAAAATAGGAACCGGCCCGGAATGACCACAAATTCGGCTGGCAGCCTCACAAAAATATGGCTGATTTTACTGGATTGGTTTCATGTGGAAAGCACGACGTTTTCTTGGCGGGATGCGAGAAAACCGGCAGCGCGCATGCGCGGCCAGCGACGTCGGGCTGGCCCCAGCAGCGCCTAGCCTCTCCCGCGCGGGGGGCAGGCAAGAGCGCAGGGGCCCCGGGCCCGAAGGCAGCCCCCCCGCGGGCACGACAGCAAGCCAGCGGGGGCTGTCCGCGCTGCCGATTTTTCCCACTGCTGGCATCGCTGCCGCTGCCCCGGGCCCGAAGGCAGCCCCCCAGCGGGCACGACAGCAAGCCAGCGGGGGCTGTCCGCGCTGCCGATTTTTCCCACTGCTGGCATCGCTGCCGCTGCCCCGGGCCCGAAGGCAGCCCCCCCGCGGGCACGACAGCAAGCCAGCGGGGGCTGTCCGCGCTGCCGATTTTTCCCACTGCTGGCATCGCTGCCGCTGCCCCGGGCCCGAAGGCAGCCCCCGCGGGCACGACAGCAAGCCAGCGGGGGCTGTCCGCGCTGCCGATTTTTCCCACTGCTGGCATCGCTGCCGCTGCCCCGGGCCCGAAGGCAGCCCCCCCGCGGGCACGACAGCAAGCCAGCGGGGGCTGTCCGCGCTGCCGATTTTTCCCACTGCTGGCATCGCTGCCGCTGCCCCGGGCCCGAAGGCAGCCCCCCGCGGGCACGACAGCAAGCCAGCGGGGGCTGTCCGCGCTGCCGATTTTTCCCACTGCTGGCATCGCTGCCGCTGCCCCGGGCCCGAAGGCAGCCCCCCCGCGGGCACGACAGCAAGCCAGCGGGGGCTGTCCGCGCTGCCGATGTTTCCCACTGCTGGCATCGCTGCCGCTGCCCCGGGCCCGAAGGCAGCCCCCCCGCGGGCACGACAGCAAGCCAGAGGGGGCTGTCCGCGCTGCCGATTTTTCCCACTGCTGGCATCGCTGCCGCAGAGTGTGCGTAGCCTCTCCCGCGCGGGGGGCAGGCAAGAGCGCAGGGGGGCAAGGCCCGAAGGCAGCCCCCCGCGGGTAAGATAGCCAGCCAGCAGGGGCTGTCCCCGCGTCAGCCCCCGTTGCGCAGCGCGGCATGGAAATCATTGCCGCGCGCGGCGCGCGCCCAATCGCCCAAGAGCCCAAGGGCCCCCAAGGGCCCCAGGCCCTCAGGCCCCAGCGCCCCAGCGCCAAGCGCAGACGCGGGCGCGGGCGCGGGCGCGGGCGCGGGCGCGCGCGCGCGTGTGATTTTTATAGGGCGGTGGTCGGAATCGGGTCGTCGCCGGCCGGAAAACGGGTCATCGATGGCGGCGTTACTTCGGGCCGTGAGGCCCCCCACGTGTGTAGCAGCAGCTCGCAAATCCCCCGCGGCAGGCCTATGGGCGCCAGCCAGCGCGCCCCATGGCCAGTCGGGGGGCACCCCCCTAAAGAGCTATAAGTGTTATTGCAGCTCTGGCAGGGGCAGACACTACTAGGTCCCAGCTGTCACCCCCCCTCTAAAAAAT
>CM055356.1:340432-342932 GCA_029228515.1 Populus alba x Populus x berolinensis | reverse complement strand
GCTGAAATGTTGGTCACCACGTTGCCTTGCCAAGATTGCCAGCAAGCTTGGCACTCCCATCCAAAGTGACCAGCTTACTTGTAATATGTTGAGAATTTCATATGCTAGAGTTTTAGTAGAACTGGATCTACGTGTAGACTTGAAATCATCTATTGCCATCAACTTACCAAATGGTACCACATTGAACCAACCGGTGATCTATGAGACACTTCCCAGATTCTGCACATTGTGTAAAGTTTTGGGACACAAAACGGGAGCTTGTACCCCTCCTCCTAAACCCGTGGTGGCAAGACCGGTGGATAAGCAAAACCATCCAGCTACCACTACAAACAAGGACCGAAGTGTCTTTAATCGCCTTGGGCCGGTTGATGGGCAGATTGGTGTTGCAACTAGCCAGGGAAAAGCTAACGGGCAGATTGGTGAGTCCTCACATAGTTATGATCCCATGGCTACTGAAGTTGCATCTGGAGAATGGGAAATAGTCAGAAGCAAGAAAGCAAGGAACTCCCCCAGCATTTCCAAACCAAATAATGCTATGGGAAACAAAGGGAGTAGTCAGTCCTCTCAGCAGCCTTTAGATCCACTGCAAGCAGAGGTTGAAGCTGTCTCTGGTGGCTGGGAAGTGGTAAAGGGGAAGAAGTCAAACTCCAGTCACAAGGAAACACCTATAACTGCTACTCACCAGAGGATAACAAGCAAGGACAAGGAAGTGGCATGCAACAATAAGGGCAAGGAAGTGGCAGGCCCATCGGATGTTAGAGTGCGGGGTGATGAATCTATTACTCATCAGAATATCAGTAATGAAGGCACGACAGGTTCAAATGTTGTATTGCTCAGAACAGAAAAGCAATCTCGTGAAGATATTTCGGTTGGCTGCAATGTCAGGACTGGGGAGACGGTTGGTAATGAGATCACTCAGAAAGCAGCTCCTCCGGCTTCCCCAGGTGTGGTTACAAGGAGTAACACTCGGAAATCAGGTGGTAGTGGTAGGAGGCCTCCTACCTCTCCTGCTGGTAAATGATTATCTATTGCTGGAATGTCAGAGGACTCAACAGTCCTCTGAAGCAACATGAGGTGGTTAACCTCATGAAGAAACATAAGATGGATGTTTGTGGGCTTCTGGAGACCAAGTTGCACTCTTCTAAGGTTTCCTCCATGCATAAGTTTCGGATGAAACACTGGAAGTTCCTTACTAATGCTACAGCTGCCAACAATGCCAGAATATTGGTTTTTTGGAATCCATCAACGGTCAAAGTTGAATTACTTGATTGTTCAGCTCAAGGGTTACATGTAATTATCAGCAGCTTAGTCCTCCAGCTTAGCTTCACTGTCACTTTTGTGTATGGATTCAATACAATTGTTGCAAGAAGATCTCTATGGACAGACTTAAGAGCATGGCAGCCTAATTGCCCATGGTTGGTTATGGGTGACTTTAACTCTGTCCTGTCTCAAACTGACAAGCACAATGGAGAGCCTGTCTCCACCTATGAAACATCGGATTTTAGAGAATGTTGTACAGACCTTGGGCTTGTTGATCTCAATTTCACGGGTTGCCACTTTACCTGGAATAATGGAAGAGTATGGAGCAAAATTGATAGAGTTCTGGTCAACTCATCTTGGTCTTCACTACAAGCTCCAGCTCACGTCCACTTCGGCAATCCTGGGGCCTTCACTGATCATTCTCCAGCAATTATTCGGTTTGATTACCAGAACAGACAGGGGAGACGCCATTTTAAATTCTTCAATATGTGGGCTTCTCACGATAATTTCTTGCAGATTATATCTGATAACTGGACCAGCCACATCCAAGGCTCGCCTATGTTCTCTCTTTGTAAGAAGCTCAAGTTTCTGAAGAGACCTTTGAAAGAGCTAAATAAACTACATTTCAGCCACATATCTGAAAGAGTTGCTAGAGCTGAGGCATCACTAGAGAATCACCAAATTGCTCTTCATGATGACAGGGACAATTTACACCTATTGGAGCATGATAAGCAGTTACGGTTGACACTAATGAATCTTAAATCATTGGAGAAAATGTTCTTCTCGCAGAAACTTAAGTGCAACTTTTTCAAAGACAGTGACAGAGGCACAAGCTTTTTTCATGCACTAATGAATCAGAAAAACAGACGGAATTATATTCCTGCTATTCACTGTAGTGATGGCACCCTGACTACATCAGAGGCTGAAATGGGTGAAGAATTCGTAAGGTTCTACCAGCAGCTCCTAGGCTCTTGCAAGGAAACTCTCCCCCTAGATATTGATGTTATTCAAAGTGGGCCCTGCCTCAATGAAAGATCTCATGAGTCTCTTTTAGCTCCTGTATCCAATGACGACATTAAAAATGCTCTGTTTGGTATTGGGAATGATAAAGCTCCAGGGCCGGATGGTTATTCTTCATTCTTCTTCAAAAAATCATGGGATATCATTGGAGGGGATTTTTGTGCAGCTGTTCAGAATTTCTTTACTTCTGGGAAACTTTTGAAGCAAGTTAACCACTCTA
>CM055356.1:333464-335332 GCA_029228515.1 Populus alba x Populus x berolinensis | reverse complement strand
CAACAGTGGGAAAAATCGGCAGCGATGCCAACAGTGGGAAAAATCGGCAGCGCAGATTTTTTGACGAACATGGGCTGGACGCTGGGCTGTCCAGGCCAGGCAGGAAAAATCGTCAAGGGGATGCGCTGACGAAGCAGGGGCTGTTCAGACACAGCGGGCAGTGCTGGAATCGGCAGCGCCGACGAAATCGGCGAAGTCGGCAGAATCGGCAGCCGGTGCTGACGATGAGTCCGGACGATTTATAGTCCTAGGCTTGACGAAAACGACTGGGGGCCTAGGCTCACGCTGGGGCAGTGGCAGCGATGCCAACAGTGGGAAAAATCGGCAGCGATGCCAACAGTGGGAAAAATCGGCAGCGCAGATTTTTTGACGAACATGGGCTGGACGCTGGGCTGTCCAGGCCAGGCAGGAAAAATCGTCAAGGGGATGCGCTGACGAAGCAGGGGCTGTTCAGACACAGCGGGCAGTGCTGGAATCGGCAGCGCCGACGAAATCGGCGAAGTCGGCAGAATCGGCAGCAGGTGGTGACGATGAGTCTGGATGGACGGACTGCATAGTCCAAGGCTTGACGAAAAAGACTGTTGGTCTAGACACTGGGGCAGTGGCAGCCCGTGGGACTGTGTCGCCAGATTCGTCCGCAGCGTTGGCTTATTGGTGCGGTGGGCTGATGCGAGTGGGGACTGGGGGCAGCGGACAGTGAAAGCAAGAGTTTCCCCGAGGCTGCCGGGAAAAACACCGCTCGGGATGGACGGGGTGAGATGACCCGGCTGCCCTCAACGAGTCATTCAATTCTCTGCCCTATCAACATAACTCCCGATGTGTTGTTCGCTATCTTGGAAGAAGAGATCTCTTCCTCCCCGGGATGGCCGGTGCGATTACCCGGCGGCGGCGTTCAAATCACTGCCCTATCGGCTACAACTGCTGATGGGGGGATTAGAGGCCTGCCATGGTGGTGAGGGGAGGCGAAGACCGTGAAAGCAAGAGTTTTCCCGGGGCTCCTCCGGTGGCCGCGGCATGCGGGCTGCTGGTTTTCCCGCATTCCGCCAAGAAAACGTCGTGCTTTCCACATGAAATCAATCCAGTAAAATCAGCCATATTTTTGTGAGGCTGCCAGCCGAATTTGGGTCATTCCGGGCCGGTTCCTATTTTTGCGTATTTCCTTGATTTTTAATGGTAGGAAAATAAAAAAAAATACTTCCCCACCCCGAAAAATTCCGGGATTATTTCTGGAGGTGGACTGGATTTTTGCCAACCTATGTGCAAAATTTCAGCTCAAAATACCAAGAAATGAATTTTTTAGAGGGGGGGTGACAGCTGGGACCTAGTAGTGTCTACCCCTGCCAGAGCTGCAATAACACTTATAGCTCTTTAGGGGGGTGCCCCCCGACTGGCCATGGGGCGCGGGGGATTTGCGAGCTGCTGCTACGCTCGGACTAACGTGGGGGGCCTCACGGCCCGAAGTAACGCCGCCATCGATGACCCGTTTTCCGGCCGGCGACGACCCGATTCCGGCCACCGTCCCTATAAAAATCACACACGCGCGCGCGCCGCCCGCCCGCGCCCGCGCTTGGCGCTGGGGCGCTGGGGCCTGGGGGCCTGGGGCCTGAGGGCCTGGGGCCCTTGGGGGCCCTTGGGCTCTTGGGCGATTGGGCGCGCGCGCGCGCGGCAATGATTCCCAGGCAGCCATGCTGCGCTGCGCAACGGGGGCTGACGCGGGGACAGCCCCTGCTGGCTTGCTATCTTACCCGCGGGGGGGCTGCCTTCGGGCCCTGGCCCCCGCGCTCTTGCCTGCCCCCCGCGCGGGAGAGGCTACTAGGTACACGCTGGGGCAGGGGCAGCGGCAGCGATGCCGACAGTGGGAAAAATCG
>CM055356.1:320964-323464 GCA_029228515.1 Populus alba x Populus x berolinensis | reverse complement strand
GGTGCTGACGATGAGTCCGGACGATTTATAGTCCTAGGCTTGACGAAAACGACTGGGGGCCTAGGCTCACGCTGGGGCAGCGGCAGCGGCAGCGATGCCAACAGTGGGAAAAATCGGCAGCGCAGATTTTTTGACGAACATGGGCTGGACGCTGGGCTGTCCAGGCCAGGCAGGAAAAATCGTCAAGGGGATGCGCTGACGAAGCAGGGGCTGTTCAGACACAGCGGGCAGTGCTGGAATCGGCAGCGCCGACGAAATCGGCGAAGTCGGCAGAATCGGCGGCCGGTGCTGACGATGAGTCCGGACGATTTATAGTCCTAGGCTTGACGAAAACGACTGGGGGCCTAGGCTCACGCTGGGGCAGTGGCAGCGATGCCAACAGTGGGAAAAATCGGCAGCGCAGATTTTTTGACGAACATGGGCTGGACGCTGGGCTGTCCAGGCCAGGCAGGAAAAATCGTCAAGGGGATGCGCTGACGAAGCAGGGGCTGTTCAGACACAGCGGGCAGTGCTGGAATCGGCAGCGCCGACGAAATCGGCGAAGTCGGCAGAATCGGCGGCCGGTGCTGACGATGAGTCCGGACGATTTATAGTCCTAGGCTTGACGAAAACGACTGGGGGCCTAGGCTCACGCTGGGCAGTGGCAGCGATGCCAACAGTGGGAAAAATCGGCAGCGCAGATTTTTTGACGAACATGGGCTGGACGCTGGGCTGTCCAGGCCAGGCAGGAAAAAATCGTCAAGGGGATGCGCTGACGAAGCAGGGGCTGTTCAGACACAGCGGGCAGTGCTGGAATCGGCAGCGCCGACGAAATCGGCGAAGTCGGCAGAATCGGCAGCCGGTGCTGACGATGAGTCCGGACGATTTATAGTCCTAGGCTTGACGAAAACGACTGGGGGCCTAGGCTCACGCTGGGGCAGTGGCAGCGATGCCAACAGTGGGAAAAATCGGCAGCGATGCCAACAGTGGGAAAAATCGGCAGCGCAGATTTTTTGACGAACATGGGCTGGACGCTGGGCTGTCCAGGCCAGGCAGGAAAAATCGTCAAGGGGATGCGCTGACGAAGCAGGGGCTGTTCAGACACAGCGGGCAGTGCTGGAATCGGCAGCGCCGACGAAATCGGCGAAGTCGGCAGAATCGGCAGCAGGTGGTGACGATGAGTCTGGATGGACGGACTGCATAGTCCAAGGCTTGACGAAAAAGACTGTTGGTCTAGACACTGGGGCAGTGGCAGCCCGTGGGACTGTGTCGCCAGATTCGTCCGCAGCGTTGGCTTATTGGTGCGGTGGGCTGATGCGAGTGGGGACTGGGGGCAGCGGACAGTGAAAGCAAGAGTTTCCCCGAGGCTGCCGGAAAAACACCGCTCGGGATGGACGGGGTGAGATGACCCGGCTGCCCTCAACGAGTCATTCAATTCTCTGCCCTATCAACATAACTCCCGATGTGTTGTTCGCTATCTTGGAAGAAGAGATCTCTTCCTCCCCGGGATGGCCGGGTGCGATTACCCGGCGGCGGCGTTCAAATCACTGCCCTATCGGCTACAACTGCTGATGGGGGGATTAGAGGCCTGCCATGGTGGTGAGGGGAGGCGAAGACCGTGAAAGCAAGAGTTTTCCCGGGGCTCCTCCGTGGCCGCGGCATGCGGGCTGCTGGTTTTCCCGCATTCCGCCAAGAAAACGTCGTGCTTTCCACATGAAATCAATCCAGTAAAATCAGCCATATTTTTGTGAGGCTGCCAGCCGAATTTGGGGTCATTCCGGGCCGGTTCCTATTTTTGCGTATTTCCTTGATTTTTAATGGTAGGAAAATAAAAAAAAATACTTCCCCACCCCGAAAAATTCCGGGATTATTTCTGGAGGTGGACTGGATTTTTGCCAACCTATGTGCAAAATTTCAGCTCAAAATACCAAGAAATGAATTTTTTAGAGGGGGGGTGACAGCTGGGACCTAGTAGTGTCTACCCCTGCCAGAGCTGCAATAACACTTATAGCTCTTTAGGGGGGTGCCCCCCGACTGGCCATGGGGCGCGGGGGATTTGCGAGCTGCTGCTACGCTCGGACTAACGTGGGGGGCCTCACGGCCCGAAGTAACGCCGCCATCGATGACCCGTTTTCCGGCCGGCGACGACCCGATTCCGGCCACCGTCCCTATAAAAATCACACACGCGCGCGCCCGCCCGCGCCCGCGCTTGGCGCTGGGGCGCTGGGGCCTGGGCGCTGGGGGCCTGGGGCCTGAGGGCCTGGGGCCCTTGGGGGCCCTTGGGCTCTTGGGCGATTGGGCGCGCGCGCGCGCGGCAATGATTCCCAGGCAGCCATGCTGCGCTGCGCAACGGGGGCTGACGCGGGGACAGCCCCTGCTGGCTTGCTATCTTACCCGCGGGGGGGCTGCCTTCGGGCCCTGGCCCCCCGCGCTCTTGCCTGCCCCCCGCGCGGGAGAGGCTACTAGGTACACGCTGGGGCAGGGGCAGCGGCAGCGATGCCGACAGTGGGAAAAATCGGCA
>CM055356.1:308464-310964 GCA_029228515.1 Populus alba x Populus x berolinensis | reverse complement strand
CGGTGCTGACGATGAGTCCGGACGATTTATAGTCCTAGGCTTGACGAAAACGACTGGGGGCCTAGGCTCACGCTGGGGCAGCGGCAGCGGCAGCGATGCCAACAGTGGGAAAAATCGGCAGCGCAGATTTTTTGACGAACATGGGCTGGACGCTGGGCTGTCCAGGCCAGGCAGGAAAAATCGTCAAGGGGATGCGCTGACGAAGCAGGGGCTGTTCAGACACAGCGGGCAGTGCTGGAATCGGCAGCGCCGACGAAATCGGCGAAGTCGGCAGAATCGGCGGCCGGTGCTGACGATGAGTCCGGACGATTTATAGTCCTAGGCTTGACGAAAACGACTGGGGGCCTAGGCTCACGCTGGGGCAGTGGCAGCGATGCCAACAGTGGGAAAAATCGGCAGCGCAGATTTTTTGACGAACATGGGCTGGACGCTGGGCTGTCCAGGCCAGGCAGGAAAAATCGTCAAGGGGATGCGCTGACGAAGCAGGGGCTGTTCAGACACAGCGGGCAGTGCTGGAATCGGCAGCGCCGACGAAATCGGCGAAGTCGGCAGAATCGGCGGCCGGTGCTGACGATGAGTCCGGACGATTTATAGTCCTAGGCTTGACGAAAACGACTGGGGGCCTAGGCTCACGCTGGGGCAGTGGCAGCGATGCCAACAGTGGGAAAAATCGGCAGCGATGCCAACAGTGGGAAAAATCGGCAGCGCAGATTTTTTGACGAACATGGGCTGGACGCTGGGCTGTCCAGGCCAGGCAGGAAAAATCGTCAAGGGGATGCGCTGACGAAGCAGGGGCTGTTCAGACACAGCGGGCAGTGCTGGAATCGGCAGCGCCGACGAAATCGGCGAAGTCGGCAGAATCGGCAGCCGGTGCTGACGATGAGTCCGGACGATTTATAGTCCTAGGCTTGACGAAAACGACTGGGGGCCTAGGCTCACGCTGGGGCAGTGGCAGCGATGCAACAGTGGGAAAAATCGGCAGCGATGCCAACAGTGGGAAAAATCGGCAGCGCAGATTTTTTGACGAACATGGGCTGGACGCTGGGCTGTCCAGGCCAGGCAGGAAAAATCGTCAAGGGGATGCGCTGACGAAGCAGGGGCTGTTCAGACACAGCGGGCAGTGCTGGAATCGGCAGCGCCGACGAAATCGGCGAAGTCGGCAGAATCGGCGGCCGGTGCTGACGATGAGTCCGGACGATTTATAGTCCTAGGCTTGACGAAAACGACTGGGGGCCTAGGCTCACGCTGGGGCAGTGGCAGCGATGCCAACAGTGGGAAAAATCGGCAGCGCAGATTTTTTGACGAACATGGGCTGGACGCTGGGCTGTCCAGGCCAGGCAGGAAAAATCGTCAAGGGGATGCGCTGACGAAGCAGGGGCTGTTCAGACACAGCGGGCAGTGCTGGAATCGGCAGCGCCGACGAAATCGGCGAAGTCGGCAGAATCGGCGGCCGGTGCTGACGATGAGTCCGGACGATTTATAGTCCTAGGCTTGACGAAAACGACTGGGGGCCTAGGCTCACGCTGGGGCAGTGGCAGCGATGCCAACAGTGGGAAAAATCGGCAGCGATGCCAACAGTGGGAAAAATCGGCAGCGCAGATTTTTTGACGAACATGGGCTGGACGCTGGGCTGTCCAGGCCAGGCAGGAAAAATCGTCAAGGGGATGCGCTGACGAAGCAGGGGCTGTTCAGACACAGCGGGCAGTGCTGGAATCGGCAGCGCCGACGAAATCGGCGAAGTCGGCAGAATCGGCAGCCGGTGCTGACGATGAGTCCGGACGATTTATAGTCCTAGGCTTGACGAAAACGACTGGGGGCCTAGGCTCACGCTGGGGCAGTGGCAGCGATGCCAACAGTGGGAAAAATCGGCAGCGATGCCAACAGTGGGAAAAATCGGCAGCGCAGATTTTTTGACGAACATGGGCTGGACGCTGGGCTGTCCAGGCCAGGCAGGAAAAATCGTCAAGGGGATGCGCTGACGAAGCAGGGGCTGTTCAGACACAGCGGGCAGTGCTGGAATCGGCAGCGCCGACGAAATCGGCGAAGTCGGCAGAATCGGCAGCCGGTGCTGACGATGAGTCCGGACGATTTATAGTCCTAGGCTTGACGAAAACGACTGGGGGCCTAGGCTCACGCTGGGGCAGTGGCAGCGATGCCAACAGTGGGAAAAATCGGCAGCGATGCCAACAGTGGGAAAAATCGGCAGCGCAGATTTTTTGACGAACATGGGCTGGACGCTGGGCTGTCCAGGCCAGGCAGGAAAAATCGTCAAGGGGATGCGCTGACGAAGCAGGGGCTGTTCAGACACAGCGGGCAGTGCTGGAATCGGCAGCGCCGACGAAATCGGCGAAGTCGGCAGAATCGGCAGCAGGTGGTGACGATGAGTCTGGATGGACGGACTGCATAGTCCAAGGCTTGACGAAAAAGACTGTTGGTCTAGACACTGGGGCAGTGGCAGCCCGTGGGACTGTGTCGCCAGATTCGTCCGCAGCGTTGGCTT
>CM055356.1:295964-298464 GCA_029228515.1 Populus alba x Populus x berolinensis | reverse complement strand
AGCGGGCAGTGCTGGAATCGGCAGCGCCGACGAAATCGGCGAAGTCGGCAGAATCGGCAGCAGGTGGTGACGATGAGTCTGGATGGACGGACTGCATAGTCCAAGGCTTGACGAAAAAGACTGTTGGTCTAGACACTGGGGCAGTGGCAGCCCGTGGGACTGTGTCGCCAGATTCGTCCGCAGCGTTGGCTTATTGGTGCGGTGGGCTGATGCGAGTGGGGACTGGGGGCAGCGGACAGTGAAAGCAAGAGTTTCCCCGAGGCTGCCGGGAAAAACACCGCTCGGGATGGACGGGGTGAGATGACCCGGCTGCCCTCAACGAGTCATTCAATTCTCTGCCCTATCAACATAACTCCCGATGTGTTGTTCGCTATCTTGGAAGAAGAGATCTCTTCCTCCCCGGGATGGCCGGGTGCGATTACCCGGCGGCGGCGTTCAAATCACTGCCCTATCGGCTACAACTGCTGATGGGGGGATTAGAGGCCTGCCATGGTGGTGAGGGGAGGCGAAGACCGTGAAAGCAAGAGTTTTCCCGGGGCTCCTCCGGTGGCCGCGGCATGCGGGCTGCTGGTTTTCCCGCATTCCGCCAAGAAAACGTCGTGCTTTCCACATGAAATCAATCCAGTAAAATCAGCCATATTTTTGTGAGGCTGCCAGCCGAATTTGGGGTCATTCCGGGCCGGTTCCTATTTTTGCGTATTTCCTTGATTTTTAATGGTAGGAAAATAAAAAAAAATACTTCCCCACCCCGAAAAATTCCGGGATTATTTCTGGAGGTGGACTGGATTTTTGCCAACCTATGTGCAAAATTTCAGCTCAAAATACCAAGAAATGAATTTTTTAGAGGGGGGGTGACAGCTGGGACCTAGTAGTGTCTACCCCTGCCAGAGCTGCAATAACACTTATAGCTCTTTAGGGGGGTGCCCCCCGACTGGCCATGGGGCGCGGGGGATTTGCGAGCTGCTGCTACGCTCGGACTAACGTGGGGGGCCTCACGGCCCGAAGTAACGCCGCCATCGATGACCCGTTTTCCGGCCGGCGACGACCCGATTCCGGCCACCGTCCCTATAAAAATCACACACGCGCGCGCGCGCCCGCCCGCGCCCGCGCTTGGCGCTGGGGCGCTGGGGCCTGGGGGCCTGGGGCCTGAGGGCCTGGGGCCCTTGGGGGCCCTTGGGCTCTTGGGCGATTGGGCGCGCGCGCGCGCGCGGCAATGATTCCCAGGCAGCCATGCTGCGCTGCGCAACGGGGGCTGACGCGGGGACAGCCCCTGCTGGCTTGCTATCTTACCCGCGGGGGGGCTGCCTTCGGGCCCTGGCCCCCCGCGCTCTTGCCTGCCCCCCGCGCGGGAGAGGCTACTAGGTACACGCTGGGGCAGGGGCAGCGGCAGCGATGCCGACAGTGGGAAAAATCGGCAGCGCGGATTTGTGCCGCTGCAGGCCCGTCGGGGAAAATCGGCAGCGCAGATTTGTGAACCTGCAGGCCCGTCGCGGAAAATCGGCACCGATGCCGACAGTGGGAAAAATCGGCAGCGCGGATTTGTGCCGCTGCAGGCCCGTCGCGGAAAATCGGCAGCGCGGATTTGTGAACCTGCAGGCCCGTCGCGGAAAATCGGCAGCGATGCCGACAGTGAGAAAAATCGGCAGCGCGGATTTGTGCCGCTGCAGGCCCGTCGCGGAAAATCGGCAGCGCGGATTTGTGAACCTGCAGGCCCGTCGTGGAAAATCGGCAGCGATGCCGACAGTGGGAAAAATCGGCAGCGTGGATTTGTGCCGCTGGAGGCCCGTCGCGGAAAATCGGCAGCGCAGATTTGTTGACGAACACGGGCTGGACGCTGGGCTGGCCAGGCCAGGCAGGAAAATTCGTCTAGGGGGCAGGCTCACGGCAACGGGGGCTGACGCGGGGACAGCCCCTGCTGGCTTGCTATCTTGCCCGCGGGGGGGCTGCCTTCGGGCCCTGGCCCCCCGCGCTCTTGCCTGCCCCCCGCGCGGGAGAGGCTAGGCGCTGCAGGGGCCAGCCCGACGTCGCTGGCCGCGGCATGCGCGCTGCTGGTTTTCCCGCATTCCGCCTAGAAAACGTCGTGCTTTCCACATGAAATCAATCCAGTAAAATCAGCCATATTTTTGTGAGGCTGCCAGCCGAATTTGGGGTCATTCCGGGCCGGTTCCTATTTTTGCGTATTTCCTTGATTTTTAATGGTTGGAAAATAAAAAAAAATACTTCCCGACCTCGAAAAAATCTGGGAAAATTTATAAAGGTGGATTGGATTTTTGCCAACCTATGTGCAAAATTTCAGCTCAAAATACCAAGAAATGAATTTTTTAGAGGGGGGGTGACAGCTGGGACCTAGTAGTGTCTACCCCTGCCAGAGCTGCAATAACACTTATAGCTCTTTAGGGGGGTGCCCCCTGACTGGCCATGGGGCGCGCTGGCTGGCGCCCATAGGCCTGCCGCGGGGGATTTGTGAGCTGCTGCTACACTCGGACTAACGTGGGGGGCC
>CM055356.1:285964-288464 GCA_029228515.1 Populus alba x Populus x berolinensis | reverse complement strand
TCGGCAGCGCCGACGAAATCAGCAAAGTCATCAGAATCGGCAGCAGGTGCTGACGATGAGTCCGGACGATTTATAGTCCTAGGCTTGACGAAAACGACTGGGGGCCTAGGCTCACGCTGGGGCAGCGGCAGCGGCAGCGATGCCAACAGTGGGAAAAATCGGCAGCGCAGATTTTTTGACGAACAAGGGCTGGACGCTGGGCTGTCCAGGCCAGGCAGGAAAAATCGTCAAGGGGATGCGCTGACGAAGCAGGGGCTGGTTCAGACACAGCGGGCAGTGCTGGAATCGGCAGCGCCGACGAAATCGGCGAAGTCGGCAGAATCGGCGGCCGGTGCTGACGATGAGTCCGGACGATTTATAGTCCTAGGCTTGACGAAAACGACTGGGGGCCTAGGCTCACGCTGGGGCATGAGGCAGCGATGCCAACAGTGGGAAAAATCGCAGCGATGCCAACAGTGGGAAAAATCGGCAGCGCAGATTTTTTGACGAACATGGGCTGGACGCTGGGCTGTCCAGGCCAGTCAGGAAAAATCGTCAAGGGGATGCGCTGACGAAGCAGGGGCTGTTCAGACACAGCGGGCAGTGCTGGAATCGGCAGCGCCGACGAAATCGGCGAAGTCGGCAGAATCGGCAGCCGGTGCTGACGATGAGTCCGGACGATTTATAGTCCTAGGCTTGACGAAAACGACTGGGGGCCTAGGCTCACGCTGGGGCAGCGGCAGCGGCAGCGATGCCAACAGTGGGAAAAACCGGCAGCGCAGATTTTTTGACGAACAAGGGCGGACGCTGGGCTGTCCAGGCCAGGCAGGAAAAATCGTCAAGGGGATGCGCTGACGAAGCAGGGGCTGTTCAGACACAGCGGGCAGTGCTGGAATCGGCAGCGCCGACGAAATCGGCGAAGACGGCAGAATCGGCGGCCGGTGCTGACGATGAGTCCGGACGATTTATAGTCCTAGGCTTGACGAAAACGACTGGGGGCCTAGGCTCACGCTGGGGCAGTGGCAGCGATGCCAACAGTGGGAAAAATCGGCAGCGCAGATTTTTTGACGAACATGGGCTGGACGCTGGGCTGTCCAGGCCAGGCAGGAAAAATCGTCAAGGGGATGCGCTGACGAAGCAGGGGCTGTTCAGACACAGCGGGCAGTGCTGGAATCGGCAGCGCCGACGAAATCGGCGAAGTCGGCAGAATCGGCGGCCGGTGCTGACGATGAGTCCGGACGATTTATAGTCCTAGCTTGACGAAAACGACTGGGGGCCTAGGCTCACGCTGGGGCAGTGGCAGCGATGCCAACAGTGGGAAAAATTGGCAGCGATGCCAACAGTGGGAAAAAACGGCAGCGCAGATTTTTTGACGAACATGGGCTGGACGCTGGGCTGTCCAGGCCAGGCAGGAAAAATCGTCAAGGGGATGCGCTGACGAAGCAGGGGCTGTTCAGACACAGCGGGCAGTGCTGGAATCGGCAGCGCCGACGAAATCGGCGAAGTCGGCAGAATCGGCGGCCGGTGCTGACGATGAGTCCGGACGAATTATAGTCCTAGGCTTGACGAAAACGACTGGGGGCCTAGGCTCACGCTGGGGCAGCGGCAGCGGCAGCGATGCCAACAGTGGGAAAAATCGGCAGCGCAGATTTTTTGACGAACATGGGCTGGACGCTGGGCTGTCCAGGCCAGGCAGGAAAAATCGTCAAGGGGATGCGCTGACGAAGCAGGGGCTGTTCAGACACAGCGGGCAGTGCTGGAATCGGCACGCCGACGAAATCGTCGAAGTCGGCAGAATCGGCGGCCGGTGCTGACGATGAGTCCCGGACGATTTATAGTCCAAGCTTGACGAAAACGACTGTGGGCCTAGGCTCACGCTGGGGCAGTGAGCAGCGATGCCCAACAGTGGGAAAAATCGGCAAGCGTCATATTTTTTTGACGAACATGGGCTAGGACGCTGGGCTGTCCAGGCCAGGCAGGAAAAAACGTCAAGGGATTGCGCTGACGAAGCATGAGGGCTGTTCAGAGCACAGCGGGCGTGCTGGAATCGGCAAGCGCCGACGAAATCGGGCGAAGTGTCGGCAGAATCGGCGGCCGGTGCTGACGATGAGTCCGGACCGATTTATAGTCCTAGGCTTGACAAAACGACTGGGGGTGCCTAGGCTCACGCTGGGGCAGTGGCAGCGATGCCTAACAGTGGGAAAAAATCGGCAGCGATGCCAACAGTGGGAAAAAAGGATCGGCAGCGAAGATTTTTTGACGAACATGGGCTGGACGCTGGGCTGTCCAGGCCAGTCATGAAAAGACCGTCCAGGGGATGCGCTGACGAAGCATGGCTGTTCAGACACAGATCTAGCGGCAGTGGCTGGAAACGGCAGCGCCGACGAAATCGGCGAAGTCGGCAGAATCGGCGGCCGTCGATGACAATGAGTCCGGACGATTTTTAGTCCTAGGCTTGACGAAAACGAATGGGGGCCTAGGCTCACGCTGGGGCTTGGACGTGGCAGCGATGCCAACAGTG
>CM055356.1:272374-274874 GCA_029228515.1 Populus alba x Populus x berolinensis | reverse complement strand
TGGGCGCGTTGGGGCTGCCTATTGGTTGGCACGAGCGCTGGCAAATCAGAGTGCGTGCGCGCCCGCAGCCGCGGATAAGCAGCCCCAACGCGCCCAACGGCTTGGAGCGGGTCACAGGGACGGTGGCCGGAATCGTGACGTCGCGCCAAGCCGTTGGGCGCGTTGGGGCTGCCTATTGGTTGGCACGAGCGCTGGCAAATCAGAGTGCGTGCGCGCCCGCAGCCGCGGATAAGCAGCCCCAACGCGCCCAACGGCTTGGAGCGGGTCACAGGGACGGTGGCCGGAATCGGGTCGTCGCCGGCCGGAAAACGGGTCATCGATGGCGGCGTTACTTCGGGCCATGAGGCCCCCCACGTTAGTCCGAGCATAGCAGCAGCCCACAAATCCCCCGCGGCAGGCCTATGGGCGCCAGCCAGCGCGCCCCATGGCCAGCCAGGGGGCACCCCCCTAAAGAGCTATAAGTGTTATTGCAGCTCTGGCAGGGGTAGACACTACTAGGTCCCAGCTGTCACCCCCCCTCTAAAAAATTCATTTCTTGGTATTTTGAGCTGAAATTTTGCACATATGTTGGAAAAAATCCAATCCAACTTTATAAATTTTCCCAGATTTTTTCGAGGTCGGGAAGTATTTTTTTTTATTTTCCTACCATTAAAAATCAAGGAAATACGCAAAAATAGGAACCGGCCCGGAATGACCCCAAATTCGGCTGGCAGCCTCACAAAAATATGGCTGATTTTACTGGATTGGTTTCATGTGGAAAGCACGACGTTTTCTTGGCGGGATGCGAGAAAACCGGCAGCGCGCATGCGCGGCCAGCGACGTCGGGCTGGCCCCAGCAGCGCCTAGCCTCTCCCGCGCGGGGGGCAGGCAAGAGCGCAGGGGCCCCGGGCCCGAAGGCAGCCCCCCCGCGGGCAAGACAGCAAGCCAGCGGGGGCTGTCCGCGCTGCCGATTTTTCCCACTGCTGGCATCGCTGCCGCTGCCCCGGGCCCGAAGGCAGCCCCCCCGCGGGCACGACAGCAAGCCAGCGGGGGCTGTCCGCGCTGCCGATTTTTCCCACTGCTGGCATCGCTGCCGCTGCCCCGGGCCCGAAGGCAGCCCCCCCGCGGGCACGACAGCAAGCCAGCGGGGGCTGTCCGCGCTGCCGATTTTTCCCACTGCTGGCATCGCTGCCGCTGCCCCGGGCCCGAAGGCAGCCCCCCCGCGGGCACGACAGCAAGCCAGCGGGGGCTGTCCGCGCTGCCGATTTTTCCCACTGCTGGCATCGCTGCCGCTGCCCCGGGCCCGAAGGCAGCCCCCCCGCGGGCACGACAGCAAGCCAGCGGGGGCTGTCCGCGCTGCCGATTTTTCCCACTGCTGGCATCGCTGCCGCTGCCCCGGGCCCGAAGGCAGCCCCCCCGCGGGCACGACAGCAAGCCAGCGGGGGCTGTCCGCGCTGCCGATTTTTCCCACTGCTGGCATCGCTGCCGCTGCCCCGGGCCCGAAGGCAGCCCCCCCGCGGGCACGACAGCAAGCCAGCGGGGGCTGTCCGCGCTGCCGATTTTTCCCACTGCTGGCATCGCTGCCGCTGCCCCGGGCCCGAAGGCAGCCCCCCCGCGGGCACGACAGCAAGCCAGCGGGGGCTGTCCGCGCTGCCGATTTTTCCCACTGCTGGCATCGCTGCCGCTGCCCCGGGCCCGAAGGCAGCCCCCCCGCGGGCACGACAGCAAGCCAGAGGGGGCTGTCCGCGCTGCCGATTTTTCCCACTGCTGGCATCGCTGCCGCAGAGTGTGCGTAGCCTCTCCCGCGCGGGGGGCAGGCAAGAGCGCAGGGGGGCAAGGCCCGAAGGCAGCCCCCCCGCGGGTAAGATAGCCAGCCAGCAGGGGCTGTCCCCGCGTCAGCCCCCGTTGCGCAGCGCGGCATGGAAATCATTGCCGCGCGCGCGCGCGCCCAATCGCCCAAGAGCCCAAGGGCCCCCAAGGGCCCCAGGCCCTCAGGCCCCAGCGCCCCAGCGCCAAGCGCAGACGCGGGCGCGGGCGCGGGCGGGCGCGCGCGTGTGATTTTTATAGGGCGGTGGTCGGAATCGGGTCGTCGCCGGCCGGAAAACGGGTCATCGATGGCGGCGTTACTTCGGGCCGTGAGGCCCCCCACGTGTGTAGCAGCAGCTCGCAAATCCCCCGCGGCAGGCCTATGGGCGCCAGCCAGCGCGCCCCATGGCCAGTCGGGGGGCACCCCCTAAAGAGCTATAAGTGTTATTGCAGCTCTGGCAGGGGCAGACACTACTAGGTCCCAGCTGTCACCCCCCTCTAAAAAATTCATTTCTTGGTATTTTGAGCTGAAATTTTGCACATAGGTTGGCAAAAATCCAATCCACCTTTATAAATTTTCCCAGATTTTTTCGAGGTCGGGAAGTATTTTTTTTTATTTTCCTACCATTAAAAATCAAGGAAATACGCAAAAATAGGAACCGGCCCGGAATGACCCCAAATTCGGCTGGCAGCCTCACAAAAATATGGCTGATTT
>CM055356.1:232153-262274 GCA_029228515.1 Populus alba x Populus x berolinensis | reverse complement strand
CATGTATGCTTCTGCTACTTGTTCTACATCACACTTCCTTCCGCAAACGGCGAAACGCTTTGACTCGTGAGTTTCGCGGCATTCCGACTTCGATGCCCCGGTTGCCGAAATTCAGTTGCCTTTGAATTTCGGGTGATCCCTCTTGAGCATGTATGCTTCTGCTACTTGTTCTACATCACACTTCCTTCCGCAAACGGCGAAACGCTTTGACTCGGTGAGTTTCGCGGCATCATTCCGACTTCGATGCCCCGGTTGCCGAAATTCAGTTGCCTTTGAATTTCGGGTGATCCCTCTTGAGCATGTATGCTTCTGCTACTTGTTCTACATCACACTTCTTCCGCAAACGGCGAAACGCTTTGACTCGGTGAGTTTCGCGGCATTCCGACTTCGATGCCCCGTTGCCGAAATTCAGTTGCCTTTGAATTTCGGTGATCCCTCTTGAGCATGTATGCTTCTGCTACTTGTTCTACATCAGACTTCTTCCTTCCGCAAACGGCGAAACGCTTTGACTCGGTGAGTTTCGCGGCATTCCGACTTCGATGCCCGGTTGCCGAAATTCAGTTGCCTTTGAATTTCGGGTGATCCCTCTTGAGCATGTATGCTTCTGCTACTTGTTCTACATCAGACTTCTTCCGCAAGGCGAAACGCTTTGACTCGGTGAGTTTCGCGGCATTCCGACTTCGATGCCCCGGTTGCCGAAATTCAGTTGCCTTTGAATTTCGGGTGATCCCTCTTGAGCATGTATGCTTCTGCTACTTGTTCTACATCAGACTTCCTTCCGCAAACGGCGAAACGCTTTGACTCGGTGAGTTTCGCGGCATTCCGACTTCGATGCCCCGGTTGCCGAAATTCAGTTGCCTTTGAATTTCGGGTGATCCCTCTTGAGCATGTATGCTTCTGCTACTTGTTCTACATCACACTTCTTCCGCAAACGGCGAAACGCTTTGACTCGGTGAGTTTCGCGGCATTCCGACTTCGATGCCCCGGTTGCCGAAATTCAGTTGCCTTTGAATTTCGGGTGATCCCTCTTGAGCATGTATGCTTCTGCTACTTGTTCTACATCAGACTTCTTCCGCAAACGGCGAAACGCTTTGACTCGGTGAGTTTCGCGGCATTCCGACTTCGATGCCCCGGTTGCCGAAATTCAGTTGCCTTTGAATTTCGGGTGATCCCTCTTGAGCATGTATGCTTCTGCTACTTGTTCTACATCACACTTCCTTCCGCAAACGGCGAAACGCTTTGACTCGGTGAGTTTCGCGGCATTCCGACTTCGATGCCCCGGTTGCCGAAATTCAGTTGCCTTTGAATTTCGGGTGATCCCTCTTGAGCATGTATGCTTCTGCTACTTGTTCTACATCACACTTCTTCCGCAAACGGCGAAACGCTTTGACTCGGTGAGTTTCGCGGCATTCCGACTTCGATGCCCCGGTTGCCGAAATTCAGTTGCCTTTGAATTTCGGGTGATCCCTCTTGAGCATGTATGCTTCTGCTACTTGTTCTACATCACACTTCTTCCGCAAACGGCGAAACGCTTTGACTCGGTGAGTTTCGCGGCATTCCGACTTCGATGCCCCGGTTGCCGAAATTCAGTTGCCTTTGAATTTCGGGTGATCCTCTTGAGCATGTATGCTTCTGCTACTTGTTCTACATCACACTTCTTCCGCAAACGGCGAAACGCTTTGACTCGGTGAGTTTCGCGGCATTCCGACTTCGATGCCCCGTTGCCGAAATTCAGTTGCCTTTGAATTTCGGTGATCCCTCTTGAGCATGTATGCTTCTGCTACTTGTTCTACATCAGACTTCTTCCGCAAACGGCGAAACGCTTTGACTCGGTGAGTTTCGCGGCATTCCGACTTCGATGCCCCGGTTGCCGAAATTCAGTTGCCTTTGAATTTCGGTGATCCCTCTTGAGCATGTATGCTTCTGCTACTTGTTCTACATCAGACTTCTTCCGCAAACGGCGAAACGCTTTGACTCGGTGAGTTTCGCGGCATTCCGACTTCGATGCCCCGGTTGCCGAAATTCAGTTGCCTTTGAATTTCGGGTGATCCCTCTTGAGCATGTATGCTTCTGCTACTTGTTCTACATCACACTTCTTCCGCAAACGGCGAAACGCTTTGACTCGGTGAGTTTCGCGGCATTCCGACTTCGATGCCCGGTTGCCGAAATTCAGTTGCCTTTGAATTTCGGGTGATCCCTCTTGAGCATGTATGCTTCTGCTACTTGTTCTACATCACACTTCCTTCCGCAAACGGCGAAACGCTTTGACTCGGTGAGTTTCGCGGCATTCCGACTTCGATGCCCCGGTTGCCGAAATTCAGTTGCCTTTGAATTTCGGGTGATCCCTCTTGAGCATGTATGCTTCTGCTACTTGTTCTACATCACACTTCCTTCCGCAAACGGCGAAACGCTTTGACTCGGTGAGTTTCGCGGCATTCCGACTTCGATGCCCCGGTTGCCGAAATTCAGTTGCCTTTGAATTTCGGGTGATCCCTCTTGAGCATGTATGCTTCTGCTACTTGTTCTACATCACACTTCTTCCGCAAACGGCGAAACGCTTTGACTCGGTGAGTTTCGCGGCATTCCGACTTCGATGCCCCGGTTGCCGAAATTCAGTTGCCTTTGAATTTCGGGTGATCCCTCTTGAGCATGTATGCTTCTGCTACTTGTTCTACATCACACTTCTTCCGCAAAAGGCGAAACGCTTTGACTCGGTGAGTTTCGCGGCATTCCGACTTCGATGCCCCGGTTGCCGAAATTCAGTTGCCTTTGAATTTCGGGTGATCCCTCTTGAGCATGTATGCTTCTGCTACTTGTTCTACATCACACTTCTTCCGCAAACGGCGAAACACTTTGACTCGGTGAGTTTCGCGGCATTCCGACTTCGATGCCCGGTTGCCGAAATTCAGTTGCCTTTGAATTTCGGGTGATCCCTCTTGAGCATGTATGCTTCTGCTACTTGTTCTACATCACACTTCTTCCGCAAACGGCGAAACGCTTTGACTCGGTGAGTTTCGCGGCATTCCGACTTCGATGCCCCGGTTGCCGAAATTCAGTTGCCTTTGAATTTCGGGTGATCCCTCTTGAGCATGTATGCTTCTGCTACTTGTTCTACATCACACTTCCTTCCGCAAACGGCGAAACGCTTTGACTCGGTGAGTTTCGCGGCATTCCGACTTCGATGCCCCGGTTGCCGAAATTCAGTTGCCTTTGAATTTCGGGTGATCCCTCTTGAGCATGTATGCTTCTGCTACTTGTTCTACATCACACTTCTTCCGCAAAGCGAAACGCTTTGACTCGGTGAGTTTCGCGGCATTCCGACTTCGATGCCCCGGTTGCCGAAATTCAGTTGCCTTTGAATTTCGGGTGATCCCTCTTGAGCATGTATGCTTCTGCTACTTGTTCTACATCACACTTCCTTCCGCAAACGGCGAAACGCTTTGACTCGGTGAGTTTCGCGGCATTCCGACTTCGATGCCCCGGTTGCCGAAATTCAGTTGCCTTTGAATTTCGGGTGATCCCTTTGAGCATGTATGCTTCTGCTACTTGTTCTACATCACTTCCTTCCGCAAACGGCGAAACGCTTTGACTCGGTGAGTTTCGCGGCATTCCGACTTCGATGCCCCGGTTGCCGAAATTCAGTTGCCTTTGAATTTCGGGTGATCCCTCTTGAGCATGTATGCTTCTGCTACTTGTTCTACATCAGACTTCCTTCCGCAAACGGCGAAACGCTTTGACTCGGTGAGTTTCGCGGCATTCCGACTTCGATGCCCCGGTTGCCGAAATTCAGTTGCCTTTGAATTTCGGGTGATCCCTCTTGAGCATGTATGCTTCTGCTACTTGTTCTACATCAGACTTCTTCCGCAAACGCGAAACGCTTTGACTCGGTGAGTTTCGCGGCATTCCGACTTCGATGCCCCGGTTGCCGAAATTCAGTTGCCTTTGAATTTCGGGTGATCCCTCTTGAGCATGTATGCTTCTGCTACTTGTTCTACATCACACTTCTTCCGCAAGGCGAAACGCTTTGACTCGGTGAGTTTCGCGGCATTCCGACTTCGATGCCCCGGTTGCCGAAATTCAGTTGCCTTTGAATTTCGGGTGATCCCTCTTGAGCATGTATGCTTCTGCTACTTGTTCTACATCACACTTCTTCCGCAAACGGCGAAACGCTTTGACTCGGTGAGTTTCGCGGCATTCCGACTTCGATGCCCCGGTTGCCGAAATTCAGTTGCCTTTGAATTTCGGGTGATCCCTCTTGAGCATGTATGCTTCTGCTACTTGTTCTACATCACACTTCTTCCGCAAACGGCGAAACGCTTTGACTCGGTGAGTTTCGCGGCATTCCGACTTCGATGCCCCGGTTGCCGAAATTCAGTTGCCTTTGAATTTCGGGTGATCCCTCTTGAGCATGTATGCTTCTGCTACTTGTTCTACATCACACTTCTTCCGCAAACGGCGAAACGCTTTGACTCGGTGAGTTTCGCGGCATTCCGACTTCGATGCCCCGGTTGCCGAAATTCAGTTGCCTTTGAATTTCGGGTGATCCCTCTTGAGCATGTATGCTTCTGCTACTTGTTCTACATCACACTTCTTCCGCAAACGGCGAAACGCTTTGACTCGGTGAGTTTCGCGGCATTCCGACTTCGATGCCCCGGTTGCCGAAATTCAGTTGCCTTTGAATTTCGGGTGATCCCTCTTGAGCATGTATGCTTCTGCTACTTGTTCTACATCACTTCTTCCGCAAACGCGAAACGCTTTGACTCGGTGAGTTTCGCGGCATTCCGACTTCGATGCCCCGTTGCCGAAATTCAGTTGCCTTTGAATTTCGGGTGATCCCTCTTGAGCATGTATGCTTCTGCTACTTGTTCTACATCAGACTTCTTCCGCAAACGGCGAAACGCTTTGACTCGGTGAGTTTTCGGCGCATTCCGACTTCGATGCCCCGGTTGCCGAAATTCAGTTGCCTTTGAATTTCGGTGATCCCTCTTGAGCATGTATGCTTCTGCTACTTGTTCTACATCACACTTCTTCCGCAAACGGCGAAACGCTTTGACTCGGTGAGTTTCGCGGCATTCCGACTTCGATGCCCGGTTGCCGAAATTCAGTTGCCTTTGAATTTCGGGTGATCCCTCTTGAGCATGTATGCTTCTGCTACTTGTTCTACATCACACTTCCTTCCGCAAACGGCGAAACGCTTTGACTCGGTGAGTTTCGCGGCATTCCGACTTCGATGCCCCGGTTGCCGAAATTCAGTTGCCTTTGAATTTCGGGTGATCCCTCTTGAGCATGTATGCTTCTGCTACTTGTTCTACATCAACTTCCTTCCGCAAACGGCGAAACGCTTTGACTCGGTGAGTTTCGCGGCATTCCGACTTCGATGCCCGTTGCCGAAAATTATTTGCCTTTGGGGTGTCTATATATTTTGAGCATGTATTTTTCTTTGGTCTGTTTCCTTTTTTTTTCCGCAAAAACGCTTTTCGCTTTGACTTTTTGGGCATTCACTTTATGCCCCTTTTGCAAATTCATTATTTGAATTTTATATTTTGAGCATGTATGCTTTTTTTTTGTGTTTTATTTAAACTTTTTTTTAAGTTGGGAAACGACTTGCCCCGGTGCCGAAATTCAGTTGCCTTTGAATTTCGGGTGATCCCTCTTGAGCATGTATGCTTCTGCTACTTGTTCTACATCAGACTTCTTCCAACAAGCGAAACGCTTTGACTCGGTGAGTTTCGCGGCATTCCGACTTCGATGCCCCGGTTGCCGAAATTCAGTTGCCTTTGAATTTCGGGTGATCCCTCTTGAGCATGTATGCTTCTGCTACTTGTTCTACATCAACTTCCTTCCGCAAACGGCGAAACGCTTTGACTCGGTGAGTTTCGCGGCATTCCGACTTCGATGCCCGGTTGCCGAAATTCAGTTGCCTTTGAATTTCGGGTGATCCCTCTTGAGCATGTATGCTTCTGCTACTTGTTCTACATCACACTTCCTTCCGCAAACGCGAAACGCTTTGACTCGGTGAGTTTCGCGGCATTCCGACTTCGATGCCCCGGTTGCCGAAATTCAGTTGCCTTTGAATTTCGGGTGATCCCTCTTGAGCATGTATGCTTCTGCTACTTGTTCTACATCAGACTTCCTTCCGCAAACGGCGAAACGCTTTGACTCGGTGAGTTTCGCGGCATTCCGACTTCGATGCCCCGGTTGCCGAAATTCAGTTGCCTTTGAATTTCGGGTGATCCCTCTTGAGCATGTATGCTTCTGCTACTTGTTCTACATCACACTTCTTCCGCAAACGGCGAAACGCTTTGACTCGGTGAGTTTCGCGGCATTCCGACTTCGATGCCCCGGTTGCCGAAATTCAGTTGCCTTTGAATTTCGGGTGATCCCTCTTGAGCATGTATGCTTCTGCTACTTGTTCTACATCACACTTCCTTCCGCAAACGGCGAAACGCTTTGACTCGGTGAGTTTCGCGGCATTCCGACTTCGATGCCCCGGTTGCCGAAATTCAGTTGCCTTTGAATTTCGGGTGATCCCTCTTGAGCATGTATGCTTCTGCTACTTGTTCTACATCAGACTTCCTTCCGCAAAGGCGAAACGCTTTGACTCGGTGAGTTTCGCGGCATTCCGACTTCGATGCCCCGGTTGCCGAAATTCAGTTGCCTTTGAATTTCGGGTGATCCCTCTTGAGCATGTATGCTTCTGCTACTTGTTCTACATCACACTTCTTCCGCAAACGGCGAAACGCTTTGACTCGGTGAGTTTCGCGGCATTCCGACTTCGATGCCCCGGTTGCCGAAATTCAGTTGCCTTTGAATTTCGGGTGATCCCTCTTGAGCATGTATGCTTCTGCTACTTGTTCTACATCACACTTCCTTCCGCAAACGGCGAAACGCTTTGACTCGGTGAGTTTCGCGGCATTCCGACTTCGATGCCCCGGTTGCCGAAATTCAGTTGCCTTTGAATTTCGGGTGATCCCTCTTGAGCATGTATGCTTCTGCTACTTGTTCTACATCACACTTCCTTCCGCAAACGGCGAAACGCTTTGACTCGGTGAGTTTCGCGGCATTCCGACTTCGATGCCCCGGTTGCCGAAATTCAGTTGCCTTTGAATTTCGGGTGATCCCTCTTGAGCATGTATGCTTCTGCTACTTGTTCTACATCACACTTCCTTCCGCAAACGGCGAAACGCTTTGACTCGGTGAGTTTCGCGGCATTCCGACTTCGATGCCCCGGTTGCCGAAATTCAGTTGCCTTTGAATTTCGGGTGATCCCTCTTGAGCATGTATGCTTCTGCTACTTGTTCTACATCAGACTTCTTCCGCAAACGGCGAAACGCTTTGACTCGGTGAGTTTCGCGGCATTCCGACTTCGATGCCCCGGTTGCCGAAATTCAGTTGCCTTTGAATTTCGGGTGATCCCTCTTGAGCATGTATGCTTCTGCTACTTGTTCTACATCACACTTCCTTCCGCAAACGGCGAAACGCTTTGACTCGGTGAGTTTCGCGGCATTCCGACTTCGATGCCCCGGTTGCCGAAATTCAGTTGCCTTTGAATTTCGGGTGATCCCTCTTGAGCATGTATGCTTCTGCTACTTGTTCTACATCACACTTCCTTCCGCAAACGGCGAAACGCTTTGACTCGGTGAGTTTCGCGGCATTCCGACTTCGATGCCCCGGTTGCCGAAATTCAGTTGCCTTTGAATTTCGGGTGATCCCTCTTGAGCATGTATGCTTCTGCTACTTGTTCTACATCACACTTCCTTCCGCAAACGGCGAAACGCTTTGACTCGGTGAGTTTCGCGGCATTCCGACTTCGATGCCCCGGTTGCCGAAATTCAGTTGCCTTTGAATTTCGGGTGATCCCTCTTGAGCATGTATGCTTCTGCTACTTGTTCTACATCACACTTCCTTCCGCAAACGGCGAAACGCTTTGACTCGGTGAGTTTCGCGGCATTCCGACTTCGATGCCCCGGTTGCCGAAATTCAGTTGCCTTTGAATTTCGGGTGATCCCTCTTGAGCATGTATGCTTCTGCTACTTGTTCTACATCACACTTCCTTCCGCAAACGGCGAAACGCTTTGACTCGGTGAGTTTCGCGGCATTCCGACTTCGATGCCCCGGTTGCCGAAATTCAGTTGCCTTTGAATTTCGGGTGATCCCTCTTGAGCATGTATGCTTCTGCTACTTGTTCTACATCACACTTCCTTCCGCAAACGGCGAAACGCTTTGACTCGGTGAGTTTCGCGGCATTCCGACTTCGATGCCCCGGTTGCCGAAATTCAGTTGCCTTTGAATTTCGGGTGATCCCTCTTGAGCATGTATGCTTCTGCTACTTGTTCTACATCACACTTCCTTCCGCAAACGGCGAAACGCTTTGACTCGGTGAGTTTCGCGGCATTCCGACTTCGATGCCCCGGTTGCCGAAATTCAGTTGCCTTTGAATTTCGGGTGATCCCTCTTGAGCATGTATGCTTCTGCTACTTGTTCTACATCAGACTTCCTTCCGCAAACGGCGAAACGCTTTGACTCGGTGAGTTTCGCGGCATTCCGACTTCGATGCCCCGGTTGCCGAAATTCAGTTGCCTTTGAATTTCGGGTGATCCCTCTTGAGCATGTATGCTTCTGCTACTTGTTCTACATCACACTTCTTCCGCAAACGGCGAAACGCTTTGACTCGGTGAGTTTCGCGGCATTCCGACTTCGATGCCCCGGTTGCCGAAATTCAGTTGCCTTTGAATTTCGGGTGATCCCTCTTGAGCATGTATGCTTCTGCTACTTGTTCTACATCACACTTCTTCCGCAAACGGCGAAACGCTTTGACTCGGTGAGTTTCGCGGCATTCCGACTTCGATGCCCCGGTTGCCGAAATTCAGTTGCCTTTGAATTTCGGGTGATCCCTCTTGAGCATGTATGCTTCTGCTACTTGTTCTACATCACACTTCCTTCCGCAAACGGCGAAACGCTTTGACTCGGTGAGTTTCGCGGCATTCCGACTTCGATGCCCCGGTTGCCGAAATTCAGTTGCCTTTGAATTTCGGGTGATCCCTCTTGAGCATGTATGCTTCTGCTACTTGTTCTACATCAGACTTCTTCCGCAAACGGCGAAACGCTTTGACTCGGTGAGTTTCGCGGCATTCCGACTTCGATGCCCCGGTTGCCGAAATTCAGTTGCCTTTGAATTTCGGGTGATCCCTCTTGAGCATGTATGCTTCTGCTACTTGTTCTACATCACACTTCCTTCCGCAAACGGCGAAACGCTTTGACTCGGTGAGTTTCGCGGCATTCCGACTTCGATGCCCCGGTTGCCGAAATTCAGTTGCCTTTGAATTTCGGGTGATCCCTCTTGAGCATGTATGCTTCTGCTACTTGTTCTACATCACACTTCCTTCCGCAAACGGCGAAACGCTTTGACTCGGTGAGTTTCGCGGCATTCCGACTTCGATGCCCCGGTTGCCGAAATTCAGTTGCCTTTGAATTTCGGGTGATCCCTCTTGAGCATGTATGCTTCTGCTACTTGTTCTACATCAGACTTCCTTCCGCAAACGGCGAAACGCTTTGACTCGGTGAGTTTCGCGGCATTCCGACTTCGATGCCCCGGTTGCCGAAATTCAGTTGCCTTTGAATTTCGGGTGATCCCTCTTGAGCATGTATGCTTCTGCTACTTGTTCTACATCACACTTCCTTCCGCAAACGGCGAAACGCTTTGACTCGGTGAGTTTCGCGGCATTCCGACTTCGATGCCCCGGTTGCCGAAATTCAGTTGCCTTTGAATTTCGGGTGATCCCTCTTGAGCATGTATGCTTCTGCTACTTGTTCTACATCACACTTCTTCCGCAAACGGCGAAACGCTTTGACTCGGTGAGTTTCGCGGCATTCCGACTTCGATGCCCCGGTTGCCGAAATTCAGTTGCCTTTGAATTTCGGGTGATCCCTCTTGAGCATGTATGCTTCTGCTACTTGTTCTACATCACACTTCCTTCCGCAAACGGCGAAACGCTTTGACTCGGTGAGTTTCGCGGCATTCCGACTTCGATGCCCCGGTTGCCGAAATTCAGTTGCCTTTGAATTTCGGGTGATCCCTCTTGAGCATGTATGCTTCTGCTACTTGTTCTACATCACACTTCCTTCCGCAAACGGCGAAACGCTTTGACTCGGTGAGTTTCGCGGCATTCCGACTTCGATGCCCCGGTTGCCGAAATTCAGTTGCCTTTGAATTTCGGGTGATCCCTCTTGAGCATGTATGCTTCTGCTACTTGTTCTACATCACACTTCTTCCGCAAACGGCGAAACGCTTTGACTCGGTGAGTTTCGCGGCATTCCGACTTCGATGCCCCGGTTGCCGAAATTCAGTTGCCTTTGAATTTCGGGTGATCCCTCTTGAGCATGTATGCTTCTGCTACTTGTTCTACATCAGACTTCTTCCGCAAACGGCGAAACGCTTTGACTCGGTGAGTTTCGCGGCATTCCGACTTCGATGCCCCGGTTGCCGAAATTCAGTTGCCTTTGAATTTCGGGTGATCCCTCTTGAGCATGTATGCTTCTGCTACTTGTTCTACATCACACTTCTTCCGCAAACGGCGAAACGCTTTGACTCGGTGAGTTTCGCGGCATTCCGACTTCGATGCCCCGGTTGCCGAAATTCAGTTGCCTTTGAATTTCGGGTGATCCCTCTTGAGCATGTATGCTTCTGCTACTTGTTCTACATCACACTTCCTTCCGCAAACGGCGAAACGCTTTGACTCGGTGAGTTTCGCGGCATTCCGACTTCGATGCCCCGGTTGCCGAAATTCAGTTGCCTTTGAATTTCGGGTGATCCCTCTTGAGCATGTATGCTTCTGCTACTTGTTCTACATCACACTTCCTTCCGCAAACGGCGAAACGCTTTGACTCGGTGAGTTTCGCGGCATTCCGACTTCGATGCCCCGGTTGCCGAAATTCAGTTGCCTTTGAATTTCGGGTGATCCCTCTTGAGCATGTATGCTTCTGCTACTTGTTCTACATCACACTTCTTCCGCAAACGGCGAAACGCTTTGACTCGGTGAGTTTCGCGGCATTCCGACTTCGATGCCCCGGTTGCCGAAATTCAGTTGCCTTTGAATTTCGGGTGATCCCTCTTGAGCATGTATGCTTCTGCTACTTGTTCTACATCACACTTCTTCCGCAAACGGCGAAACGCTTTGACTCGGTGAGTTTCGCGGCATTCCGACTTCGATGCCCCGGTTGCCGAAATTCAGTTGCCTTTGAATTTCGGGTGATCCCTCTTGAGCATGTATGCTTCTGCTACTTGTTCTACATCACACTTCCTTCCGCAAACGGCGAAACGCTTTGACTCGGTGAGTTTCGCGGCATTCCGACTTCGATGCCCCGGTTGCCGAAATTCAGTTGCCTTTGAATTTCGGGTGATCCCTCTTGAGCATGTATGCTTCTGCTACTTGTTCTACATCAGACTTCCTTCCGCAAACGGCGAAACGCTTTGACTCGGTGAGTTTCGCGGCATTCCGACTTCGATGCCCCGGTTGCCGAAATTCAGTTGCCTTTGAATTTCGGGTGATCCCTCTTGAGCATGTATGCTTCTGCTACTTGTTCTACATCAGACTTCTTCCGCAAACGGCGAAACGCTTTGACTCGGTGAGTTTCGCGGCATTCCGACTTCGATGCCCCGGTTGCCGAAATTCAGTTGCCTTTGAATTTCGGGTGATCCCTCTTGAGCATGTATGCTTCTGCTACTTGTTCTACATCACACTTCCTTCCGCAAACGGCGAAACGCTTTGACTCGGTGAGTTTCGCGGCATTCCGACTTCGATGCCCCGGTTGCCGAAATTCAGTTGCCTTTGAATTTCGGGTGATCCCTCTTGAGCATGTATGCTTCTGCTACTTGTTCTACATCAGACTTCCTTCCGCAAACGGCGAAACGCTTTGACTCGGTGAGTTTCGCGGCATTCCGACTTCGATGCCCCGGTTGCCGAAATTCAGTTGCCTTTGAATTTCGGGTGATCCCTCTTGAGCATGTATGCTTCTGCTACTTGTTCTACATCAGACTTCCTTCCGCAAACGGCGAAACGCTTTGACTCGGTGAGTTTCGCGGCATTCCGACTTCGATGCCCCGGTTGCCGAAATTCAGTTGCCTTTGAATTTCGGGTGATCCCTCTTGAGCATGTATGCTTCTGCTACTTGTTCTACATCACACTTCCTTCCGCAAACGGCGAAACGCTTTGACTCGGTGAGTTTCGCGGCATTCCGACTTCGATGCCCCGGTTGCCGAAATTCAGTTGCCTTTGAATTTCGGGTGATCCCTCTTGAGCATGTATGCTTCTGCTACTTGTTCTACATCACACTTCTTCCGCAAACGGCGAAACGCTTTGACTCGGTGAGTTTCGCGGCATTCCGACTTCGATGCCCCGGTTGCCGAAATTCAGTTGCCTTTGAATTTCGGGTGATCCCTCTTGAGCATGTATGCTTCTGCTACTTGTTCTACATCAGACTTCTTCCGCAAACGGCGAAACGCTTTGACTCGGTGAGTTTCGCGGCATTCCGACTTCGATGCCCCGGTTGCCGAAATTCAGTTGCCTTTGAATTTCGGGTGATCCCTCTTGAGCATGTATGCTTCTGCTACTTGTTCTACATCAGACTTCCTTCCGCAAACGGCGAAACGCTTTGACTCGGTGAGTTTCGCGGCATTCCGACTTCGATGCCCCGGTTGCCGAAATTCAGTTGCCTTTGAATTTCGGGTGATCCCTCTTGAGCATGTATGCTTCTGCTACTTGTTCTACATCACACTTCCTTCCGCAAACGGCGAAACGCTTTGACTCGGTGAGTTTCGCGGCATTCCGACTTCGATGCCCCGGTTGCCGAAATTCAGTTGCCTTTGAATTTCGGGTGATCCCTCTTGAGCATGTATGCTTCTGCTACTTGTTCTACATCACACTTCTTCCGCAAACGGCGAAACGCTTTGACTCGGTGAGTTTCGCGGCATTCCGACTTCGATGCCCCGGTTGCCGAAATTCAGTTGCCTTTGAATTTCGGGTGATCCCTCTTGAGCATGTATGCTTCTGCTACTTGTTCTACATCACACTTCTTCCGCAAACGGCGAAACGCTTTGACTCGGTGAGTTTCGCGGCATTCCGACTTCGATGCCCCGGTTGCCGAAATTCAGTTGCCTTTGAATTTCGGGTGATCCCTCTTGAGCATGTATGCTTCTGCTACTTGTTCTACATCAGACTTCCTTCCGCAAACGGCGAAACGCTTTGACTCGGTGAGTTTCGCGGCATTCCGACTTCGATGCCCCGGTTGCCGAAATTCAGTTGCCTTTGAATTTCGGGTGATCCCTCTTGAGCATGTATGCTTCTGCTACTTGTTCTACATCAGACTTCTTCCGCAAACGGCGAAACGCTTTGACTCGGTGAGTTTCGCGGCATTCCGACTTCGATGCCCCGGTTGCCGAAATTCAGTTGCCTTTGAATTTCGGGTGATCCCTCTTGAGCATGTATGCTTCTGCTACTTGTTCTACATCAGACTTCCTTCCGCAAACGGCGAAACGCTTTGACTCGGTGAGTTTCGCGGCATTCCGACTTCGATGCCCCGGTTGCCGAAATTCAGTTGCCTTTGAATTTCGGGTGATCCCTCTTGAGCATGTATGCTTCTGCTACTTGTTCTACATCACACTTCCTTCCGCAAACGGCGAAACGCTTTGACTCGGTGAGTTTCGCGGCATTCCGACTTCGATGCCCCGGTTGCCGAAATTCAGTTGCCTTTGAATTTCGGGTGATCCCTCTTGAGCATGTATGCTTCTGCTACTTGTTCTACATCAGACTTCCTTCCGCAAACGGCGAAACGCTTTGACTCGGTGAGTTTCGCGGCATTCCGACTTCGATGCCCCGGTTGCCGAAATTCAGTTGCCTTTGAATTTCGGGTGATCCCTCTTGAGCATGTATGCTTCTGCTACTTGTTCTACATCAGACTTCCTTCCGCAAACGGCGAAACGCTTTGACTCGGTGAGTTTCGCGGCATTCCGACTTCGATGCCCCGGTTGCCGAAATTCAGTTGCCTTTGAATTTCGGGTGATCCCTCTTGAGCATGTATGCTTCTGCTACTTGTTCTACATCAGACTTCTTCCGCAAACGGCGAAACGCTTTGACTCGGTGAGTTTCGCGGCATTCCGACTTCGATGCCCCGGTTGCCGAAATTCAGTTGCCTTTGAATTTCGGGTGATCCCTCTTGAGCATGTATGCTTCTGCTACTTGTTCTACATCAGACTTCCTTCCGCAAACGGCGAAACGCTTTGACTCGGTGAGTTTCGCGGCATTCCGACTTCGATGCCCCGGTTGCCGAAATTCAGTTGCCTTTGAATTTCGGGTGATCCCTCTTGAGCATGTATGCTTCTGCTACTTGTTCTACATCACACTTCTTCCGCAAACGGCGAAACGCTTTGACTCGGTGAGTTTCGCGGCATTCCGACTTCGATGCCCCGGTTGCCGAAATTCAGTTGCCTTTGAATTTCGGGTGATCCCTCTTGAGCATGTATGCTTCTGCTACTTGTTCTACATCAGACTTCCTTCCGCAAACGGCGAAACGCTTTGACTCGGTGAGTTTCGCGGCATTCCGACTTCGATGCCCCGGTTGCCGAAATTCAGTTGCCTTTGAATTTCGGGTGATCCCTCTTGAGCATGTATGCTTCTGCTACTTGTTCTACATCACACTTCCTTCCGCAAACGGCGAAACGCTTTGACTCGGTGAGTTTCGCGGCATTCCGACTTCGATGCCCCGGTTGCCGAAATTCAGTTGCCTTTGAATTTCGGGTGATCCCTCTTGAGCATGTATGCTTCTGCTACTTGTTCTACATCAGACTTCTTCCGCAAACGGCGAAACGCTTTGACTCGGTGAGTTTCGCGGCATTCCGACTTCGATGCCCCGGTTGCCGAAATTCAGTTGCCTTTGAATTTCGGGTGATCCCTCTTGAGCATGTATGCTTCTGCTACTTGTTCTACATCAGACTTCCTTCCGCAAACGGCGAAACGCTTTGACTCGGTGAGTTTCGCGGCATTCCGACTTCGATGCCCCGGTTGCCGAAATTCAGTTGCCTTTGAATTTCGGGTGATCCCTCTTGAGCATGTATGCTTCTGCTACTTGTTCTACATCACACTTCTTCCGCAAACGGCGAAACGCTTTGACTCGGTGAGTTTCGCGGCATTCCGACTTCGATGCCCCGGTTGCCGAAATTCAGTTGCCTTTGAATTTCGGGTGATCCCTCTTGAGCATGTATGCTTCTGCTACTTGTTCTACATCACACTTCCTTCCGCAAACGGCGAAACGCTTTGACTCGGTGAGTTTCGCGGCATTCCGACTTCGATGCCCCGGTTGCCGAAATTCAGTTGCCTTTGAATTTCGGGTGATCCCTCTTGAGCATGTATGCTTCTGCTACTTGTTCTACATCACTTCCTTCCGCAAACGGCGAAACGCTTTGACTCGGTGAGTTTCGCGGCATTCCGACTTCGATGCCCCGGTTGCCGAAATTCAGTTGCCTTTGAATTTCGGGTGATCCCTCTTGAGCATGTATGCTTCTGCTACTTGTTCTACATCAGACTTCTTCCGCAAACGGCGAAACGCTTTGACTCGGTGAGTTTCGCGGCATTCCGACTTCGATGCCCCGGTTGCCGAAATTCAGTTGCCTTTGAATTTCGGGTGATCCCTCTTGAGCATGTATGCTTCTGCTACTTGTTCTACATCACACTTCTTCCGCAAACGGCGAAACGCTTTGACTCGGTGAGTTTCGCGGCATTCCGACTTCGATGCCCCGGTTGCCGAAATTCAGTTGCCTTTGAATTTCGGGTGATCCCTCTTGAGCATGTATGCTTCTGCTACTTGTTCTACATCACACTTCCTTCCGCAAACGGCGAAACGCTTTGACTCGGTGAGTTTCGCGGCATTCCGACTTCGATGCCCCGGTTGCCGAAATTCAGTTGCCTTTGAATTTCGGGTGATCCCTCTTGAGCATGTATGCTTCTGCTACTTGTTCTACATCACACTTCCTTCCGCAAACGGCGAAACGCTTTGACTCGGTGAGTTTCGCGGCATTCCGACTTCGATGCCCCGGTTGCCGAAATTCAGTTGCCTTTGAATTTCGGGTGATCCCTCTTGAGCATGTATGCTTCTGCTACTTGTTCTACATCACACTTCTTCCGCAAACGGCGAAACGCTTTGACTCGGTGAGTTTCGCGGCATTCCGACTTCGATGCCCCGGTTGCCGAAATTCAGTTGCCTTTGAATTTCGGGTGATCCCTCTTGAGCATGTATGCTTCTGCTACTTGTTCTACATCACACTTCTTCCGCAAACGGCGAAACGCTTTGACTCGGTGAGTTTCGCGGCATTCCGACTTCGATGCCCCGGTTGCCGAAATTCAGTTGCCTTTGAATTTCGGGTGATCCCTCTTGAGCATGTATGCTTCTGCTACTTGTTCTACATCACACTTCTTCCGCAAACGGCGAAACGCTTTGACTCGGTGAGTTTCGCGGCATTCCGACTTCGATGCCCCGGTTGCCGAAATTCAGTTGCCTTTGAATTTCGGGTGATCCCTCTTGAGCATGTATGCTTCTGCTACTTGTTCTACATCACACTTCCTTCCGCAAACGGCGAAACGCTTTGACTCGGTGAGTTTCGCGGCATTCCGACTTCGATGCCCCGGTTGCCGAAATTCAGTTGCCTTTGAATTTCGGGTGATCCCTCTTGAGCATGTATGCTTCTGCTACTTGTTCTACATCACACTTCTTCCGCAAACGGCGAAACGCTTTGACTCGGTGAGTTTCGCGGCATTCCGACTTCGATGCCCCGGTTGCCGAAATTCAGTTGCCTTTGAATTTCGGGTGATCCCTCTTGAGCATGTATGCTTCTGCTACTTGTTCTACATCACACTTCCTTCCGCAAACGGCGAAACGCTTTGACTCGGTGAGTTTCGCGGCATTCCGACTTCGATGCCCCGGTTGCCGAAATTCAGTTGCCTTTGAATTTCGGGTGATCCCTCTTGAGCATGTATGCTTCTGCTACTTGTTCTACATCACACTTCCTTCCGCAAACGGCGAAACGCTTTGACTCGGTGAGTTTCGCGGCATTCCGACTTCGATGCCCCGGTTGCCGAAATTCAGTTGCCTTTGAATTTCGGGTGATCCCTCTTGAGCATGTATGCTTCTGCTACTTGTTCTACATCACACTTCCTTCCGCAAACGGCGAAACGCTTTGACTCGGTGAGTTTCGCGGCATTCCGACTTCGATGCCCCGGTTGCCGAAATTCAGTTGCCTTTGAATTTCGGGTGATCCCTCTTGAGCATGTATGCTTCTGCTACTTGTTCTACATCACACTTCCTTCCGCAAACGGCGAAACGCTTTGACTCGGTGAGTTTCGCGGCATTCCGACTTCGATGCCCCGGTTGCCGAAATTCAGTTGCCTTTGAATTTCGGGTGATCCCTCTTGAGCATGTATGCTTCTGCTACTTGTTCTACATCACACTTCTTCCGCAAACGGCGAAACGCTTTGACTCGGTGAGTTTCGCGGCATTCCGACTTCGATGCCCCGGTTGCCGAAATTCAGTTGCCTTTGAATTTCGGGTGATCCCTCTTGAGCATGTATGCTTCTGCTACTTGTTCTACATCACACTTCCTTCCGCAAACGGCGAAACGCTTTGACTCGGTGAGTTTCGCGGCATTCCGACTTCGATGCCCCGGTTGCCGAAATTCAGTTGCCTTTGAATTTCGGGTGATCCCTCTTGAGCATGTATGCTTCTGCTACTTGTTCTACATCACACTTCCTTCCGCAAACGGCGAAACGCTTTGACTCGGTGAGTTTCGCGGCATTCCGACTTCGATGCCCCGGTTGCCGAAATTCAGTTGCCTTTGAATTTCGGGTGATCCCTCTTGAGCATGTATGCTTCTGCTACTTGTTCTACATCACACTTCCTTCCGCAAACGGCGAAACGCTTTGACTCGGTGAGTTTCGCGGCATTCCGACTTCGATGCCCCGGTTGCCGAAATTCAGTTGCCTTTGAATTTCGGGTGATCCCTCTTGAGCATGTATGCTTCTGCTACTTGTTCTACATCACACTTCCTTCCGCAAACGGCGAAACGCTTTGACTCGGTGAGTTTCGCGGCATTCCGACTTCGATGCCCCGGTTGCCGAAATTCAGTTGCCTTTGAATTTCGGGTGATCCCTCTTGAGCATGTATGCTTCTGCTACTTGTTCTACATCACACTTCCTTCCGCAAACGGCGAAACGCTTTGACTCGGTGAGTTTCGCGGCATTCCGACTTCGATGCCCCGGTTGCCGAAATTCAGTTGCCTTTGAATTTCGGGTGATCCCTCTTGAGCATGTATGCTTCTGCTACTTGTTCTACATCACACTTCCTTCCGCAAACGGCGAAACGCTTTGACTCGGTGAGTTTCGCGGCATTCCGACTTCGATGCCCCGGTTGCCGAAATTCAGTTGCCTTTGAATTTCGGGTGATCCCTCTTGAGCATGTATGCTTCTGCTACTTGTTCTACATCACACTTCTTCCGCAAACGGCGAAACGCTTTGACTCGGTGAGTTTCGCGGCATTCCGACTTCGATGCCCCGGTTGCCGAAATTCAGTTGCCTTTGAATTTCGGGTGATCCCTCTTGAGCATGTATGCTTCTGCTACTTGTTCTACATCAGACTTCCTTCCGCAAACGGCGAAACGCTTTGACTCGGTGAGTTTCGCGGCATTCCGACTTCGATGCCCCGGTTGCCGAAATTCAGTTGCCTTTGAATTTCGGGTGATCCCTCTTGAGCATGTATGCTTCTGCTACTTGTTCTACATCAGACTTCTTCCGCAAACGGCGAAACGCTTTGACTCGGTGAGTTTCGCGGCATTCCGACTTCGATGCCCCGGTTGCCGAAATTCAGTTGCCTTTGAATTTCGGGTGATCCCTCTTGAGCATGTATGCTTCTGCTACTTGTTCTACATCACACTTCCTTCCGCAAACGGCGAAACGCTTTGACTCGGTGAGTTTCGCGGCATTCCGACTTCGATGCCCCGGTTGCCGAAATTCAGTTGCCTTTGAATTTCGGGTGATCCCTCTTGAGCATGTATGCTTCTGCTACTTGTTCTACATCACACTTCTTCCGCAAACGGCGAAACGCTTTGACTCGGTGAGTTTCGCGGCATTCCGACTTCGATGCCCCGGTTGCCGAAATTCAGTTGCCTTTGAATTTCGGGTGATCCCTCTTGAGCATGTATGCTTCTGCTACTTGTTCTACATCACACTTCCTTCCGCAAACGGCGAAACGCTTTGACTCGGTGAGTTTCGCGGCATTCCGACTTCGATGCCCCGGTTGCCGAAATTCAGTTGCCTTTGAATTTCGGGTGATCCCTCTTGAGCATGTATGCTTCTGCTACTTGTTCTACATCAGACTTCTTCCGCAAACGGCGAAACGCTTTGACTCGGTGAGTTTCGCGGCATTCCGACTTCGATGCCCCGGTTGCCGAAATTCAGTTGCCTTTGAATTTCGGGTGATCCCTCTTGAGCATGTATGCTTCTGCTACTTGTTCTACATCACACTTCCTTCCGCAAACGGCGAAACGCTTTGACTCGGTGAGTTTCGCGGCATTCCGACTTCGATGCCCCGGTTGCCGAAATTCAGTTGCCTTTGAATTTCGGGTGATCCCTCTTGAGCATGTATGCTTCTGCTACTTGTTCTACATCAGACTTCCTTCCGCAAACGGCGAAACGCTTTGACTCGGTGAGTTTCGCGGCATTCCGACTTCGATGCCCCGGTTGCCGAAATTCAGTTGCCTTTGAATTTCGGGTGATCCCTCTTGAGCATGTATGCTTCTGCTACTTGTTCTACATCAGACTTCTTCCGCAAACGGCGAAACGCTTTGACTCGGTGAGTTTCGCGGCATTCCGACTTCGATGCCCCGGTTGCCGAAATTCAGTTGCCTTTGAATTTCGGGTGATCCCTCTTGAGCATGTATGCTTCTGCTACTTGTTCTACATCACACTTCCTTCCGCAAACGGCGAAACGCTTTGACTCGGTGAGTTTCGCGGCATTCCGACTTCGATGCCCCGGTTGCCGAAATTCAGTTGCCTTTGAATTTCGGGTGATCCCTCTTGAGCATGTATGCTTCTGCTACTTGTTCTACATCAGACTTCCTTCCGCAAACGGCGAAACGCTTTGACTCGGTGAGTTTCGCGGCATTCCGACTTCGATGCCCCGGTTGCCGAAATTCAGTTGCCTTTGAATTTCGGGTGATCCCTCTTGAGCATGTATGCTTCTGCTACTTGTTCTACATCAGACTTCTTCCGCAAACGGCGAAACGCTTTGACTCGGTGAGTTTCGCGGCATTCCGACTTCGATGCCCCGGTTGCCGAAATTCAGTTGCCTTTGAATTTCGGGTGATCCCTCTTGAGCATGTATGCTTCTGCTACTTGTTCTACATCACACTTCCTTCCGCAAACGGCGAAACGCTTTGACTCGGTGAGTTTCGCGGCATTCCGACTTCGATGCCCCGGTTGCCGAAATTCAGTTGCCTTTGAATTTCGGGTGATCCCTCTTGAGCATGTATGCTTCTGCTACTTGTTCTACATCACACTTCCTTCCGCAAACGGCGAAACGCTTTGACTCGGTGAGTTTCGCGGCATTCCGACTTCGATGCCCCGGTTGCCGAAATTCAGTTGCCTTTGAATTTCGGGTGATCCCTCTTGAGCATGTATGCTTCTGCTACTTGTTCTACATCACACTTCTTCCGCAAACGGCGAAACGCTTTGACTCGGTGAGTTTCGCGGCATTCCGACTTCGATGCCCCGGTTGCCGAAATTCAGTTGCCTTTGAATTTCGGGTGATCCCTCTTGAGCATGTATGCTTCTGCTACTTGTTCTACATCACACTTCTTCCGCAAACGGCGAAACGCTTTGACTCGGTGAGTTTCGCGGCATTCCGACTTCGATGCCCCGGTTGCCGAAATTCAGTTGCCTTTGAATTTCGGGTGATCCCTCTTGAGCATGTATGCTTCTGCTACTTGTTCTACATCAGACTTCTTCCGCAAACGGCGAAACGCTTTGACTCGGTGAGTTTCGCGGCATTCCGACTTCGATGCCCCGGTTGCCGAAATTCAGTTGCCTTTGAATTTCGGGTGATCCCTCTTGAGCATGTATGCTTCTGCTACTTGTTCTACATCACACTTCTTCCGCAAACGGCGAAACGCTTTGACTCGGTGAGTTTCGCGGCATTCCGACTTCGATGCCCCGGTTGCCGAAATTCAGTTGCCTTTGAATTTCGGGTGATCCCTCTTGAGCATGTATGCTTCTGCTACTTGTTCTACATCACACTTCTTCCGCAAACGGCGAAACGCTTTGACTCGGTGAGTTTCGCGGCATTCCGACTTCGATGCCCCGGTTGCCGAAATTCAGTTGCCTTTGAATTTCGGGTGATCCCTCTTGAGCATGTATGCTTCTGCTACTTGTTCTACATCACACTTCTTCCGCAAACGGCGAAACGCTTTGACTCGGTGAGTTTCGCGGCATTCCGACTTCGATGCCCCGGTTGCCGAAATTCAGTTGCCTTTGAATTTCGGGTGATCCCTCTTGAGCATGTATGCTTCTGCTACTTGTTCTACATCAGACTTCTTCCGCAAACGGCGAAACGCTTTGACTCGGTGAGTTTCGCGGCATTCCGACTTCGATGCCCCGGTTGCCGAAATTCAGTTGCCTTTGAATTTCGGGTGATCCCTCTTGAGCATGTATGCTTCTGCTACTTGTTCTACATCACACTTCCTTCCGCAAACGGCGAAACGCTTTGACTCGGTGAGTTTCGCGGCATTCCGACTTCGATGCCCCGGTTGCCGAAATTCAGTTGCCTTTGAATTTCGGGTGATCCCTCTTGAGCATGTATGCTTCTGCTACTTGTTCTACATCAGACTTCCTTCCGCAAACGGCGAAACGCTTTGACTCGGTGAGTTTCGCGGCATTCCGACTTCGATGCCCCGGTTGCCGAAATTCAGTTGCCTTTGAATTTCGGGTGATCCCTCTTGAGCATGTATGCTTCTGCTACTTGTTCTACATCACACTTCTTCCGCAAACGGCGAAACGCTTTGACTCGGTGAGTTTCGCGGCATTCCGACTTCGATGCCCCGGTTGCCGAAATTCAGTTGCCTTTGAATTTCGGGTGATCCCTCTTGAGCATGTATGCTTCTGCTACTTGTTCTACATCAGACTTCTTCCGCAAACGGCGAAACGCTTTGACTCGGTGAGTTTCGCGGCATTCCGACTTCGATGCCCCGGTTGCCGAAATTCAGTTGCCTTTGAATTTCGGGTGATCCCTCTTGAGCATGTATGCTTCTGCTACTTGTTCTACATCACACTTCCTTCCGCAAACGGCGAAACGCTTTGACTCGGTGAGTTTCGCGGCATTCCGACTTCGATGCCCCGGTTGCCGAAATTCAGTTGCCTTTGAATTTCGGGTGATCCCTCTTGAGCATGTATGCTTCTGCTACTTGTTCTACATCAGACTTCTTCCGCAAACGGCGAAACGCTTTGACTCGGTGAGTTTCGCGGCATTCCGACTTCGATGCCCCGGTTGCCGAAATTCAGTTGCCTTTGAATTTCGGGTGATCCCTCTTGAGCATGTATGCTTCTGCTACTTGTTCTACATCACACTTCCTTCCGCAAACGGCGAAACGCTTTGACTCGGTGAGTTTCGCGGCATTCCGACTTCGATGCCCCGGTTGCCGAAATTCAGTTGCCTTTGAATTTCGGGTGATCCCTCTTGAGCATGTATGCTTCTGCTACTTGTTCTACATCAGACTTCCTTCCGCAAACGGCGAAACGCTTTGACTCGGTGAGTTTCGCGGCATTCCGACTTCGATGCCCCGGTTGCCGAAATTCAGTTGCCTTTGAATTTCGGGTGATCCCTCTTGAGCATGTATGCTTCTGCTACTTGTTCTACATCACACTTCCTTCCGCAAACGGCGAAACGCTTTGACTCGGTGAGTTTCGCGGCATTCCGACTTCGATGCCCCGGTTGCCGAAATTCAGTTGCCTTTGAATTTCGGGTGATCCCTCTTGAGCATGTATGCTTCTGCTACTTGTTCTACATCACACTTCCTTCCGCAAACGGCGAAACGCTTTGACTCGGTGAGTTTCGCGGCATTCCGACTTCGATGCCCCGGTTGCCGAAATTCAGTTGCCTTTGAATTTCGGGTGATCCCTCTTGAGCATGTATGCTTCTGCTACTTGTTCTACATCACACTTCTTCCGCAAACGGCGAAACGCTTTGACTCGGTGAGTTTCGCGGCATTCCGACTTCGATGCCCCGGTTGCCGAAATTCAGTTGCCTTTGAATTTCGGGTGATCCCTCTTGAGCATGTATGCTTCTGCTACTTGTTCTACATCAGACTTCTTCCGCAAACGGCGAAACGCTTTGACTCGGTGAGTTTCGCGGCATTCCGACTTCGATGCCCCGGTTGCCGAAATTCAGTTGCCTTTGAATTTCGGGTGATCCCTCTTGAGCATGTATGCTTCTGCTACTTGTTCTACATCAGACTTCTTCCGCAAACGGCGAAACGCTTTGACTCGGTGAGTTTCGCGGCATTCCGACTTCGATGCCCCGGTTGCCGAAATTCAGTTGCCTTTGAATTTCGGGTGATCCCTCTTGAGCATGTATGCTTCTGCTACTTGTTCTACATCACACTTCTTCCGCAAACGGCGAAACGCTTTGACTCGGTGAGTTTCGCGGCATTCCGACTTCGATGCCCCGGTTGCCGAAATTCAGTTGCCTTTGAATTTCGGGTGATCCCTCTTGAGCATGTATGCTTCTGCTACTTGTTCTACATCAGACTTCTTCCGCAAACGGCGAAACGCTTTGACTCGGTGAGTTTCGCGGCATTCCGACTTCGATGCCCCGGTTGCCGAAATTCAGTTGCCTTTGAATTTCGGGTGATCCCTCTTGAGCATGTATGCTTCTGCTACTTGTTCTACATCAGACTTCTTCCGCAAACGGCGAAACGCTTTGACTCGGTGAGTTTCGCGGCATTCCGACTTCGATGCCCCGGTTGCCGAAATTCAGTTGCCTTTGAATTTCGGGTGATCCCTCTTGAGCATGTATGCTTCTGCTACTTGTTCTACATCAGACTTCTTCCGCAAACGGCGAAACGCTTTGACTCGGTGAGTTTCGCGGCATTCCGACTTCGATGCCCCGGTTGCCGAAATTCAGTTGCCTTTGAATTTCGGGTGATCCCTCTTGAGCATGTATGCTTCTGCTACTTGTTCTACATCAGACTTTCTTCCGCAAACGGCGAAACGCTTTGACTCGGTGAGTTTCGCGGCATTCCGACTTCGATGCCCCGGTTGCCGAAATTCAGTTGCCTTTGAATTTCGGGTGATCCCTCTTGAGCATGTATGCTTCTGCTACTTGTTCTACATCACACTTCTTCCGCAAACGGCGAAACGCTTTGACTCGGTGAGTTTCGCGGCATTCCGACTTCGATGCCCCGGTTGCCGAAATTCAGTTGCCTTTGAATTTCGGGTGATCCCTCTTGAGCATGTATGCTTCTGCTACTTGTTCTACATCACACTTCTTCCGCAAACGGCGAAACGCTTTGACTCGGTGAGTTTCGCGGCATTCCGACTTCGATGCCCCGGTTGCCGAAATTCAGTTGCCTTTGAATTTCGGGTGATCCCTCTTGAGCATGTATGCTTCTGCTACTTGTTCTACATCAGACTTCTTCCGCAAACGGCGAAACGCTTTGACTCGGTGAGTTTCGCGGCATTCCGACTTCGATGCCCCGGTTGCCGAAATTCAGTTGCCTTTGAATTTCGGGTGATCCCTCTTGAGCATGTATGCTTCTGCTACTTGTTCTACATCACACTTCCTTCCGCAAACGGCGAAACGCTTTGACTCGGTGAGTTTCGCGGCATTCCGACTTCGATGCCCCGGTTGCCGAAATTCAGTTGCCTTTGAATTTCGGGTGATCCCTCTTGAGCATGTATGCTTCTGCTACTTGTTCTACATCAGACTTCTTCCGCAAACGGCGAAACGCTTTGACTCGGTGAGTTTCGCGGCATTCCGACTTCGATGCCCCGGTTGCCGAAATTCAGTTGCCTTTGAATTTCGGGTGATCCCTCTTGAGCATGTATGCTTCTGCTACTTGTTCTACATCAGACTTATTCCGCAAACGGCGAAACGCTTTGCCTCGGTGAGTTTCGCGGCATTCCGACATCGATGCCCCGGTTGCCGAAATTCAGTTGCCTTTGAATTTCGGGTGATCCCTCTTGAGCATGTATGCTTCTGCTACTTGTTCTACATCAGACTTCTTCCGCAAACGGCGAAACGCTTTGACTCAGTGAGTTTCGCGGCATTCCGACTTCGATGCCCCGGTTGCCGAAATTCAGTTGCCTTTGAATTTCAGGTAATCCCTCTTGAGCATGTATGCTTCTGCTACTTGTTCTACATCAGACTTCTTCCGCAAACGTCGAAACGCTTTGACTTAGTGAGTTTCACGGCATTCCGACTTCGATGCATCTCGGTTTTGACGAAAATTTCAAGTGCCTTTGAATTTCTGGTGATCCCTCCTTAGCATGTAATGCTTCCTGCTGCTTGTTCTACATCAAACTTCACTTCCTTAAACACGAAACGCTTTGACTCGTGTTGAGTTTCTGGCATTCCGACTTCGATGCCAAGCGGGTTGCCGAAATTCTAGTTGCCTTAGAATTTCTGTGATCCTACTTGGACTAATGTATGCTTCTGCTACTTGTTCTACATCAAAACTTCCTTCCATAATCAGCGAAACGCTTTGACTCGGGTTGAGTCTCGCGGGGCATTACCGACTTCTATGCCTCCGTTGCCGAAATTCAGTTTAGGCCTTTGAATTTTCTGGTGATCCCTCATGAGCTGGTATGCTTCTGCTACTTAGTTCATACATCACACATCCTTCCTTAAATCAGCGGAAACGCTTTGCACTCGGTGTGCTTTTGCGGCATTCCGACATCGATGCCCCGGTTGCCGAAATGAAGTTGCCTTTGAATTTCGAGGTGATCCCTATTGAGAATGTATGCGTTTCAGCTACTTGTTCTACATCTCATTCCTTCCTTAACAGCGATACCGCTTTGAACTCGGTGAGTATTCGCTGCATTCCGACTTCGATGCCCCGGTTGCCGAAATATCATTTGCCTTTTGTAGTTTCGGACGTGATCCCTCTTACGCATGTATGCGTTTGCTACTTGTTCTAGATCAGACTTCCTTGGCAAATGGGCCCAACATTTTGACTCGAACTTTTTTAGGTGAGTTTCGCTGGCATTGCGACTACAATGACCTCGGTGGCCGATTTTAAGGTGCCCTCTTGAATTTCGGATGATACATCTTGAGACATGTATGCATTGGCATACTTGTTATTCCATCAGACTTCCTTCCTTAAAAACGAATACTCTTTGATACTCGAGTGAAGTTTCGCGGCATTCCGACATCGATGCCCCGGTTACGAGAATTCTGTTGGTTTGGAATTTGGGGTTGACGTTGATCCGCTCTTGAGCATGTATGCTTGTGCTACCGTGTTCTAGATCTCGAGACTTCGTTCCGCAAAGCGGCCCCCAATCTCGCTATGACTCGGTTGAGTTTCGCGGCATTACAACGTCGATGCCTCGGTTGCTGAAAAAAAATGAGTTGCCTTTTGAATTTTGGGTGATTCCCTCTTGAGGCATGTATGCTTCAGCTGCTTGTTCTACATCACACCTTCATTCCTTAACAGCTTGAAACGCTTTTGACTCGGTGAGTTTAGCGGCATTCCGACTTCGATGCCGCGTGTTGCCGAAATTCAATTGCCTTTGAATTTTCTGGTGATCCCTCTTGAGCATATATGCTTCTGCTGCTTGTTTCTACAATCAAATTCTTCTGTTCATTGTAAACTAGCGCAAACAGACTTTGCATCTTCAGTGAGTTTCAGCGGCATACCGACTTCAGACTGTCCTGCCGATGTTGTTGCCGAAATTCAGTTGCTATTGCATTTCTGGAGATCTGTGTGTGAGCATGTATGCTTCTTCTACATGTTCTACATCAAAATTCCTTCATTAAACAGCGAAATCGCGTGACTCGGTGAGTTTCGCGGCATTCCGACTTCGATGCCTTAAGTTGCCGAAATTCAGTATGCCTTTGATTTCTCTGGTGATCCCTCTTGAGCTTGTTATGCTTCTTGCTACTTGTTCATACAGCAAACTTCCTTCCTTAACAGCGAAACGCTTCTGACTCGGTGAGTTTCGCGGCATTCCGACATCGATGCCCCGGTGTGCCGAACTGAAGTTGCCTTTGAATTTCGCGATGATGATCCCTCTTGAGTGTATGATATGTACCTATAGTTAGCTACTTATTCTACATCACACTTCTTCCTCTACTACAGCGTAACGCTTTGACTCCGGTGAGATTGGCGGCATTCCGACTTCGACTGCCTCGAGTTGCCGAAATTCAATTTGCTTTGAAATTTTGGTCGATCCCTCTTAAGCATGTATGCTTTTGCCTACTCTGTTCTTAGATCCGACTTCCTTCGCCATAAGGCCAAACGCATTTTGACTCGCGTGCGTTTTTTCGCTTGGCTTGCGACTTCGTTGCCCCGGTGGCCGAAATTCATGGTTGCACTTTTGAATTTGGAATGATCCCTCTTGAGCATGTATGCTTCTGCTACTTGTTCTACATCTCAGACTTCCTTCCTTAACAACGAAACTCTTTGACTCGGTGAGTTATCCGCCCAGGCATTCCGAATTCGATGACCCGAGTGCCTGGAAATAATGTTGCCTCTTGAATTTCGGATAGTGATCTCCTCTTGAGCATGTATGCTTAGCTACTTTGTTCTACATCAACACCTTACTTCCTTAAACTAGCAAAAACTCTTTGACTCGTTGAGTTTCGCGGCATTCCGATCTTCGATGCCCGGTTGCTCGAAATTAAGTTGCCTTTGAATTTAAGGGATGATTGATTCCTCTTGAGCATGTATGCTTCTCGTATACTTTTTCTACATCAAACTTCTTCCACTTAAACAGCGAATACGCTTTGACTCGAGTGAAGTTTCGCCAGTTGGCATTCCGACTTCGATGCCCCTGGTTATCGGCGAAATTAAGTTGCCTATGAATTTATTTCGGGTATCCTCTTTGAGCATGTATTGCTTGTGCTACTTGTTCTACATCACACTTCTTCCTTAAAAACGAATACGCTTTGACCTCGGGTGTTTCGCGGCATTCCGACATCGACATGCCCCGAGTTGACTGAAATGAAGTTGCCTTTGAATTTTGGTTTGATCCCTCTTGAGCATGTATGCTTCAGCTGCTTGTTCTACATCACACTTCCTTCCTTAAAGCAGCGACACGCTTTGATCTCGGTGTGTTTCGCGGCATTCCGACTTCGATGCGCCCGGTTTGACACGAAATTCAATTGCCTTTGAATTTCTGGTTGATCCTCCCTCTTGAGCATGTATCGCTTCTGATGTCTACTTGTTCTACATCAAACTTCCTTCCTTAATCAGCGAAACGCTTTGACTCGGTGAGGTTTCGTGGCATTCAGACTTCGAGTGCCTGCCGGTTGCCGAAAATTCAGTTGCCTTTGAATTTCTGGAGATCCCTCTTGAGCATGTATGCATTCTGCTACTTGTTCTACATCGATACTTCCTTCCTTAAACAGCCCGAAACGCTTTGACTCGGTGAGTTTCGCCGGCCATTCCGACTTCTATGCAATCCCGGTTGACGAAATTCACGTCGCCTTTGATTTATTGGTGATCCCTCTTGAGCATGTATGCTTCTGCTACTTGTTCTACATCAAACTTTCTTCCTTAAACAGCTCGGAAACGCTTTGACTCGGTGGAGTTTTGCGGACATTCCGAATCATCGATGCCCCCCGTGTTGCCAGACATGAAGTTGCCCTTGAATTTATCGGACTGTGTAGGTGATCCCTCTTGAGCATGTATGCTTCAGCTACTTGTTCTACATCACCAACTTCTTCCTTAACAGGCGAAACGCTTTGACTCGGTGTGTTTCGCGGCAAGTTCTCGACTTCGATTGCCATCGGTTGCCGCAATTCATTGTAGCCTTCGAATTTTTCGGGTGATCCCCTCTTAAGCATTGTATGCTTTTGCTACTTGTTCTAGATCTTAAATATTATAGACTTCTTCGCCAAAGGCCCCAAACATTTTGACTCCGGTGCCGTTCTGCAGCATTGCGACTCTTCTGATGCCACGATTGACGTTCTCTTTAGGCCCCGAAACTTAAAGTTGCCCTTTGGAATTTCGTTTGATGATCCCTCTTGAGCCATGTATGCTCTTTGCTACTTGTTCTACATCAAACTTCCTTCCTTAAACACCGCAACACTCTTGACTCGGTTGAGCAAGTTTCGCGGCATTCCGACATCGATGCCCCGGTTACGATATTCAGTTGGTTTTGAATTTAGGGTGATCCGCTTGTTGATGCATGTATGCTTGATGCTACTGGTTCTAGATCCGACTTCGTCCGCATACAGGGCCAAACGCTTCTGGACTCGGGTGTAGTTTCGACGGCATTCCAACGTCGATTGCCCCAGTTACCGAAATTCAGTTGGTTTTGAATTTCGTGTGTGATCCCTATTGCGCTTGTATGCTTGTGCTCAATTGATCTAGAGCACGTACTTCTTCCGCACATGGGCAAAACGCTTTGACTCACGTTAGTTTCGATTTGACATTTCCGGACGCGATGCCCCGGTTGTCGATAATTCAGGTATTCTTGCCTATGCAATTTTCGGTGTGATCCTTCTTGAAGCATGTATGCTTGCTGGCTACTTGGTCTACATCACACTTACCTGCCTAAAACGGCGAAAACCCTTTTCATTAGTGAGATTCCCGGCATTCCCGACTTCGATGCCGCGGGTGACGAAATTCTCGTTGCCTTTGAATTTCTGGTGATCCCTTCTTGAGCATGTATGCTTCGGCTGCATGTTCTACATCAAACTTCCTTCCTTCGCAAACAGCGAAACGCTTTGACTCCGGGTTAGTTCCGCAGCATTCCGAGCTTCGAGTCGCGCGGTTGTCAGAAATTTAGTTGCCTTTGAATTTCTTGGTGATCCCAATGAGCATGTATGTTTCTGCTCCTTGTTCTACATCACACTTCTTCGCAAA
>CM055356.1:211021-232053 GCA_029228515.1 Populus alba x Populus x berolinensis | reverse complement strand
GCGTCTCCATGGAAAACAGCCTCCCGATACTTGTGACAAAATTTGAGCGCGATCCAACGGTCGAATCTATAGATACGAACCTTTTGAGCCGGTGCTCTGGTTGTGCCGGTGGAAGGGCCCCGACCGGATGATGTCGCCGTGTCGTACAGATTCCACGCGTCTCCATGGAAACCAGCCTCCGGAAACTCGTGCAACAATTTGAGAGCGATCCAACGGTCGGATCTACAGATACGGACCTTTTGAGTCGGTGCTCGGGTCGTGCCGTTGGGACGGCCCAGACCGGACGCTGTTGCCGTGTCGTACTGATTCCACGCGTCTCCATGGAAAACAGCCTCCAGAAACTCGTGAAACAATTTGAGCGCGATCCAACACTCGGATCTACAGATACGAACCTTTTGAGGCGGTGCTTTGGTCGTGCCGGTGGAATGGCCGCGACCCGACGCTATCACCGTGTCGTACCGATTCCACGCGTCTCAATGGAAACCAGCTCCCGGACACTCGTGCAACAATTTGAGAGCGATCCAACGGTCGAATCTACAGATACGGACCTTTTGAGCCGGTGCTCTGGTCGTGCCGGTGGAATAGCCCCGACCGGACGTTGTCGCCGTGTCTTACCGATTCCACGCGTCTCCATGGAAACCAGCCCCCGGAAACTCGCGAAACAATTTGAGAGCGATCCAATGGTCGGATCTACAGATACGGACCTTATGAGCCAGTACTCTGGTCGTGCCGGGGGAATGGCCCCGACCGGACGCTTTCGCCGTGTCGTACAGATTCCACGCGTCTATATGGAAAACAGCCTCCAGAAACTCGTGAAAAAATTTGAGCGCGATCCGACAGTCGGATCTACAGATACGAACCTTTTGAGCCGGTGCTCTGGTCGTGCCGGTGGAATGGCCGCGACCGGACGCTGTCGTCGTGTCGTACAGATTCCACGCGTATATATGGAAAACAGCCTTCGAAAACTCGTGAAACAATTTGAGCGCGATCCAACGGTCGGATCTACAGATACGGACCTTTTGTGCCGGTGTTTTGGTTGTGCCGGTGGAAGGCCCCGACCGAATGTTGTCGCCGTGTCGTACCGATTCCACACCTCTCCATGGAAAACATCCTTGGGAAACTCATGCAAAAAATTTGAGTGCGATCCAACAGTCGGATCTACAGATACGGACCTTTTGAGCCGGTACTCTGGTCGTGTCGTTGGACGGCCCAGACCGGACGCTTTTGCCGTGTCGTACTGATTCCACGCGTCTCCATGGAAAACAGCCTCCGGAAACTCGTGAAACAATTTGAGCGCGATCCAACGGTCGGATCTACAGATACGAACCTTTTGAGGCGGTGCTCTGGTCGTGCCGGTGGAATGGCCGCGACCCGACGCTGTCACCGTGTCGTACCGATTCCACGCGTCTCAATGGAAACCAGCTCCCGGAACTCGTGCAACAATTTGAGAGCGATCCAACGGTCGGATCTACAGATACGGACCTTTTGAGCCGGTGCTCTGGTCGTGCCGGTGGAATGGCCCCGACCGGACGTTGTCGCCGTGTCTTACCGATTCCACGCGTCTCCATGGAAACCAGCCCCCGGAAACTCGCGAAACAATTTGAGAGCGATCCAATGGTCGGATCTACAGATACGGACCTTATGAGCCAGTACTCTGGTCGTGCCGGTGGAATGGCCCCGACCGGACGCTTTCGCCGTGTCGTACAGATTCCACGCGTCTATATGGAAAACAGCCTCCAGAAACTCGTGAAAAAATTTGAGCGCGATCCGACAGTCGGATCTACAGATACGAACCTTTTGAGCCGGTGCTCTGGTCGTGCCGGTGGAATGGCCGCGACCGGACGCTGTCGTCGTGTCGTACAGATTCCACGTATATATGGAAAACAGCCTTCGAAAACTCGTGAAACAATTTGAGCGCGATCCAACGGTCGGATCTACAGATACGAACCTTTTGAGCCGGTGCTCTGGTCGTGCCGGTGGAATGGCCGCGACCCGACGCTGTCACCGTGTCGTACCGATTCCACGCGTCTCCATTGGAACTAGCCTCCGGAAACTCGTGAAACAATTTCAGCGCGATCCAACGGTCGGATCTACAGATACGGACCTTATGAGCCAATACTCTGGTCGTGTCGTTGGTACGGCCCTGTCCGGACGCTGTCGCCGTGTCTTACCGATTCCACGCGTCTCCATGGAAACCAGCCCCCGGAAACTCGCGAAACAATTTCAGCGCGATCCAACGGTCGGATCTACAGATACGGACCTTTTGAGCCGGTGCTGGGGTCGTGCCGGTGGAATGGCCCCGACCGGACGCTATCGCCGTGTCGTACCGATTCCACGCGTCTCCATGGAAAACAGCCTCCAAAAACTCGTGAAACAATTTGAGCGCGATCCAACGGTCGGATCTACAGATACGAACCTTTTGAGCCGGTGCTCTGGTCGTGCCGGTGGAATGGCCCCGACCGGACGCTGTCGCCGTGTCGTACAGATTCCACGCGTCTATATGGAAAACAGCCTTCGAAAACTCGTGAAACAATTTGAGCGCGATCCAACGGTCGGATCTACAGATACGAACCTTTTGAGCCGGTGCTCTGGTCGTGCCGGTGGAATGGCCCCGACCGACGCTGTCGCCGTGTCGTACCGATTCCACGCGTCTCAATGGAAACCAGCCTCCGGAAACTCGTGAAACAATTTGAGCGCGATCCAACGGTCGGATCTACAGATACGGACCTTTTGAGCCGGTGCTCTGGTCGTGCCGGTGGAATGGCCCCGACCGGACGTTGTCGCCGTGTCGTACCGATTCCACGCGTCTCCATGGAAACAGCCCCCGAAACTCGTGAAACAATTTGAGCGCGATCCAACGGTCGGATCTACAGATACGGACCTTTTGAGCCGGTACTCTGGTCGTGCCGGTGGAATGGCCCCGACCGGACGCTTCGCCGTGTCGTACAGATTCCACGCGTCTATGGAAAACAGCCTCAAAACTCGTGAAAAAATTTGAGCGCGATCCAACGGTCGGATCTACAGATACGAACCTTTTGAGCCGGTGCTCTGGTCGTGCCGGTGGAATGGCCCGACCGGACGCTGTCGCCGTGTCGTACCGATTCCACGCGTCTCCATGGAAACCAGCCCCCGAAACTCGTGAAACAATTTGAGAGCGATCCAACGGTCGGATCTACAGATACGGACCTTTTGAGCCGGTACTCTGGTCGTGCCGGTGGAATGGCCCCGACCGGACGTTGTCGCCGTGTCGTACCGATTCCACGCGTCTCCATGGAAAACAGCCTCGGAAACTCGTGAAACAATTTGAGCGCGATCCAACGGTCGGATCTACAGATACGAACCTTTTGAGCCGGTGCTCTGGTCGTGCCGGTGGAATGGCCGCGACCCGACGCTGTCGCCGTGTCGTACCGATTCCACGCGTCTCAATGGAAACCAGCTCCCGGAAACTCGTGAAACAATTTGAGAGCGATCCAACGGTCGGATCTACAGATACGGACCTTTTGAGCCGGTGCTCTGGTCGTGCCGGTGGAATGGCCCCGACCGGACGTTGTCGCGTGTCGTACCGATTCCACGCGTCTCCATGGAAACCAGCCCCGGAAACTCGTGAAACAATTTGAGCGCGATCCAACGGTCGGATCTACAGATACGGACCTTTTGAGCCGGTACTCTGGTCGTGCCGGTGGAATGGCCCCGACCGGACGCTTCGCCGTGTCGTACAGATTCCACGCGTCTCCATGGAAAACAGCCTCCAAAACTCGTGAAAAAATTTGAGCGCGATCCACAGTCGGATCTACAGATACGAACCTTTTGAGCCGGTGCTCTGGTCGTGCCGGTGGAATGGCCGCGACCGGACGCTGTCGCCGTGTCGTACCGATTCCACGCGTCTCCATGGAAAACAGCCTTCGAAAACTCGTGAAACAATTTGAGCGCGATCCAACGGTCGGATCTACAGATACGAACCTTTTGAGCGGTGCTCTGGTCGTGCCGGTGGAATGGCCGCGACCCGACGCTGTCACCGTGTCGTACCGATTCCACGCGTCTCATGGAAACCAGCTCCCGAAACTCGTGCAACAATTTGAGAGCGATCCAACGGTCGGATCTACAGATACGGACCTTTTGAGCCGGTGCTCTGGTCGTGCCGGTGGAATGGCCCCGACCGGACGTTGTCGCCGTGTCTTACCGATTCCACGCGTCTCCATGGAAACCAGCCCCCGGAAACTCGCGAAACAATTTGAGAGCGATCCAATGGTCGGATCTACAGATACGGACCTTTGAGCCAGTACTCTGGTCGTGCCGGTGGAATGGCCCCGACCGGACGCTTTCGCCGTGTCGTACAGATTCCACGCGTCTATATGGAAAACAGCCTCCAGAAACTCGTGAAAAAATTTGAGCGCGATCCAACAGTCGGATCTACAGATACGAACCTTTTGAGCCGGTGCTCTGGTCGTGCCGGTGGAATGGCCGCGACCGGACGCTGTCGCGTGTCGTACAGATTCCACGCGTATATATGGAAAACAGCCTTCGAAAACTCGTGAAACAATTTGAGCGCGATCCAACGGTCGGATCTACAGATACGAACCTTTTGAGCCGGTGCTCTGGTCGTGCCGGTGGAATGGCCGCGACCCGACGCTGTCACCGTGTCGTACCGATTCCACGCGTCTCAATGGAAACCAGCTCCCGGAAACTCGTGCAACAATTTGAGAGCGATCCAACGGTCGGATCTACAGATACGGACCTTTTGAGCCGGTGCTCTGGTCGTGCCGGTGGAATGGCCCCGACCGGACGTTGTCGCCGTGTCTTACCGATTCCACGCGTCTCCATGGAAACCAGCCCCGGAAACTCGCGAAACAATTTGAGAGCGATCCAATGGTCGGATCTACAGATACGGACCTTATGAGCCAGTACTCTGGTCGTGCCGGGGGAATGGCCCCGACCGGACGCTTTCGCCGTGTCGTACAGATTCCACGCGTCTATATGGAAAACAGCCTCCAGAAACTCGTGAAAAATTTGAGCGCGATCCGACAGTCGGATCTACAGATACGAACCTTTTGAGCCGGTGCTCTGGTCGTGCCGGTGGAATGGCCGCGACCGGACGCTGTCGTCGTGTCGTACAGATTCCACGCGTCTATATGGAAAACAGCCTTCGAAAACTCGTGAAACAATTTGAGCGCGATCCAACGGTCGGATCTACAGATACGGACCTTTTGAGCCGGTGTTGGTTGTGCCGGTGGAAGGGCCCCGACCGAATGTTGTCGCCGTGTCGTACCGATTCCACACCTCTCCATGGAAAACATCCTGGGAAAGTCGTGCAAAAATTTGAGCGCGATCCAACAGTCGGATCTACAGATACGGACCTTTTGAGCCGGTACTCTGGTCGTGCCGTTGGGACCCCAGACCGGACGCTGTTGCCGTGTCGTACTGATTCCACGCGTCTCCATGGAAAACAGCCTCCGAAACTCGTGAAACAATTTGAGCGCGATCCAACGGTCGGATCTACAGATACGAACCTTTTGAGGCGGTGCTTTGGTCGTGCCGGTGGAATGGCCGCGACCCGACGCTATCACCGTGTCGTACCGATTCCACGCGTCTCAATGGAAACCAGCTCCCGGACACTCGTGCAACAATTTGAGAGCGATCCAACGGTCGAATCTACAGATACGGACCTTTTGAGCCGGTGCTCTGGTCGTGCCGGTGGAATAGCCCCGACCGGACGTTGTCGCCGTGTCTTACCGATTCCACGCGTCTCCATGGAAACCAGCCCCCGGAAACTCGCGAAACAATTTGAGAGCGATCCAATGGTCGGATCTACAGATACGGACCTTATGAGCCAGTACTCTGGTCGTGCCGGTGGAATGGCCCCGACCGGACGCTTCGCCGTGTCGTACAGATTCCACGCGTCTATATGGAAAACAGCCTCCAGAAACTCGTGAAAAAATTTGAGCGCGATCCGACAGTCGGATCTACAGATACGAACCTTTTGAGCCGGTGCTCTGGTCGTGCCGGTGGAATGGCCGCGACCGGACGCTGTCGTCCGTGTCGTACAGATTCCACGCGTATATGGAAAACAGCCTTCGAAAACTCGTGAAACAATTTCAGCGCGATCCAACGGTCGGATCTACAGATACGGACCTTTGAGCCGGTGCTTGGTCGTGCCGGTGGAAGGCCCCGACCGAATGTTGTCGCCGTGTCGTACCGATTCCACGCCTCTCCATGGAAAACATCCTTGGAAACTCGTGCAAAAATTTGAGCGCGATCCAACGGTCGGATCTACAGATACGGACCTTTTGAGCCGGTGCTCTGGTCGTGCCGGTGGAATGGCCCCGACCGGACGTTGTCGCCGTGTCTACCGATTCCACGCGTCTCCATGGAAACCAGCCCCGGAAACTCGTGAAACAATTTGAGAGCGATCCAACGGTCGGATCTACAGATACGGACCTTTTGAGCCAGTGCTCTGGTCGTGCCGGGGAATGGCCCCGACCGGACGCTTTCGCCGTGTCGTACCGATTCCACGCGTCTATATGGAAAACAGCCTCCAGAAACTCGTGAAAAAATTTGAGCGCGATCCAACAGTCGGATCTACAGATACGAACCTTTTGAGCCGTGCTCTGGTCGTGCCGGTGGAATGGCCCCGACCGGACGCTGTCGCCGTGTCGTACAGATTCCACGCGTCTATATGGAAAACAGCCTCGAAAACTCGTGAAACAATTTGAGCGCGATCCAACGGTCGGATCTACAGATACGAACCTTTTGAGGCGGTGCTCTGGTCGTGCCGGTGGAATGGCCGCGACCCGACGCTGTCACCGTGTCGTACCGATTCCACGCGTCTCAATGGAAACCACCTCCCGGACACTCGTGCAACAATGTGAGAGCGATCCAACGGTCGGATCTACAGATACGGACCATTTGAGCCGGTGCTCTGGTCGTGCCGGTGGAATGGCCCCGACCGGACGTTGTCGCCGTGTCTTACCGATTCCACGCGTCTCCATGGAACCAGCCCCGGAAACTCGCGAAACAATTTGAGAGCGATCCAATGGTCGGAGCTACAGATACGGACCTTATGAGCCAGTACTCTGGTCGTGCCGGGGGAATGGCCCCGACCGGACGCTTTCGCCGTGTCGTACAGATTCCACGCGTCTATATGGAAAACAGCCTCCAGAAACTCGTGAAAAAATTTGAGCGCGATCCACAGTCGGATCTACAGATACGAACCTTTTGAGCCGGTGCTCTGGTCGTGCCGGTGGAATGGCCCCGACCGGACGCTGTCGTCGTGTCGTACAGATTCCACGCGTATATATGGAAAACAGCCTTCGAAAACTCGTGAAACAATTTGAGCGCGATCCAACGGTCGGATCTACAGATACGGACCTTTGTGCCGGTGCTTTGGTTGTGCCGGTGGAAGGGCCCCGACCGAATGTTGTCGCCGTGTCGTACCGATTCCACACCTCTCCATGGAAAACATCCTTGGAAAGTCATGCAAAAATTTGAGCGCGATCCAACAGTCGGATCTACAGATACGGACATTTTGAGCCGGTACTCTGGTCGTGTCCGTTGGGACGGCCCAGACCGGACTGTTGCCGTGTCGTACTGATTCCACGCGTCTCCATGGAAAACAGCCTCCGGAAACTCGTGAAACAATTTGAGCGCGATCCAACGGTCGGATCTACAGATACGAACCTTTTGAGGCGGTGCTCTGGTCGTGCCGGTGGAATGGCCGCGACCCGACGCTGTCACCGTGTCGTACCGATTCCACGCGTCTCAATGGAAACCAGCTCCCGGACACTCGTGCAACAATGTGAGAGCGATCCAACGGTCGGATCTACAGATACGGACCATTTGAGCCGGTGCTCTGGTCGTGCCGGTGGAATGGCCCGGACCGGACGTTGTCGCCGTGTCTTACCGATTCCACGCGTCTCCATGGAAACCAGCCCCCGGAAACTCGCGAAACAATTTGAGAGCGATCCAATGGTCGGATCTACAGATACGGACCTTATGAGCCAGTACTCTGGTCGTGCCGGTGGAATGGCCCCGACCGGACGCTTTCGCCGTGTCGTACAGATTCCACGCGTCTATATGGAAAACAGCCTCCAGAAACTCGTGAAACAATTTGAGCGCGATCCGACAGTCGGATCTACAGATACGAACCTTTTGAGCCGGTGCTCTGGTCGTGCCGGTGGAATGGCCGCGACCGGACGCTGTCGTCGTGTCGTACAGATTCCACGCGTATATATGGAAAACAGCCTTCGAAAACTCGTGAAACAATTTGAGCGCGATCCAACGGTCGGATCTACAGATACGGACCTGGTGTGCCGGTGTTTTGGTTGTGCCGGTGGAAGGGCCCCGACCGAATGTTGTCGCCGTGTCGTACCGATTCCACACCTCTCCATGGAAAACATCCTTGGGAAAGTCATGCAAAAATTTGAGCGCGATCCAACAGTCGGATCTACAGATACGGACATTTTGAGCCGGTACTCTGGTCGTGTCCGTTGGGACGGCCCAGACCGGACGCTGTTGCCGTGTCGTACTGATTCCACGCGTCTCCATGGAAAACAGCCTCCGAAACTCGTGAAACAATTTGAGCGCGATCCAACGGTCGGATCTACAGATACGAACCTTTTGAGCGGTGCTCTGGTCGTGCCGGTGGAATGGCCGCGACCCGACGCTGTCACCGTGTCGTACCGATTCCACGCGTCTCAATGGAAACCAGCTCCCGAACTCGTGCAACAATGTGAGAGCGATCCAACGGTCGGATCTACAGATACGGACCTTTTGAGCCGGTGCTCTGGTCGTGCCGGTGGAATGGCCCCGACCGGACGTTGTCGCCGTGTCTTACCGATTCCACGCGTCTCCATGGAAACCAGCCCCGGAAACTCGCGAAACAATTTGAGAGCGATCCAATGGTCGGATCTACAGATACGGACCTTATGAGCCAGTACTCTGGTCGTGCCGGTGGAATGGCCCCGACCGGACGCTTTCGCCGTGTCGTACAGATTCCACGCGTCTATATGGAAAACAGCCTCCAGAAACTCGTGAAACAAATTGAGCGCGATCCGACAGTCGGATCTACAGATACGAACCTTTTGAGCCGGTGCTCTGGTCGTGCCGGTGGAATGGCCGCGACCGGACGCTGTCGTCGTGTCGTACAGATTCCACGCGTATATATGGAAAACAGCCTTCGAAAACTCGTGAAACAATTTGAGCGCGATCCAACGGTCGGATCTACAGATACGAACCTTTTGAGGCGGTGCTCTGGTCGTGCCGGTGGAATGGCCGCGACCCGACGCTGTCGCCGTGTCGTACCGATTCCACTCAATGGAAACCAGCTCCGGAAACTCGTGCAACAATTTGAGAGCGATCCAACGGTCGGATCTACAGATACGGACCTTTTGAGCCGGTGCTCTGGTCGTGCCGGTGGAATGGCCCCGACCGGACGTTGTCGCCGTGTCTTACCGATTCCACGCGTCTCCATGGAAAACAGCCCCGGAAACTCGTGAAACAATTTGAGAGCGATCCAACGGTCGGATCTACAGATACGGACCTTTTGAGCCGGTACTCTGGTCGTGCCGGTGGAATGGCCCCGACCGGACGCTGTCGCCGTGTCGTACCGATTCCACGCGTCTATATGGAAAACAGCCTCCAGAAACTCGTGAAAAAATTTGAGCGCGATCCAACAGTCGGATCTACAGATACGAACCTTTTGAGCCGCTACTCTGGTCGTGCCGGTGGAATGGCCCCGACCGGACGCTGTCGCCGTGTCCTACCGATTCCACGCGTCTCCATGGAAAACATCCTTCGGAAACTCGTGAAACAATTTGAGCGCGATCCAACGGTCGGATCTACAGATACGGACCTTTTGAGCGCTACTCTGGTCGTGCCGGTGGAATGGCCCCGACCGGACGTTGTCGCCGTGTCCTACCGATTCCACGCGTCTCCATGGAAACATCCTCCGGAAACTCGTGAAAAAATTTGAGCGCGATCCAACGGTCGGATCTACAGATACGGAACTTTTGAGCCGCTACTGTGGTCGTGCCGGTGGAATGGCCCTGACCGGACGCTGTAGCCGTGTCCTACCGATTCCACGCGTCTCTATGGAAAACATCCTTCGGAAACTCGTGAAAAAATTTGAGCGCGTTCCAACGGTCGGATCTACAGATACGGACCTTTTGAGCCGCTACTGTGGTCGTGCCGGTGGAATGGCCCCGACCGGACGCTGTAGCCGTGTCCTACCGATTCCACGCGTCTCCATGGAAAACATCCTCCGGAAACTCGTGAAAAAATTTGAGCGCGATCCAACGGTCGGATCTACAGATACGGACCTTTTGAGCCGCTACCGTGGTCGTGCCGGTGGAATGGCCCCGACCGGACGCTGTAGCCGTGTCCTACCGATTCCACGCGCCTCCATGGAAACAGCCTTCGGAAACTCGTGAAACAATTTGAGCGCGATCCAACGGTCGGATCTACAGATACGGACCTTTTGAGCCGCTACTGTGGTCGTGCCGGTGGAATGGCCCCGACCGGACGCTGTAGCCGTGTCCTACCGATTCCACGCGTCTCCATGGAAAACATCCTCCGGAAACTCGTGAAAAATGTTGAGCGCGTTCCAACGGTCGGATCTACAGATACGGACCTTTTGAGCCGCTACTGTGGTCGTGCCGGTGGAATGGCCCCGACCGGACGCTGTCGCCGTGTCGTACCGATTCCACGCGCCTCCATGGAAAACATCCTTCGGAAACCCGTGAAAAATTTGAGCGCGATCCAGCGGTCGGATCTACAGATACGGACCTTTTGAGCCGCTACTCTGGTCGTGCCGGTGGAATGGCCCCGACCGGACGTTGTAGCCGTGTCCTACCGATTCCACGCGCCTCCATGGAAACATCCTTCGGAAACTCGTGAAAAAATTTGAGCGCGATCCAACGGTCGGATCTACAGATACGGAACTTTTGAGCCGCTACTGTGGTCGTGCCGGTGGAAGGGCCCTGACCGGACGCTGTAGCCGTGCCCTACCGATTCCACGCGTCTCCATGGAAAACATCCTCCGGAAACTCGTGAAAAAATTTGAGCGCGATCCAACGGTCGGATCTACAGATACGGACCTTTTGAGCCGCTACTGTGGTCGTGCCGGTGGAATGGCCCCGACCGGACGCTGTAGCCGTGTCCTACCGATTCCACGCGTCTCCATGGAAAACATCCTCCGGAAACTCGTGAAAAAATTTGAGCGCGATCCAACGGTCGGATCTACAGATACGGACCTTTTGAGCCGCTACCGTGGTCGTGCCGGTGGAATGGCCCCGACCGGACGCTGTAGCCGTGTCCTACCGATTCCACGCGTCTCCATGGAAAACATCCTTCGGAAACTCGTAAAAAATTTGAGGCGATCCAACGGTCGGATCTACAGATACGGACCTTTTGAGACGCTACTGTGGTCGTGCCGGTGGAAGGCCCTGACCGGACGCTGTAGCCGTGTCCTACCGATTCCACGCGTCTCCATGGAAAACATCCTCCGGAAACTCGTGAAAAAATTTGAGCGCGATCCAACGGTCGGATCTACAGATACGGACCTTTTGAGCCGCTACCGTGGTCGTGCCGGTGGAATGGCCCCGACCGGACGCTGTGGCCGTGTCCTACCGATTCCACGCGCCTCCATGGAAAACATCCTCGGAAACTCGTGAAAAATTTGAGCGCGATCCAACGGTCGGATCTACAGATACGGACCTTTTGAGCCGCTACTGTGGTCGTGCCGGTGGAATGGCCCCGACCGGACGCTGTAGCCGTGCCTACCGATTCCACGCGTCTCCATGGAAAACATCCTTCGAAACTCGTGAAAAAATTTGAGCGCGATCCAACGGTCGGATCTACAGATACGGACCTTTTGAGCCGCTACTGTGGTCGTGCCGGTGGAATGGCCCCGACCGGACGCTGTAGCCGTGTCCTACCGATTCCACGCGCCTCCATGGAAAACATCCTTCGGAAACTCGTGAAACAATTTGAGCGCGATCCAACGGTCGGATCTACAGATACGGACCTTTGAGCCGCTACTGTGGTCGTGCCGGTGGAATGGCCCCGACCGGACGCTGTAGCCGTGTCCTACCGATTCCACGCGTCTCCATGGAAAACATCCTCCGGAAACTCGTGAAAAAATTTGAGCGCGATCCAAGTCGGATCTACAGATACGGACCTTTTGAGCCGCTACCTGGTCGTGCCGGTGGAATGGCCCCGACCGGACGCTGTAGCCGTGTCCTACCGATTCCACGCGCCTCCATGGAAACATCCTTCGGAAACCCGTGAAACAATTTGAGCGCGATCCAACGGTCGGATCTACAGATACGAACTTTTGAGCCGCTACTGTGGTCGTGCCGGTGGAAGGCCCGACCGGACGCTGTAGCCGTGCCCTACCAATTCCACGCGTCTCTATGGAAAACATCCTCGGAAACTCGTGAAAAAAGTTGAGCGCGTCCCAACGGTCGGATCTACAGATACGGACCTTTTGAGCCGCTACTGTGGTCGTGCCGGTGGAATGGCCCCGACCGGACGCTGTAGCCGTGTCCTACCGATTCCACGCGCCTCCATGGAAACATCCTTCGGAAACCCGTGAAACAATTTGAGCGCGATCCAGCGGTCGGATCTACAGATACGGACCTTTTGAGCCGCTACTGTGGTCGTGCCGGTGGAATGGCCCCGACCGGACGCAGTAGCCGTGTCCTACGATTCCACGCGTCTCCATGGAAAACATCCTCCGGAAACTCGTGAAAAAATTTGAGCGCGTTCCAACGGTCGGATCTACAGTTACGGACCTTTTGAGCCGCTACCGTGGTCGTGCCGGTGGAATGGCCCCGACCGGACGCTGTAGCCGTGTCCTACCGATTCCACGCCCTCCATGGAAACATCCTTCGGAAACCCGTGAAACAATTTGAGCGCGATCCAGCGGTCGGATCTACAGATACAGAACTTTTGAGCCGCTACTGTGGTCGTGCCGGTGGAAGGCCCCGACCGGACGCTGTAGCCGTGTCCTACCGATTCCACGCGTCTCCATGGAAAACATCCTTCGGAAACTCGTGAAAAAATTTGAGCGCGATCCAACGGTCGGATCTACAGATACGGACCTTTTGAGCCGCTACTGTGGTCGTGCCGGTGGAATGGCCCCGACCGGACGCTGTAGCCGTGTCCTACCGATTCCACGCGTCTCCATGGAAAACATCCTCCGGAAACTCGTGAAAAATTTGAGCGCGTTCCAACGGTCGGATCTACAGATACGGACCTTTTGAGCCGCTACTGTGGTCGTGCCGGTGGAATGGCCCCGACCGGACGCTGTAGCCGTGTCCTACCGATTCCACGCGCCTCCATGGAAAACATCCTTCGGAAACTCGTGAAAAAATTTGAGCGCGATCCAACGGTCGGATCTACAGATACGGACCTTTTGAGCCGCTACTGTGGTCGTGCCGGTGGAATGGCCCCGACCGGACGGTAGCCGTGTCCTACCGATTCCACGCGTCTCCATGGAAAACATCCTCCGGAAACTCGTGAAAAAATTTGAGCGCGATCCAACGGTCGGATCTACAGATACGGACCTTTTGAGCCGCTACTGTGGTCGTGCCGGTGGAATGGCCCCGACCGGACGCTGTGGCCGTGTCCTACCGATTCCACGCGCCTCCATGGAAAACATCCTTCGGAAACTCGTGAAAAATTTGAGCGCGATCCAACGGTCGGATCTACAGATACGGACCTTTTGAGCCGCTACTATGGTCGTGCCGGTGGAATGGCCCCGACCGGACGTTGTAGCCGTGTCCTACCGATTCCACGCGCCTCCATGGAAAACATCCTTCGGAAACTCGTGAAAAAATTTGAGCGCGATCCAACGGTCGGATCTACAGATACGGAACTTTTGAGCCGCTACTGTGGTCGTGCCGGTGGAAGGGCCCTGACCGGACGCTGTAGCGTGTCCTACCGATTCCACGCGTCTCCATGGAAAACATCCTCGGAAACTCGTGAAAAAATTTGAGCGCGATCCAACGGTCGGATCTACAGATACGGACCTTTTGAGCCGCTACTGTGGTCGTGCCGGTGGAATGGCCCCGACCGGACGCTGTAGCCGTCCTACCGATTCCACGCGTCTCCATGGAAAACATCCTCCGGAAACTCGTGAAACAATTTGAGCGCGTTCCAACGGTCGGATCTACATACGGACCTTTTGAGCCGCTACTGTGGTCGTGCCGGTGGAATGGCCCCGACCGGACGCTGTAGCCGTGTCCTACCGATTCCACGCGTCTCCATGGAAAACATCCTCCGAAACTCGTGAAAAAATTTGAGCGCGTTCCAACGGTCGGATCTACAGATACGGACCTTTTGAGCCGCTACCGTGGTCGTGCCGGTGGAATGGCCCCGACCGGACGCTGTAGCCGTGTCCTACCGATTCCACGCGCCTCCATGGAAACATCCTCGGAAACCGTGAAACAATTTGAGCGCGATCCAGCGGTCGGATCTACAGATACGGACCTTTTGAGCCGCTACTGTGGTCGTGCCGGTGGAATGGCCCCGACCGGACGCTGTAGCCGTGTCCTACCGATTCCACGCGTCTCCATGGAAAACATCCTCCGGAAACTCGTGAAAAAATTTGAGCGCGTTCCAACGGTCGGATCTACAGATACGGACCTTTTGAGCCGCTACTGTGGTCGTGCCGGTGGAATGGCCCGACCGGACGCTGTAGCCGTGTCCTACCGATTCCACGCGTCTCCATGGAAAACATCCTCCGGAAACTCGTGAAAAAATTTGAGCGCGATCCAACGGTCGGATCTACAGATACGGACCTTTTGAGCCGCTACTGTGGTCGTGCCGGTGGAATGGCCCCGACCGGACGCTGTAGCCGTGTCCTACCGATTCCACGCGCCTCCATGGAAAACATCCTTCGGAAACCCGTGAAAAAATGAGCGCGATCCAGCGGTCGGATCTACAGATACGGACCTTTTGAGCCGCTACTGTGGTCGTGCCGGTGGAATGGCCCCGACCGGACGCTGTAGCCGTGTCCTACCGATTCCACGCGTCTCCATGGAAAACATCCTCCGGAAACTCGTGAAAAAATTTGAGCGCGTTCCAACGGTCGGATCTACAGATACGGACCTTTTGAGCCGCTACTGTGGTCGTGCCGGTGGAATGGCCCCGACCGGACGCTGTAGCCGTGTCCTACCGATTCCACGCGTCTCCATGGAAAACATCCTCGGAAACTCGTGAAAAATTTGAGCGCGATCCAGCGGTCGGATCTACAGATACGGACCTTTTGAGCCGCTACTATGGTCGTGCCGGTGGAATGGCCCCGACCGGACGTTGTAGCCGTGTCCTACCGATTCCACGCGCCTCCATGGAAAACATCCTTCGGAAACCCGTGAAAAAATTTGAGCGCGATCCAACGGTCGGATCTACAGATACGGACCTTTTGAGCCGCTACTGTGGTCGTGCCGGTGGAATGGCCCCGACCGGACGCTGTAGCCGTGTCCTACCGATTCCACGCGTCTCCATGGAAAACATCCTCCGAAACTCGTGAAAAAATTTGAGCGCGTCCAACGGTCGGATCTACAATACGGACCTTTTGAGCCGCTACTGTGGTCGTGCCGGTGGAATGGCCCCGACCGGACGTGTAGCCGTGTCCTACCGATTCCACGCGTCTCCATGGAAAACATCCTCCGAAACTCGTGAAACAATTTGAGCGCGTTCCAACGGTCGGATCTACAGATACGGACCTTTTGAGACGCTACTGTGGTCGTGCCGGTGGAATGGCCCCGACCGGACGCTGTAGCCGTGTCCTACCGATTCCACGCGCCTCCATGGAAAACATCCTTCGGAAACCCGTGAAACAATTTGAGCGCGATCCAGCGGTCGGATCTACAGATACGGACCTTTTGAGCCGCTACTGTGGTCGTGCCGGTGGAAGGGCCCGACCGGACGCTGTAGCCGTGCCTACCGATTCCACGCGTCTCCATGGAAAACATCCTTCGGAAACTCGTGAAAAATTTGAGCGCGTTCCAACGGTCGGATCTACAGATACGGACCTTTTGAGCCGCTACTGTGGTCGTGCCGGTGGAATGGCCCCCGACCGGACGCTGTAGCCGTGTCCTACCGATTCCACGCGTCTCCATGGAAAACATCCTCGGAAACTCGTGAAAAAATTTAAGCGCGTCCAACGATCGGATATACAGTTACGGACCTTTTGAGCCGCTACCGTGGTCGTGCCGGTGGAATGGCCCCGACGGACGCTGTGGCCGTGTCCTACCGATTCCACGCGCCTCCATGGAAAACATCCTTCGGAACCCGTGAAAAAATGTGAGCGCGATCCAGCGGTCGGATCTACAGATACGGACCTTTTGAGCCGCTACTATGGTCGTGCCGGTGGAATGGCCCCGACCGGACGTTGTAGCCGTGTCCTACCGATTCCACGCGTCTCCATGGAAAACATCCTCTGGAAACTCGTGAAAAAATTTGAGGCGTTCCAACGGTCGGATCTACAAATACGGACCTTTTGAGCCGCTACTGTGGTCGTGCCGGTGGAAGGGCCCTGACCGGACGCTGTAGCCGTGCCCTACCATTTCACGCGTCTCCATGGAAAAGATCCTCCGGAAACTCGTGAAAAAATTTGAGCGCGTTCCAACGATCGGATCTACAGTTACGGACCTTTTGAGCCGCTACCGTGGTCGTGCCGGTGGAATGGCCCTGAACGGACGCTGTGCCGTGTCCTACCGATTCCACGCGCCTCCATGGAAAACATCCTTCGGAAACCGTGAAAAAATGTGAACGCGATCCAGTGTCGGATCTACAGATACGGACACTGAGCGCCGCTACTATGGTCGTGCCGGTGGAATGGCCCGACCGGACGTTGTAGCCATGTCCTACCGATTCCACGCGTCTCCATGGAAAACATATCTGGAAACTCGTGAAAAATTTGAGCGCGATCCAACGGTCGGATCTACAAATAGGACCTTTTGAGCCGCTACTGTGGTCGTGCCGGTGAAGGGCCCTGACCGGACGTTGTAGCTGTGCCCTACCATTCCACGCGTCTCCATGGAAAATATCATTCGGAAACTCGTGAAAAAAGTTGAGCGCGTTCCAACGGTCGGATCTACAGATACGGACCTTTTGAGCCGCTACTATGGTCGTGCCGGTGGAATGGCCCCGACCGGACGCTGTAGCCGTGTCCTACCGATTCCACGCGCCTCCATGGAAAACATCCTTCGGAAACCCGTGAAAAAATTTGAGCGCGATCCAGCGGTCGGATCTACAGATACGGACCTTTTGAGCCGCTACTGTGGTCGTGCCGGTGGAATGGCCCCGACCGGACGCAGTAGCCGTGTCCTACCGATTCCACGCGCCTCCATGGAAAACATCCTCGGAAACCCGTGAAAAAATTTGAGCGCGATCCAGCGGTCGGATCTACAGATACGGACCTTTTGAGCCGCTACTGTGGTCGTGCCGGTGGAAGGCCCGGACCGGATGCTGTAGCCGTGCCCTACCAATTCCACGCGTCTCCATGGAAAAGATCCTCCAGAAACTCGTGAAAAATTTAAGCGCGTTCCAACGATCGGATCTACAGTTACGGACCTTTTGAGCCGCTACCGTGGGTCGTGCCGGTGGAATGGCCCCGAACGGACGCTGGCCGTGTCCTACCGATTCCACGCGCCTCCATGGAAAACATCCTACGGAAACCCGTGAAAAAATGTGAGCGCGATCCAGCGGTCGGATCTACAGATACGGACCTTTTGAGCCGCTACCGTGGTCGTGCCGGTGGAATGGCCCCGACCGGACGTTGTGGCCGTGTCCTACCGATTCCACGCGCCTCCATGGAAAACATCCTTCGGAAACCCGTGAAAAAATTTGAGCGCGATCCAGCGGTCGGATCTACAAATACGGACCTTTTGAGCCGCTACTGTGGTCGTGCCGGTGGAATGGCCCGACCGGACGCTATAGCCGTGTCCTACCGATTCCACGCGTCTCCATGGAAAACATCCTCGGAAACTCGTGAAACAATTTGAGCGCGTTCCACCGGTCGGATCTACAGTTACGGACCTTTTGAGACGCTACCTGGTCGTGCCGGTGGAATGGCCCCGAACGGACGCTGTGGCCGTGTCCTACCGATTCCACGCGCCTCCATGGAAAACATCCTTCGGAAACCCGTGAAAAAATGTGAACGCGATCCAGCGGTCGGATCTACAGATACGGACCTTTTGAGCCGCTACGTGGTCGTGCCGGTGGAATGGCCCCGACCGGACGCTGTAGCCGTGTCCTACCGATTCCACGCGTCTCCATGGAAAACATCCTCGGAAACTCGTGAAAAAATTTGACGCGATCCAGCGGTCGGATCTACAAATACGGACCTTTTGAGCCGCTACTGTGGTCGTGCCGGTGGAAGGGCCCGACCGGACGCTGTAGCCGTGCCTACAATTCCACGCGTCTCCATGGAAAACATCCTTCGGAAACTCGTGAAAAAATTTGAGCGCGTTCCAACGGTCGGATCTACAGATACGGACCTTTTGAGCCGCTACTATGGTCGTGCCGGTGGAATGGCCCCGACCGGACGCTGTAGCCGTGTCCTACCGATTCCACGCGCCTCCATGGAAAACATCCTTCGGAAACCCGTGAAAAAATTTGAGCGCGATCCAGCGGTCGGATCTACAGATACGGACCTTTTGAGCCGCTACTGTGGTCGTGCCGGTGGAATGGCCCCGACCGGACGCAGTAGCCGTGTCCTACCGATTCCACGCGTCTCCATGGAAAACATCCTTCGGAAACTCGTGAAAAAATTTGAGCGCGATCCAGCGGTCGGATCTACAGATACGGACCTTTTGAGCCGCTACTGTGGTCGTGCCGGTGGAAGGGCCCGGACCGGACGCTGTAGCCGTGCCCTACCAATTCCACGCGTCTCCATGGAAAAGATCCTCCGGAAACTCGTGAAAAAATTTAAGCGCGTTCCAACGATCGGATATACAGTTACGGACCTTTTGAGCCGCTACCGTGGTCGTGCCGGTGGAATGGCCCCGAACGGACGCTGTGGCCGTGTCCTACCGATTCCACGCGCCTCCATGGAAAACATCCTTCGGAAACCCGTGAAAAAATGTGAGCGCGATCCAGCGGTCGGATCTACAGATACGGACCTTTTGAGCCGCTACTGTGGTCGTGCCGGTGGAATGGCCCCGACCGGACGTTGTGCCGTGTCCTACCGATTCCACGCGCCTCCATGGAAAACATCCTTCGAAAACCGTGAAAAAATTTGAGCGCGATCCAGCGGTCGGATCTACAAATACGGACCTTTTGAGCCGCTACTGTGGTCGTGCCGGTGGAATGGCCCGACCGGACGCTGTAGCCGTGTCCTACCGATTCCACGCGTCTCCATGGAAAACATCCTCCGGAAACTCGTGAAAAAATTTGAGCGCGTTCCAACGGTCGGATCTACAGTTACGGACCTTTTGAGCCGCTACCGTGTCGTGCCGGTGGAATGGCCCCGACCGGACGCTGTAGCCGTGTCCTACCGATTCCACGCGCCTCCATGGAAAACATCCTTCGGAAACCCGTGAAAAATTTGAGCGCGATCCAGCGGTCGGATCTACAGATACGGACCTTTTGAGCCGCTACTGTGGTCGTGCCGGTGGAATGGCCCCGAACGGACGCTGTAGCCGTGTCCTACCGATTCCACGCGCCTCCATGGAAAACATCCTTCGGAACCCGTGAAAAAATTTGAGCGCGATCCAGCGGTCGGATCTACAGATACGGACCTTTTGAGCCGCTACTGTGGTCGTGCCGGTGGAATGGCCCCGACCGGACGCTGTAGCCGTGTCCTACCGATTCCACGCGTCTCCATGGAAAACATCCTTCGGAAACTCGTGAAAAAATTTGAGCGCGTTCCAACGGTCGGATCTACAGTTACGGACCTTTTGAGCCGCTACCTGGTCGTGCCGGTGGAATGGCCCCGACCGGACGCTGTAGCCGTGTCCTACCGATTCCACGCGCCTCCATGGAAAACATCCTTCGGAACCCGTGAAAAAATTTGAGCGCGATCCAGCGGTCGGATCTACAGATACGGACCTTTTGAGCCGCTACTGTGGTCGTGCCGGTGGAATGGCCCCGACCGGACGCTGTAGCCGTGTCCTACCCATTCCACGCGTCTCCATGGAAAACATCCTCCGGAAACTCGTGAAAAAATTTGAGCGCGTTCCAGCGGTCGGATCTACAGATACGGACCTTTTGAGCCGCTACTGTGGTCGTGCCGGTGGAAGGGCCCGACCGGACGCTGTAGCCGTGCCCTACCAATTCCACGCGTCTCCATGGAAAAGATCCTCGGAAACTCGTGAAAAAATTAAGCGCGTTCCAACGATCGGATCTACAGATACGGACCTTTTGAGCCGCTACGTGGTCGTGCCGGTGGAATGGCCCGAACGGACGCTGTGGCCGTGTCCTACCGATTCCACGCGCCTCCATGGAAAACATCCTTCGGAAACCCGTGAAAAAATTTGAGCGCGATCCAGCGGTCGGATCTACAGATACGGACCTTTGAGCCGCTACTGTGGTCGTGCCGGTGGAATGGCCCCGACCGGACGTGTAGCCGTGTCCTACCGATTCCACGCGTCTCCATGGAAAACATCCTCGGAAACTCGTGAAAAAATTTGAGCGCGATCCAACGGTCGGATCTACAGATACGGACCTTTTGAGCCGCTACTGTGGTCGTGCCGGTGGAATGGCCCCGACCGGACGCTGTAGCGTGTCCTACCGATTCCACGCGTCTCCATGGAAAACATCCTCCGGAAACTCGTGAAAAAATTTGAGCGCGTTCCAACGGTCGGATCTACAGATACGGACCTTTTGAGCCGCTACCGTGGTCGTGCCGGTGGAATGGCCCTGAACGGACGCTGTAGCCGTGTCCTACCGATTCCACGCGCCTCCATGGAAAACATCCTTCGGAAACCCGTGAAAAAATGTGAGCGCGATCCAGCGGTCGGATCTACAGATACGGACCTTTTGAGCCGCTACGTGGTCGTGCCGGTGGAATGGCCCGGACCGGACGT
>CM055356.1:182764-210921 GCA_029228515.1 Populus alba x Populus x berolinensis | reverse complement strand
AACAAGTAGCAGAAGCATACATGCTCAAGAGGGATCACCCGAAATTCAAAGGAAACTGAATTTCGGCAACCGGGGCATCGAAGTCGGAATGCCGCGAAACTCACCGAGTCAAAGCGTTTCGCTGTTTGCGGAAGGAAGTGTGAAGTAGAACAAGTAGCAGAACCATACATGCTCAAGAGGGATCACCCGAAATTCAAAGGCAACTGAATTTGGGCAACCGGGGCATCTAAGTCGGAATGCCGTGAAACTCACCGAGTCAAAGCGTTTCGCCGTTTGCGGAACGAAGTGTGATGTAGAACAAGTAGCAGAAGCATACATGCTCAAGAGGGATCACCCGAAATTCAAAGGCAACTGAATTTCGGCAACCGGGGCATCAAAGTCGGAATGCCGTGAAACTCACCGAGTCAAAGCGTTTCGCCGTTTGCGGAACGAAGTGTGACGTAGAACAAGTAGCAGAAGCATACATGCTCAAGAGGGTTCACCCGAAATTCAAAGGCAACTGAATTTCGGCAACCGGGCATCGAAGTCGGAATGCCGTGAAACTCACCGAGTCAAAGCGTTTCGCCGTTTGCGGAACGAAGTGTGACGTAGAACAAGTAGCAGAAGCATACATGCTCAAGAGGGTTCACCCGAAATTCAAAGGCAACTGAATTTCGGCAACGGGGGCATCGAAGTCGAAATGCCGCGAAACTCACCGAGTCAAAGCGTTTCGGCCTTTGCGGAAGGAAGTGTGATGTAGAACAAGTAGCCGAAGCATACATGCTCAAGAGGGATCACCCGAAATTCAAAGGCAACTGAATTTCGGCAACCGGGGCATCGAAGTCGGAATGCCATGAAACCCACCGAGTCAAAGCGTTTCGCCGTTTGTGGAAGGAAGTGTGATGTAGAACAAGTAGCAGAAGCATACATGCTCAAGAGGGATCACCCGAAATTCAAAGGCAACTGAATTTCGGAAATCGGGGCATCGAAGTCGGAATGCCGCGAAACTCACCGAGTCAAAGCGTTTCGCCGTTTGCGGAACGAAGTGTGATGTAGAACAAGTAGCAGAAGCATACATGCTCAAGAGGGATCACCCGAAATTCAAAGGCAACTGAATTTCGGCAACCGGGGCATTGAAGTCGGAATGCCGGGAAACTCACCGAGTCAAAGCGTTTCGCCGTTTGCGGAAGAACTGTGATGTCGAACAAGTAGCAGAAGCATACATGCTCCAGAGGGATGACCCGAAATTCAAAGGCAACTGAATTTCGGAAACCGGGCCATCGAAGTCAGAGTGCCACAAAACTCACCGAGTCAAAGCGTTTCGCCTTTGCGGAAGAAGTGTGATGTAGAACAAGTAGCAGAAGCATACATGCTCAAGAGGGATCACCCGAAATTCAAAGGCAACTGAATTTCGGCAACCGGGGCATCGAAGTCGGAATGCCGCGAAACTCACCGAGTCAAAGCGTTTCGCCGTTTGCGGAAGGAAGTTGATGTAGAACAAGTAGCAGAAGCATACATGCTCAAGAGGGATCACCCGAAATTCAAAGGCAACTGAATTTCGGCAACCGGGGCATCGAAGTCGGAATGCCGCGAAACTCACCGAGTCAAAGCGTTTCGCCGTTTGCGGAAGGAAGTGTGATGTAGAACAAGTAGCAGAAGCATACATGCTCAAGAGGGATCACCCGAAATTCAAAGGCAACTGAATTTCGGCAACCGGGGCATCGAAGTCGGAATGCCGCGAAACTCACCGAGTCAAAGCGTTTCGCCGTTTGCGGAAGAAGTGTGATGTAGAACAAGTAGCAGAAGCATACATGCTCAAGAGGGATCACCCGAAATTCAAAGGCAACTGAATTTCGGCAACCGGGGCATCGAAGTCGGAATGCCGCGAAACTCACCGAGTCAAAGCGTTTCGCCGTTTGCGGAAGGAAGTGTGATGTAGAACAAGTAGCAGAAGCATACATGCTCAAGAGGGATCACCCGAAATTCAAAGGCAACTGAATTTCGGCAACCGGGGCATCGAAGTCGGAATGCCGCGAAACTCACCGAGTCAAAGCGTTTCGCCGTTTGCGGAAGAAGTCTGATGTAGAACAAGTAGCAGAAGCATACATGCTCAAGAGGGATCACCCGAAATTCAAAGGCAACTGAATTTCGGCAACCGGGGCATCGAAGTCGGAATGCCGCGAAACTCACCGAGTCAAAGCGTTTCGCCGTTTGCGGAAGAAGTGTGATGTAGAACAAGTAGCAGAAGCATACATGCTCAAGAGGGATCACCCGAAATTCAAAGGCAACTGAATTTCGGCAACCGGGCATCGAAGTCGGAATGCCGCGAAACTCACCGAGTCAAAGCGTTTCGCCGTTTGCGGAAGGAAGTGTGATGTAGAACAAGTAGCAGAAGCATACATGCTCAAGAGGGATCACCCGAAATTCAAAGGCAACTGAATTTCGGCAACCGGGGCATCGAAGTCGGAATGCCGCGAAACTCACCGAGTCAAAGCGTTTCGCCGTTTGCGGAAGAAGTGTGATGTAGAACAAGTAGCAGAAGCATACATGCTCAAGAGGGATCACCCGAAATTCAAAGGCAACTGAATTTCGGCAACCGGGGCATCGAAGTCGGAATGCCGCGAAACTCACCGAGTCAAAGCGTGAGATCGGCCATTTATTAGAGGGATACCCAAAATTCAAAATTAACTGAATTTCGGCAACGGGGGAATCAAATTTAATTTGCGGAAGGGAAGTGTGATGTAGAACAAGTAGCAGAAGCATACATGCTCAAGAGGGATCACCCGAAATTCAAAGGCAACTGAATTTCGGCAACCGGGGCATCGAAGTCGGAATGCCGCGAAACTCACCGAGTCAAAGCGTTTCGCCGTTTGCGGAAGGAAGTCTGATGTAGAACAAGTAGCAGAAGCATACATGCTCAAGAGGGATCACCCGAAATTCAAAGGCAACTGAATTTCGGCAACCGGGGCATCGAAGTCGGAATGCCGCGAAACTCACCGAGTCAAAGCGTTTCGCCGTTTGCGGAAGGAAGTGTGATGTAGAACAAGTAGCAGAAGCATACATGCTCAAGAGGGATCACCCGAAATTCAAAGGCAACTGAATTTCGGCAACCGGGGCATCGAAGTCGGAATGCCGCGAAACTCACCGAGTCAAAGCGTTTCGCCGTTTGCGGAAGAAGTGTGATGTAGAACAAGTAGCAGAAGCATACATGCTCAAGAGGGATCACCCGAAATTCAAAGGCAACTGAATTTCGGCAACCGGGCATCGAAGTCGGAATGCCGCGAAACTCACCGAGTCAAAGCGTTTCGCTTTGCGGAAGGAAGTGTGATGTAGAACAAGTAGCAGAAGCATACATGCTCAAGAGGGATCACCCGAAATTCAAAGGCAACTGAATTTCGGCAACCGGGGCATCGAAGTCGGAATGCCGCGAAACTCACCGAGTCAAAGCGTTTCGCCGTTTGCGGAAGAAGTGTGATGTAGAACAAGTAGCAGAAGCATACATGCTCAAGAGGGATCACCCGAAATTCAAAGGCAACTGAATTTCGGCAACCGGGCATCGAAGTCGGAATGCCGCGAAACTCACCGAGTCAAAGCGTTTCGCCGTTTGCGGAAGGAAGTGTGATGTAGAACAAGTAGCAGAAGCATACATGCTCAAGAGGGATCACCCGAAATTCAAAGGCAACTGAATTTCGGCAACCGGGGCATCGAAGTCGGAATGCCGCGAAACTCACCGAGTCAAAGCGTTTCGCCGTTTGCGGAAGAAGTCTGATGTAGAACAAGTAGCAGAAGCATACATGCTCAAGAGGGATCACCCGAAATTCAAAGGCAACTGAATTTCGGCAACCGGGGCATCGAAGTCGGAATGCCGCGAAACTCACCGAGTCAAAGCGTTTCGCCGTTTGCGGAAGAAGTCTGATGTAGAACAAGTAGCAGAAGCATACATGCTCAAGAGGGATCACCCGAAATTCAAAGGCAACTGAATTTCGGCAACCGGGGCATCGAAGTCGGAATGCCGCGAAACTCACCGAGTCAAAGCGTTTCGCCGTTTGCGGAAGAAGTGTGATGTAGAACAAGTAGCAGAAGCATACATGCTCAAGAGGGATCACCCGAAATTCAAAGGCAACTGAATTTCGGCAACCGGGGCATCGAAGTCGGAATGCCGCGAAAACTCACCGAGTCAAAGCGTTTCGCCGTTTGCGGAAGGAAGTGTGATGTAGAACAAGTAGCAGAAGCATACATGCTCAAGAGGGATCACCCGAAATTCAAAGGCAACTGAATTTCGGCAACCGGGGCATCGAAGTCGGAATGCCGCGAAACTCACCGAGTCAAAGCGTTTCGCCGTTTGCGGAAGAAGTCTGATGTAGAACAAGTAGCAGAAGCATACATGCTCAAGAGGGATCACCCGAAATTCAAAGGCAACTGAATTTCGGCAACCGGGGCATCGAAGTCGGAATGCCGCGAAACTCACCGAGTCAAAGCGTTTCGCCGTTTGCGGAAGGAAGTCTGATGTAGAACAAGTAGCAGAAGCATACATGCTCAAGAGGGATCACCCGAAATTCAAAGGCAACTGAATTTCGGCAACCGGGGCATCGAAGTCGGAATGCCGCGAAACTCACCGAGTCAAAGCGTTTCGCCGTTTGCGGAAGGAAGTGTGATGTAGAACAAGTAGCAGAAGCATACATGCTCAAGAGGGATCACCCGAAATTCAAAGGCAACTGAATTTCGGCAACCGGGCATCGAAGTCGGAATGCCGCGAAACTCACCGAGTCAAAGCGTTTCGCCGTTTGCGGAAGAAAGTGTGATGTAGAACAAGTAGCAGAAGCATACATGCTCAAGAGGGATCACCCGAAATTCAAAGGCAACTGAATTTCGGCAACCGGGGCATCGAAGTCGGAATGCCGCGAAACTCACCGAGTCAAAGCGTTTCGCCGTTTGCGGAAGAAGTCTGATGTAGAACAAGTAGCAGAAGCATACATGCTCAAGAGGGATCACCCGAAATTCAAAGGCAACTGAATTTCGGCAACCGGGGCATCGAAGTCGGAATGCCGCGAAACTCACCGAGTCAAAGCGTTTCGCCGTTTGCGGAAGAAGTCTGATGTAGAACAAGTAGCAGAAGCATACATGCTCAAGAGGGATCACCCGAAATTCAAAGGCAACTGAATTTCGGCAACCGGGGCATCGAAGTCGGAATGCCGCGAAACTCACCGAGTCAAAGCGTTTCGCCGTTTGCGGAAGAAGTCTGATGTAGAACAAGTAGCAGAAGCATACATGCTCAAGAGGGATCACCCGAAATTCAAAGGCAACTGAATTTCGGCAACCGGGGCATCGAAGTCGGAATGCCGCGAAACTCACCGAGTCAAAGCGTTTCGCCGTTTGCGGAAGAAGTCTGATGTAGAACAAGTAGCAGAAGCATACATGCTCAAGAGGGATCACCCGAAATTCAAAGGCAACTGAATTTCGGCAACCGGGGCATCGAAGTCGGAATGCCGCGAAACTCACCGAGTCAAAGCGTTTCGCCGTTTGCGGAAGAAGTCTGATGTAGAACAAGTAGCAGAAGCATACATGCTCAAGAGGGATCACCCGAAATTCAAAGGCAACTGAATTTCGGCAACCGGGGCATCGAAGTCGGAATGCCGCGAAACTCACCGAGTCAAAGCGTTTCGCCGTTTGCGGAAGAAGTCTGATGTAGAACAAGTAGCAGAAGCATACATGCTCAAGAGGGATCACCCGAAATTCAAAGGCAACTGAATTTCGGCAACCGGGGCATCGAAGTCGGAATGCCGCGAAACTCACCGAGTCAAAGCGTTTCGCCGTTTGCGGAAGAAAGTGTGATGTAGAACAAGTAGCAGAAGCATACATGCTCAAGAGGGATCACCCGAAATTCAAAGGCAACTGAATTTCGGCAACCGGGGCATCGAAGTCGGAATGCCGCGAAACTCACCGAGTCAAAGCGTTTCGCCGTTTGCGGAAGAAGTCTGATGTAGAACAAGTAGCAGAAGCATACATGCTCAAGAGGGATCACCCGAAATTCAAAGGCAACTGAATTTCGGCAACCGGGGCATCGAAGTCGGAATGCCGCGAAACTCACCGAGTCAAAGCGTTTCGCCGTTTGCGGAAGAAGTGTGATGTAGAACAAGTAGCAGAAGCATACATGCTCAAGAGGGATCACCCGAAATTCAAAGGCAACTGAATTTCGGCAACCGGGGCATCGAAGTCGGAATGCCGCGAAACTCACCGAGTCAAAGCGTTTCGCCGTTTGCGGAAGAAAGTCTGATGTAGAACAAGTAGCAGAAGCATACATGCTCAAGAGGGATCACCCGAAATTCAAAGGCAACTGAATTTCGGCAACCGGGGCATCGAAGTCGGAATGCCGCGAAACTCACCGAGTCAAAGCGTTTCGCCGTTTGCGGAAGAAGTCTGATGTAGAACAAGTAGCAGAAGCATACATGCTCAAGAGGGATCACCCGAAATTCAAAGGCAACTGAATTTCGGCAACCGGGGCATCGAAGTCGGAATGCCGCGAAACTCACCGAGTCAAAGCGTTTCGCCGTTTGCGGAAGAAGTCTGATGTAGAACAAGTAGCAGAAGCATACATGCTCAAGAGGGATCACCCGAAATTCAAAGGCAACTGAATTTCGGCAACCGGGGCATCGAAGTCGGAATGCCGCGAAACTCACCGAGTCAAAGCGTTTCGCCGTTTGCGGAAGAAGTCTGATGTAGAACAAGTAGCAGAAGCATACATGCTCAAGAGGGATCACCCGAAATTCAAAGGCAACTGAATTTCGGCAACCGGGGCATCGAAGTCGGAATGCCGCGAAACTCACCGAGTCAAAGCGTTTCGCCGTTTGCGGAAGAAGTCTGATGTAGAACAAGTAGCAGAAGCATACATGCTCAAGAGGGATCACCCGAAATTCAAAGGCAACTGAATTTCGGCAACCGGGGCATCGAAGTCGGAATGCCGCGAAACTCACCGAGTCAAAGCGTTTCGCCGTTTGCGGAAGAAGTCTGATGTAGAACAAGTAGCAGAAGCATACATGCTCAAGAGGGATCACCCGAAATTCAAAGGCAACTGAATTTCGGCAACCGGGGCATCGAAGTCGGAATGCCGCGAAACTCACCGAGTCAAAGCGTTTCGCCGTTTGCGGAAGAAAGTCTGATGTAGAACAAGTAGCAGAAGCATACATGCTCAAGAGGGATCACCCGAAATTCAAAGGCAACTGAATTTCGGCAACCGGGGCATCGAAGTCGGAATGCCGCGAAACTCACCGAGTCAAAGCGTTTCGCCGTTTGCGGAAGAAGTCTGATGTAGAACAAGTAGCAGAAGCATACATGCTCAAGAGGGATCACCCGAAATTCAAAGGCAACTGAATTTCGGCAACCGGGGCATCGAAGTCGGAATGCCGCGAAACTCACCGAGTCAAAGCGTTTCGCCGTTTGCGGAAGAAGTCTGATGTAGAACAAGTAGCAGAAGCATACATGCTCAAGAGGGATCACCCGAAATTCAAAGGCAACTGAATTTCGGCAACCGGGGCATCGAAGTCGGAATGCCGCGAAACTCACCGAGTCAAAGCGTTTCGCCGTTTGCGGAAGAAGTCTGATGTAGAACAAGTAGCAGAAGCATACATGCTCAAGAGGGATCACCCGAAATTCAAAGGCAACTGAATTTCGGCAACCGGGGCATCGAAGTCGGAATGCCGCGAAACTCACCGAGTCAAAGCGTTTCGCCGTTTGCGGAAGAAGTCTGATGTAGAACAAGTAGCAGAAGCATACATGCTCAAGAGGGATCACCCGAAATTCAAAGGCAACTGAATTTCGGCAACCGGGCATCGAAGTCGGAATGCCGCGAAACTCACCGAGTCAAAGCGTTTCGCCGTTTGCGGAAGAAGTCTGATGTAGAACAAGTAGCAGAAGCATACATGCTCAAGAGGGATCACCCGAAATTCAAAGGCAACTGAATTTCGGCAACCGGGGCATCGAAGTCGGAATGCCGCGAAACTCACCGAGTCAAAGCGTTTCGCCGTTTGCGGAAGAAGTCTGATGTAGAACAAGTAGCAGAAGCATACATGCTCAAGAGGGATCACCCGAAATTCAAAGGCAACTGAATTTCGGCAACCGGGGCATCGAAGTCGGAATGCCGCGAAACTCACCGAGTCAAAGCGTTTCGCCGTTTGCGGAAGAAGTCTGATGTAGAACAAGTAGCAGAAGCATACATGCTCAAGAGGGATCACCCGAAATTCAAAGGCAACTGAATTTCGGCAACCGGGGCATCGAAGTCGGAATGCCGCGAAACTCACCGAGTCAAAGCGTTTCGCCGTTTGCGGAAGGAAGTCTGATGTAGAACAAGTAGCAGAAGCATACATGCTCAAGAGGGATCACCCGAAATTCAAAGGCAACTGAATTTCGGCAACCGGGGCATCGAAGTCGGAATGCCGCGAAACTCACCGAGTCAAAGCGTTTCGCCGTTTGCGGAAGAAGTCTGATGTAGAACAAGTAGCAGAAGCATACATGCTCAAGAGGGATCACCCGAAATTCAAAGGCAACTGAATTTCGGCAACCGGGGCATCGAAGTCGGAATGCCGCGAAACTCACCGAGTCAAAGCGTTTCGCCGTTTGCGGAAGAAGTCTGATGTAGAACAAGTAGCAGAAGCATACATGCTCAAGAGGGATCACCCGAAATTCAAAGGCAACTGAATTTCGGCAACCGGGGCATCGAAGTCGGAATGCCGCGAAACTCACCGAGTCAAAGCGTTTCGCCGTTTGCGGAAGGAAGTCTGATGTAGAACAAGTAGCAGAAGCATACATGCTCAAGAGGGATCACCCGAAATTCAAAGGCAACTGAATTTCGGCAACCGGGGCATCGAAGTCGGAATGCCGCGAAACTCACCGAGTCAAAGCGTTTCGCCGTTTGCGGAAGAAGTCTGATGTAGAACAAGTAGCAGAAGCATACATGCTCAAGAGGGATCACCCGAAATTCAAAGGCAACTGAATTTCGGCAACCGGGGCATCGAAGTCGGAATGCCGCGAAACTCACCGAGTCAAAGCGTTTCGCCGTTTGCGGAAGAAGTCTGATGTAGAACAAGTAGCAGAAGCATACATGCTCAAGAGGGATCACCCGAAATTCAAAGGCAACTGAATTTCGGCAACCGGGCATCGAAGTCGGAATGCCGCGAAACTCACCGAGTCAAAGCGTTTCGCCGTTTGCGGAAGAAGTCTGATGTAGAACAAGTAGCAGAAGCATACATGCTCAAGAGGGATCACCCGAAATTCAAAGGCAACTGAATTTCGGCAACCGGGGCATCGAAGTCGGAATGCCGCGAAACTCACCGAGTCAAAGCGTTTCGCCGTTTGCGGAAGAAGTCTGATGTAGAACAAGTAGCAGAAGCATACATGCTCAAGAGGGATCACCCGAAATTCAAAGGCAACTGAATTTCGGCAACCGGGGCATCGAAGTCGGAATGCCGCGAAACTCACCGAGTCAAAGCGTTTCGCCGTTTGCGGAAGAAGTCTGATGTAGAACAAGTAGCAGAAGCATACATGCTCAAGAGGGATCACCCGAAATTCAAAGGCAACTGAATTTCGGCAACCGGGGCATCGAAGTCGGAATGCCGCGAAACTCACCGAGTCAAAGCGTTTCGCCGTTTGCGGAAGAAGTCTGATGTAGAACAAGTAGCAGAAGCATACATGCTCAAGAGGGATCACCCGAAATTCAAAGGCAACTGAATTTCGGCAACCGGGGCATCGAAGTCGGAATGCCGCGAAACTCACCGAGTCAAAGCGTTTCGCCGTTTGCGGAAGAAGTCTGATGTAGAACAAGTAGCAGAAGCATACATGCTCAAGAGGGATCACCCGAAATTCAAAGGCAACTGAATTTCGGCAACCGGGCATCGAAGTCGGAATGCCGCGAAACTCACCGAGTCAAAGCGTTTCGCCGTTTGCGGAAGAAGTCTGATGTAGAACAAGTAGCAGAAGCATACATGCTCAAGAGGGATCACCCGAAATTCAAAGGCAACTGAATTTCGGCAACCGGGGCATCGAAGTCGGAATGCCGCGAAACTCACCGAGTCAAAGCGTTTCGCCGTTTGCGGAAGAAGTCTGATGTAGAACAAGTAGCAGAAGCATACATGCTCAAGAGGGATCACCCGAAATTCAAAGGCAACTGAATTTCGGCAACCGGGGCATCGAAGTCGGAATGCCGCGAAACTCACCGAGTCAAAGCGTTTCGCCGTTTGCGGAAGAAGTCTGATGTAGAACAAGTAGCAGAAGCATACATGCTCAAGAGGGATCACCCGAAATTCAAAGGCAACTGAATTTCGGCAACCGGGGCATCGAAGTCGGAATGCCGCGAAACTCACCGAGTCAAAGCGTTTCGCCGTTTGCGGAAGAAGTCTGATGTAGAACAAGTAGCAGAAGCATACATGCTCAAGAGGGATCACCCGAAATTCAAAGGCAACTGAATTTCGGCAACCGGGGCATCGAAGTCGGAATGCCGCGAAACTCACCGAGTCAAAGCGTTTCGCCGTTTGCGGAAGAAGTCTGATGTAGAACAAGTAGCAGAAGCATACATGCTCAAGAGGGATCACCCGAAATTCAAAGGCAACTGAATTTCGGCAACCGGGGCATCGAAGTCGGAATGCCGCGAAACTCACCGAGTCAAAGCGTTTCGCCGTTTGCGGAAGAAGTCTGATGTAGAACAAGTAGCAGAAGCATACATGCTCAAGAGGGATCACCCGAAATTCAAAGGCAACTGAATTTCGGCAACCGGGCATCGAAGTCGGAATGCCGCGAAACTCACCGAGTCAAAGCGTTTCGCCGTTTGCGGAAGAAGTCTGATGTAGAACAAGTAGCAGAAGCATACATGCTCAAGAGGGATCACCCGAAATTCAAAGGCAACTGAATTTCGGCAACCGGGGCATCGAAGTCGGAATGCCGCGAAACTCACCGAGTCAAAGCGTTTCGCCGTTTGCGGAAGAAGTCTGATGTAGAACAAGTAGCAGAAGCATACATGCTCAAGAGGGATCACCCGAAATTCAAAGGCAACTGAATTTCGGCAACCGGGGCATCGAAGTCGGAATGCCGCGAAACTCACCGAGTCAAAGCGTTTCGCCGTTTGCGGAAGAAGTCTGATGTAGAACAAGTAGCAGAAGCATACATGCTCAAGAGGGATCACCCGAAATTCAAAGGCAACTGAATTTCGGCAACCGGGGCATCGAAGTCGGAATGCCGCGAAACTCACCGAGTCAAAGCGTTTCGCCGTTTGCGGAAGAAGTCTGATGTAGAACAAGTAGCAGAAGCATACATGCTCAAGAGGGATCACCCGAAATTCAAAGGCAACTGAATTTCGGCAACCGGGGCATCGAAGTCGGAATGCCGCGAAACTCACCGAGTCAAAGCGTTTCGCCGTTTGCGGAAGAAGTCTGATGTAGAACAAGTAGCAGAAGCATACATGCTCAAGAGGGATCACCCGAAATTCAAAGGCAACTGAATTTCGGCAACCGGGGCATCGAAGTCGGAATGCCGCGAAACTCACCGAGTCAAAGCGTTTCGCCGTTTGCGGAAGAAGTCTGATGTAGAACAAGTAGCAGAAGCATACATGCTCAAGAGGGATCACCCGAAATTCAAAGGCAACTGAATTTCGGCAACCGGGGCATCGAAGTCGGAATGCCGCGAAACTCACCGAGTCAAAGCGTTTCGCCGTTTGCGGAAGAAGTCTGATGTAGAACAAGTAGCAGAAGCATACATGCTCAAGAGGGATCACCCGAAATTCAAAGGCAACTGAATTTCGGCAACCGGGGCATCGAAGTCGGAATGCCGCGAAACTCACCGAGTCAAAGCGTTTCGCCGTTTGCGGAAGAAGTCTGATGTAGAACAAGTAGCAGAAGCATACATGCTCAAGAGGGATCACCCGAAATTCAAAGGCAACTGAATTTCGGCAACCGGGGCATCGAAGTCGGAATGCCGCGAAACTCACCGAGTCAAAGCGTTTCGCCGTTTGCGGAAGAAGTCTGATGTAGAACAAGTAGCAGAAGCATACATGCTCAAGAGGGATCACCCGAAATTCAAAGGCAACTGAATTTCGGCAACCGGGGCATCGAAGTCGGAATGCCGCGAAACTCACCGAGTCAAAGCGTTTCGCCGTTTGCGGAAGAAGTCTGATGTAGAACAAGTAGCAGAAGCATACATGCTCAAGAGGGATCACCCGAAATTCAAAGGCAACTGAATTTCGGCAACCGGGGCATCGAAGTCGGAATGCCGCGAAACTCACCGAGTCAAAGCGTTTCGCCGTTTGCGGAAGAAGTCTGATGTAGAACAAGTAGCAGAAGCATACATGCTCAAGAGGGATCACCCGAAATTCAAAGGCAACTGAATTTCGGCAACCGGGGCATCGAAGTCGGAATGCCGCGAAACTCACCGAGTCAAAGCGTTTCGCCGTTTGCGGAAGGAAGTCTGATGTAGAACAAGTAGCAGAAGCATACATGCTCAAGAGGGATCACCCGAAATTCAAAGGCAACTGAATTTCGGCAACCGGGCATCGAAGTCGGAATGCCGCGAAACTCACCGAGTCAAAGCGTTTCGCCGTTTGCGGAAGAAGTGTGATGTAGAACAAGTAGCAGAAGCATACATGCTCAAGAGGGATCACCCGAAATTCAAAGGCAACTGAATTTCGGCAACCGGGGCATCGAAGTCGGAATGCCGCGAAACTCACCGAGTCAAAGCGTTTCGCCGTTTGCGGAAGAAGTCTGATGTAGAACAAGTAGCAGAAGCATACATGCTCAAGAGGGATCACCCGAAATTCAAAGGCAACTGAATTTCGGCAACCGGGGCATCGAAGTCGGAATGCCGCGAAACTCACCGAGTCAAAGCGTTTCGCCGTTTGCGGAAGAAGTCTGATGTAGAACAAGTAGCAGAAGCATACATGCTCAAGAGGGATCACCCGAAATTCAAAGGCAACTGAATTTCGGCAACCGGGGCATCGAAGTCGGAATGCCGCGAAACTCACCGAGTCAAAGCGTTTCGCCGTTTGCGGAAGAAGTCTGATGTAGAACAAGTAGCAGAAGCATACATGCTCAAGAGGGATCACCCGAAATTCAAAGGCAACTGAATTTCGGCAACCGGGGCATCGAAGTCGGAATGCCGCGAAACTCACCGAGTCAAAGCGTTTCGCCGTTTGCGGAAGAAGTGTGATGTAGAACAAGTAGCAGAAGCATACATGCTCAAGAGGGATCACCCGAAATTCAAAGGCAACTGAATTTCGGCAACCGGGGCATCGAAGTCGGAATGCCGCGAAACTCACCGAGTCAAAGCGTTTCGCCGTTTGCGGAAGAAGTCTGATGTAGAACAAGTAGCAGAAGCATACATGCTCAAGAGGGATCACCCGAAATTCAAAGGCAACTGAATTTCGGCAACCGGGGCATCGAAGTCGGAATGCCGCGAAACTCACCGAGTCAAAGCGTTTCGCCGTTTGCGGAAGAAGTCTGATGTAGAACAAGTAGCAGAAGCATACATGCTCAAGAGGGATCACCCGAAATTCAAAGGCAACTGAATTTCGGCAACCGGGGCATCGAAGTCGGAATGCCGCGAAACTCACCGAGTCAAAGCGTTTCGCCGTTTGCGGAAGAAGTCTGATGTAGAACAAGTAGCAGAAGCATACATGCTCAAGAGGGATCACCCGAAATTCAAAGGCAACTGAATTTCGGCAACCGGGGCATCGAAGTCGGAATGCCGCGAAACTCACCGAGTCAAAGCGTTTCGCCGTTTGCGGAAGAAGTCTGATGTAGAACAAGTAGCAGAAGCATACATGCTCAAGAGGGATCACCCGAAATTCAAAGGCAACTGAATTTCGGCAACCGGGGCATCGAAGTCGGAATGCCGCGAAACTCACCGAGTCAAAGCGTTTCGCCGTTTGCGGAAGAAGTCTGATGTAGAACAAGTAGCAGAAGCATACATGCTCAAGAGGGATCACCCGAAATTCAAAGGCAACTGAATTTCGGCAACCGGGGCATCGAAGTCGGAATGCCGCGAAACTCACCGAGTCAAAGCGTTTCGCCGTTTGCGGAAGAAGTCTGATGTAGAACAAGTAGCAGAAGCATACATGCTCAAGAGGGATCACCCGAAATTCAAAGGCAACTGAATTTCGGCAACCGGGGCATCGAAGTCGGAATGCCGCGAAACTCACCGAGTCAAAGCGTTTCGCCGTTTGCGGAAGGAAGTCTGATGTAGAACAAGTAGCAGAAGCATACATGCTCAAGAGGGATCACCCGAAATTCAAAGGCAACTGAATTTCGGCAACCGGGGCATCGAAGTCGGAATGCCGCGAAACTCACCGAGTCAAAGCGTTTCGCCGTTTGCGGAAGAAGTCTGATGTAGAACAAGTAGCAGAAGCATACATGCTCAAGAGGGATCACCCGAAATTCAAAGGCAACTGAATTTCGGCAACCGGGGCATCGAAGTCGGAATGCCGCGAAACTCACCGAGTCAAAGCGTTTCGCCGTTTGCGGAAGAAGTCTGATGTAGAACAAGTAGCAGAAGCATACATGCTCAAGAGGGATCACCCGAAATTCAAAGGCAACTGAATTTCGGCAACCGGGGCATCGAAGTCGGAATGCCGCGAAACTCACCGAGTCAAAGCGTTTCGCCGTTTGCGGAAGAAGTGTGATGTAGAACAAGTAGCAGAAGCATACATGCTCAAGAGGGATCACCCGAAATTCAAAGGCAACTGAATTTCGGCAACCGGGCATCGAAGTCGGAATGCCGCGAAACTCACCGAGTCAAAGCGTTTCGCCGTTTGCGGAAGAAGTCTGATGTAGAACAAGTAGCAGAAGCATACATGCTCAAGAGGGATCACCCGAAATTCAAAGGCAACTGAATTTCGGCAACCGGGGCATCGAAGTCGGAATGCCGCGAAACTCACCGAGTCAAAGCGTTTCGCCGTTTGCGGAAGAAGTCTGATGTAGAACAAGTAGCAGAAGCATACATGCTCAAGAGGGATCACCCGAAATTCAAAGGCAACTGAATTTCGGCAACCGGGCATCGAAGTCGGAATGCCGCGAAACTCACCGAGTCAAAGCGTTTCGCCGTTTGCGGAAGAAGTCTGATGTAGAACAAGTAGCAGAAGCATACATGCTCAAGAGGGATCACCCGAAATTCAAAGGCAACTGAATTTCGGCAACCGGGCATCGAAGTCGGAATGCCGCGAAACTCACCGAGTCAAAGCGTTTCGCCGTTTGCGGAAGAAGTCTGATGTAGAACAAGTAGCAGAAGCATACATGCTCAAGAGGGATCACCCGAAATTCAAAGGCAACTGAATTTCGGCAACCGGGGCATCGAAGTCGGAATGCCGCGAAACTCACCGAGTCAAAGCGTTTCGCCGTTTGCGGAAGAAGTGTGATGTAGAACAAGTAGCAGAAGCATACATGCTCAAGAGGGATCACCCGAAATTCAAAGGCAACTGAATTTCGGCAACCGGGGCATCGAAGTCGGAATGCCGCGAAACTCACCGAGTCAAAGCGTTTCGCCGTTTGCGGAAGAAGTCTGATGTAGAACAAGTAGCAGAAGCATACATGCTCAAGAGGGATCACCCGAAATTCAAAGGCAACTGAATTTCGGCAACCGGGGCATCGAAGTCGGAATGCCGCGAAACTCACCGAGTCAAAGCGTTTCGCCGTTTGCGGAAGAAGTCTGATGTAGAACAAGTAGCAGAAGCATACATGCTCAAGAGGGATCACCCGAAATTCAAAGGCAACTGAATTTCGGCAACCGGGGCATCGAAGTCGGAATGCCGCGAAACTCACCGAGTCAAAGCGTTTCGCCGTTTGCGGAAGAAGTCTGATGTAGAACAAGTAGCAGAAGCATACATGCTCAAGAGGGATCACCCGAAATTCAAAGGCAACTGAATTTCGGCAACCGGGGCATCGAAGTCGGAATGCCGCGAAACTCACCGAGTCAAAGCGTTTCGCCGTTTGCGGAAGAAGTCTGATGTAGAACAAGTAGCAGAAGCATACATGCTCAAGAGGGATCACCCGAAATTCAAAGGCAACTGAATTTCGGCAACCGGGGCATCGAAGTCGGAATGCCGCGAAACTCACCGAGTCAAAGCGTTTCGCCGTTTGCGGAAGAAGTCTGATGTAGAACAAGTAGCAGAAGCATACATGCTCAAGAGGGATCACCCGAAATTCAAAGGCAACTGAATTTCGGCAACCGGGCATCGAAGTCGGAATGCCGCGAAACTCACCGAGTCAAAGCGTTTCGCCGTTTGCGGAAGAAGTCTGATGTAGAACAAGTAGCAGAAGCATACATGCTCAAGAGGGATCACCCGAAATTCAAAGGCAACTGAATTTCGGCAACCGGGGCATCGAAGTCGGAATGCCGCGAAACTCACCGAGTCAAAGCGTTTCGCCGTTTGCGGAAGAAGTCTGATGTAGAACAAGTAGCAGAAGCATACATGCTCAAGAGGGATCACCCGAAATTCAAAGGCAACTGAATTTCGGCAACCGGGCATCGAAGTCGGAATGCCGCGAAACTCACCGAGTCAAAGCGTTTCGCCGTTTGCGGAAGAAGTCTGATGTAGAACAAGTAGCAGAAGCATACATGCTCAAGAGGGATCACCCGAAATTCAAAGGCAACTGAATTTCGGCAACCGGGGCATCGAAGTCGGAATGCCGCGAAACTCACCGAGTCAAAGCGTTTCGCCGTTTGCGGAAGAAGTCTGATGTAGAACAAGTAGCAGAAGCATACATGCTCAAGAGGGATCACCCGAAATTCAAAGGCAACTGAATTTCGGCAACCGGGGCATCGAAGTCGGAATGCCGCGAAACTCACCGAGTCAAAGCGTTTCGCCGTTTGCGGAAGAAGTCTGATGTAGAACAAGTAGCAGAAGCATACATGCTCAAGAGGGATCACCCGAAATTCAAAGGCAACTGAATTTCGGCAACCGGGGCATCGAAGTCGGAATGCCGCGAAACTCACCGAGTCAAAGCGTTTCGCCGTTTGCGGAAGAAGTCTGATGTAGAACAAGTAGCAGAAGCATACATGCTCAAGAGGGATCACCCGAAATTCAAAGGCAACTGAATTTCGGCAACCGGGGCATCGAAGTCGGAATGCCGCGAAACTCACCGAGTCAAAGCGTTTCGCCGTTTGCGGAAGAAGTCTGATGTAGAACAAGTAGCAGAAGCATACATGCTCAAGAGGGATCACCCGAAATTCAAAGGCAACTGAATTTCGGCAACCGGGCATCGAAGTCGGAATGCCGCGAAACTCACCGAGTCAAAGCGTTTCGCCGTTTGCGGAAGAAGTCTGATGTAGAACAAGTAGCAGAAGCATACATGCTCAAGAGGGATCACCCGAAATTCAAAGGCAACTGAATTTCGGCAACCGGGGCATCGAAGTCGGAATGCCGCGAAACTCACCGAGTCAAAGCGTTTCGCCGTTTGCGGAAGAAGTCTGATGTAGAACAAGTAGCAGAAGCATACATGCTCAAGAGGGATCACCCGAAATTCAAAGGCAACTGAATTTCGGCAACCGGGGCATCGAAGTCGGAATGCCGCGAAACTCACCGAGTCAAAGCGTTTCGCCGTTTGCGGAAGAAGTCTGATGTAGAACAAGTAGCAGAAGCATACATGCTCAAGAGGGATCACCCGAAATTCAAAGGCAACTGAATTTCGGCAACCGGGGCATCGAAGTCGGAATGCCGCGAAACTCACCGAGTCAAAGCGTTTCGCCGTTTGCGGAAGAAGTCTGATGTAGAACAAGTAGCAGAAGCATACATGCTCAAGAGGGATCACCCGAAATTCAAAGGCAACTGAATTTCGGCAACCGGGGCATCGAAGTCGGAATGCCGCGAAACTCACCGAGTCAAAGCGTTTCGCCTTTGCGGAAGAAGTCTGATGTAGAACAAGTAGCAGAAGCATTACATGCTCAAGAGGGATCACCCGAAATTCAAAGGCAACTGAATTTCGGCAACCGGGGCATCGAAGTCGGAATGCCGCGAAACTCACCGAGTCAAAGCGTTTCGCCGTTTGCGGAAGAAGTCTGATGTAGAACAAGTAGCAGAAGCATACATGCTCAAGAGGGATCACCCGAAATTCAAAGGCAACTGAATTTCGGCAACCGGGGCATCGAAGTCGGAATGCCGCGAAACTCACCGAGTCAAAGCGTTTCGCCGTTTGCGGAAGAAGTCTGATGTAGAACAAGTAGCAGAAGCATACATGCTCAAGAGGGATCACCCGAAATTCAAAGGCAACTGAATTTCGGCAACCGGGGCATCGAAGTCGGAATGCCGCGAAACTCACCGAGTCAAAGCGTTTCGCCGTTTGCGGAAGAAGTCTGATGTAGAACAAGTAGCAGAAGCATACATGCTCAAGAGGGATCACCCGAAATTCAAAGGCAACTGAATTTCGGCAACCGGGGCATCGAAGTCGGAATGCCGCGAAACTCACCGAGTCAAAGCGTTTCGCCGTTTGCGGAAGAAGTCTGATGTAGAACAAGTAGCAGAAGCATACATGCTCAAGAGGGATCACCCGAAATTCAAAGGCAACTGAATTTCGGCAACCGGGCATCGAAGTCGGAATGCCGCGAAACTCACCGAGTCAAAGCGTTTCCCGTTTGCGGAAGAAGTCTGATGTAGAACAAGTAGCAGAAGCATACATGCTCAAGAGGGATCACCCGAAATTCAAAGGCAACTGAATTTCGGCAACCGGGGCATCGAAGTCGGAATGCCGCGAAACTCACCGAGTCAAAGCGTTTCGCCGTTTGCGGAAGAAGTCTGATGTAGAACAAGTAGCAGAAGCATACATGCTCAAGAGGGATCACCCGAAATTCAAAGGCAACTGAATTTCGGCAACCGGGCATCGAAGTCGGAATGCCGCGAAACTCACCGAGTCAAAGCGTTTCGCCGTTTGCGGAAGAAGTCTGATGTAGAACAAGTAGCAGAAGCATACATGCTCAAGAGGGATCACCCGAAATTCAAAGGCAACTGAATTTCGGCAACCGGGGCATCGAAGTCGGAATGCCGCGAAACTCACCGAGTCAAAGCGTTTCGCCGTTTGCGGAAGAAGTCTGATGTAGAACAAGTAGCAGAAGCATACATGCTCAAGAGGGATCACCCGAAATTCAAAGGCAACTGAATTTCGGCAACCGGGGCATCGAAGTCGGAATGCCGCGAAACTCACCGAGTCAAAGCGTTTCGCCGTTTGCGGAAGAAGTCTGATGTAGAACAAGTAGCAGAAGCATACATGCTCAAGAGGGATCACCCGAAATTCAAAGGCAACTGAATTTCGGCAACCGGGGCATCGAAGTCGGAATGCCGCGAAACTCACCGAGTCAAAGCGTTTCGCCGTTTGCGGAAGAAGTCTGATGTAGAACAAGTAGCAGAAGCATACATGCTCAAGAGGGATCACCCGAAATTCAAAGGCAACTGAATTTCGGCAACCGGGGCATCGAAGTCGGAATGCCGCGAAACTCACCGAGTCAAAGCGTTTCGCCGTTTGCGGAAGAAGTCTGATGTAGAACAAGTAGCAGAAGCATACATGCTCAAGAGGGATCACCCGAAATTCAAAGGCAACTGAATTTCGGCAACCGGGGCATCGAAGTCGGAATGCCGCGAAACTCACCGAGTCAAAGCGTTTCGCCGTTTGCGGAAGAAGTCTGATGTAGAACAAGTAGCAGAAGCATACATGCTCAAGAGGGATCACCCGAAATTCAAAGGCAACTGAATTTCGGCAACCGGGCATCGAAGTCGGAATGCCGCGAAACTCACCGAGTCAAAGCGTTTCGCCGTTTGCGGAAGAAGTCTGATGTAGAACAAGTAGCAGAAGCATACATGCTCAAGAGGGATCACCCGAAATTCAAAGGCAACTGAATTTCGGCAACCGGGGCATCGAAGTCGGAATGCCGCGAAACTCACCGAGTCAAAGCGTTTCGCCGTTTGCGGAAGAAGTCTGATGTAGAACAAGTAGCAGAAGCATACATGCTCAAGAGGGATCACCCGAAATTCAAAGGCAACTGAATTTCGGCAACCGGGGCATCGAAGTCGGAATGCCGCGAAACTCACCGAGTCAAAGCGTTTCGCCGTTTGCGGAAGAAGTCTGATGTAGAACAAGTAGCAGAAGCATACATGCTCAAGAGGGATCACCCGAAATTCAAAGGCAACTGAATTTCGGCAACCGGGGCATCGAAGTCGGAATGCCGCGAAACTCACCGAGTCAAAGCGTTTCGCCGTTTGCGGAAGAAGTCTGATGTAGAACAAGTAGCAGAAGCATACATGCTCAAGAGGGATCACCCGAAATTCAAAGGCAACTGAATTTCGGCAACCGGGCATCGAAGTCGGAATGCCGCGAAACTCACCGAGTCAAAGCGTTTCGCCGTTTGCGGAAGAAGTCTGATGTAGAACAAGTAGCAGAAGCATACATGCTCAAGAGGGATCACCCGAAATTCAAAGGCAACTGAATTTCGGCAACCGGGCATCGAAGTCGGAATGCCGCGAAACTCACCGAGTCAAAGCGTTTCGCCGTTTGCGGAAGAAGTCTGATGTAGAACAAGTAGCAGAAGCATACATGCTCAAGAGGGATCACCCGAAATTCAAAGGCAACTGAATTTCGGCAACCGGGGCATCGAAGTCGGAATGCCGCGAAACTCACCGAGTCAAAGCGTTTCGCCGTTTGCGGAAGAAGTCTGATGTAGAACAAGTAGCAGAAGCATACATGCTCAAGAGGGATCACCCGAAATTCAAAGGCAACTGAATTTCGGCAACCGGGGCATCGAAGTCGGAATGCCGCGAAACTCACCGAGTCAAAGCGTTTCGCCGTTTGCGGAAGAAGTCTGATGTAGAACAAGTAGCAGAAGCATACATGCTCAAGAGGGATCACCCGAAATTCAAAGGCAACTGAATTTCGGCAACCGGGCATCGAAGTCGGAATGCCGCGAAACTCACCGAGTCAAAGCGTTTCGCCGTTTGCGGAAGAAGTCTGATGTAGAACAAGTAGCAGAAGCATACATGCTCAAGAGGGATCACCCGAAATTCAAAGGCAACTGAATTTCGGCAACCGGGGCATCGAAGTCGGAATGCCGCGAAACTCACCGAGTCAAAGCGTTTCGCATTTGCGGAAGAAGTCTGATGTAGAACAAGTAGCAGAAGCATACATGCTCAAGAGGGATCACCCGAAATTCAAAGGCAACTGAATTTCGGCAACCGGGGCATCGAAGTCGGAATGCCGCGAAACTCACCGAGTCAAAGCGTTTCGCCGTTTGCGGAAGAAGTCTGATGTAGAACAAGTAGCAGAAGCATACATGCTCAAGAGGGATCACCCGAAATTCAAAGGCAACTGAATTTCGGCAACCGGGCATCGAAGTCGGAATGCCGCGAAACTCACCGAGTCAAAGCGTTTCGCCGTTTGCGGAAGAAGTCTGATGTAGAACAAGTAGCAGAAGCATACATGCTCAAGAGGGATCACCCGAAATTCAAAGGCAACTGAATTTCGGCAACCGGGCATCGAAGTCGGAATGCCGCGAAACTCACCGAGTCAAAGCGTTTCGCCGTTTGCGGAAGAAGTCTGATGTAGAACAAGTAGCAGAAGCATACATGCTCAAGAGGGATCACCCGAAATTCAAAGGCAACTGAATTTCGGCAACCGGGCATCGAAGTCGGAATGCCGCGAAACTCACCGAGTCAAAGCGTTTCGCCGTTTGCGGAAGAAGTCTGATGTAGAACAAGTAGCAGAAGCATACATGCTCAAGAGGGATCACCCGAAATTCAAAGGCAACTGAATTTCGGCAACCGGGGCATCGAAGTCGGAATGCCGCGAAACTCACCGAGTCAAAGCGTTTCGCCGTTTGCGGAAGAAGTCTGATGTAGAACAAGTAGCAGAAGCATACATGCTCAAGAGGGATCACCCGAAATTCAAAGGCAACTGAATTTCGGCAACCGGGCATCGAAGTCGGAATGCCGCGAAACTCACCGAGTCAAAGCGTTTCGCCGTTTGCGGAAGAAGTCTGATGTAGAACAAGTAGCAGAAGCATACATGCTCAAGAGGGATCACCCGAAATTCAAAGGCAACTGAATTTCGGCAACCGGGGCATCGAAGTCGGAATGCCGCGAAACTCACCGAGTCAAAGCGTTTCGCCGTTTGCGGAAGAAGTCTGATGTAGAACAAGTAGCAGAAGCATACATGCTCAAGAGGGATCACCCGAAATTCAAAGGCAACTGAATTTCGGCAACCGGGGCATCGAAGTCGGAATGCCGCGAAACTCACCGAGTCAAAGCGTTTCGCCGTTTGCGGAAGAAGTCTGATGTAGAACAAGTAGCAGAAGCATACATGCTCAAGAGGGATCACCCGAAATTCAAAGGCAACTGAATTTCGGCAACCGGGCATCGAAGTCGGAATGCCGCGAAACTCACCGAGTCAAAGCGTTTCGCCGTTTGCGGAAGAAGTCTGATGTAGAACAAGTAGCAGAAGCATACATGCTCAAGAGGGATCACCCGAAATTCAAAGGCAACTGAATTTCGGCAACCGGGCATCGAAGTCGGAATGCCGCGAAACTCACCGAGTCAAAGCGTTTCGCCGTTTGCGGAAGAAGTCTGATGTAGAACAAGTAGCAGAAGCATACATGCTCAAGAGGGATCACCCGAAATTCAAAGGCAACTGAATTTCGGCAACCGGGGCATCGAAGTCGGAATGCCGCGAAACTCACCGAGTCAAAGCGTTTCGCCGTTTGCGGAAGAAGTCTGATGTAGAACAAGTAGCAGAAGCATACATGCTCAAGAGGGATCACCCGAAATTCAAAGGCAACTGAATTTCGGCAACCGGGGCATCGAAGTCGGAATGCCGCGAAACTCACCGAGTCAAAGCGTTTCGCCTTTGCGGAAGAAGTCTGATGTAGAACAAGTAGCAGAAGCATACATGCTCAAGAGGGATCACCCGAAATTCAAAGGCAACTGAATTTCGGCAACCGGGGCATCGAAGTCGGAATGCCGCGAAACTCACCGAGTCAAAGCGTTTCGCCGTTTGCGGAAGAAGTCTGATGTAGAACAAGTAGCAGAAGCATACATGCTCAAGAGGGATCACCCGAAATTCAAAGGCAACTGAATTTCGGCAACCGGGGCATCGAAGTCGGAATGCCGCGAAACTCACCGAGTCAAAGCGTTTCGCCGTTTGCGGAAGAAGTCTGATGTAGAACAAGTAGCAGAAGCATACATGCTCAAGAGGGATCACCCGAAATTCAAAGGCAACTGAATTTCGGCAACCGGGGCATCGAAGTCGGAATGCCGCGAAACTCACCGAGTCAAAGCGTTTCGCCATTTGCGGAAGAAGTCTGATGTAGAACAAGTAGCAGAAGCATACATGCTCAAGAGGGATCACCCGAAATTCAAAGGCAACTGAATTTCGGCAACCGGGGCATCGAAGTCGGAATGCCGCGAAACTCACCGAGTCAAAGCGTTTCGCCGTTTGCGGAAGAAGTCTGATGTAGAACAAGTAGCAGAAGCATACATGCTCAAGAGGGATCACCCGAAATTCAAAGGCAACTGAATTTCGGCAACCGGGGCATCGAAGTCGGAATGCCGCGAAACTCACCGAGTCAAAGCGTTTCGCCGTTTGCGGAAGAAGTCTGATGTAGAACAAGTAGCAGAAGCATACATGCTCAAGAGGGATCACCCGAAATTCAAAGGCAACTGAATTTCGGCAACCGGGGCATCGAAGTCGGAATGCCGCGAAACTCACCGAGTCAAAGCGTTTCGCCGTTTGCGGAAGAAGTCTGATGTAGAACAAGTAGCAGAAGCATACATGCTCAAGAGGGATCACCCGAAATTCAAAGGCAACTGAATTTCGGCAACCGGGCATCGAAGTCGGAATGCCGCGAAACTCACCGAGTCAAAGCGTTTCGCCGTTTGCGGAAGAAGTCTGATGTAGAACAAGTAGCAGAAGCATACATGCTCAAGAGGGATCACCCGAAATTCAAAGGCAACTGAATTTCGGCAACCGGGGCATCGAAGTCGGAATGCCGCGAAACTCACCGAGTCAAAGCGTTTCGCCGTTTGCGGAAGAAGTCTGATGTAGAACAAGTAGCAGAAGCATACATGCTCAAGAGGGATCACCCGAAATTCAAAGGCAACTGAATTTCGGCAACCGGGCATCGAAGTCGGAATGCCGCGAAACTCACCGAGTCAAAGCGTTTCGCCGTTTGCGGAAGAAGTCTGATGTAGAACAAGTAGCAGAAGCATACATGCTCAAGAGGGATCACCCGAAATTCAAAGGCAACTGAATTTCGGCAACCGGGGCATCGAAGTCGGAATGCCGCGAAACTCACCGAGTCAAAGCGTTTCGCCGTTTGCGGAAGAAGTCTGATGTAGAACAAGTAGCAGAAGCATACATGCTCAAGAGGGATCACCCGAAATTCAAAGGCAACTGAATTTCGGCAACCGGGGCATCGAAGTCGGAATGCCGCGAAACTCACCGAGTCAAAGCGTTTCGCCGTTTGCGGAAGAAGTCTGATGTAGAACAAGTAGCAGAAGCATACATGCTCAAGAGGGATCACCCGAAATTCAAAGGCAACTGAATTTCGGCAACCGGGCATCGAAGTCGGAATGCCGCGAAACTCACCGAGTCAAAGCGTTTCGCCGTTTGCGGAAGAAGTCTGATGTAGAACAAGTAGCAGAAGCATACATGCTCAAGAGGGATCACCCGAAATTCAAAGGCAACTGAATTTCGGCAACCGGGGCATCGAAGTCGGAATGCCGCGAAACTCACCGAGTCAAAGCGTTTCGCCGTTTGCGGAAGAAGTCTGATGTAGAACAAGTAGCAGAAGCATACATGCTCAAGAGGGATCACCCGAAATTCAAAGGCAACTGAATTTCGGCAACCGGGGCATCGAAGTCGGAATGCCGCGAAACTCACCGAGTCAAAGCGTTTCGCCGTTTGCGGAAGAAGTCTGATGTAGAACAAGTAGCAGAAGCATACATGCTCAAGAGGGATCACCCGAAATTCAAAGGCAACTGAATTTCGGCAACCGGGGCATCGAAGTCGGAATGCCGCGAAACTCACCGAGTCAAAGCGTTTCGCCGTTTGCGGAAGAAGTCTGATGTAGAACAAGTAGCAGAAGCATACATGCTCAAGAGGGATCACCCGAAATTCAAAGGCAACTGAATTTCGGCAACCGGGGCATCGAAGTCGGAATGCCGCGAAACTCACCGAGTCAAAGCGTTTCGCCGTTTGCGGAAGAAGTCTGATGTAGAACAAGTAGCAGAAGCATACATGCTCAAGAGGGATCACCCGAAATTCAAAGGCAACTGAATTTCGGCAACCGGGGCATCGAAGTCGGAATGCCGCGAAACTCACCGAGTCAAAGCGTTTCGCCGTTTGCGGAAGAAGTCTGATGTAGAACAAGTAGCAGAAGCATACATGCTCAAGAGGGATCACCCGAAATTCAAAGGCAACTGAATTTCGGCAACCGGGGCATCGAAGTCGGAATGCCGCGAAACTCACCGAGTCAAAGCGTTTCGCCGTTTGCGGAAGAAGTCTGATGTAGAACAAGTAGCAGAAGCATACATGCTCAAGAGGGATCACCCGAAATTCAAAGGCAACTGAATTTCGGCAACCGGGGCATCGAAGTCGGAATGCCGCGAAACTCACCGAGTCAAAGCGTTTCGCCGTTTGCGGAAGAAGTCTGATGTAGAACAAGTAGCAGAAGCATACATGCTCAAGAGGGATCACCCGAAATTCAAAGGCAACTGAATTTCGGCAACCGGGCATCGAAGTCGGAATGCCGCGAAACTCACCGAGTCAAAGCGTTTCGCCGTTTGCGGAAGAAGTCTGATGTAGAACAAGTAGCAGAAGCATACATGCTCAAGAGGGATCACCCGAAATTCAAAGGCAACTGAATTTCGGCAACCGGGGCATCGAAGTCGGAATGCCGCGAAACTCACCGAGTCAAAGCGTTTCGCCGTTTGCGGAAGAAGTCTGATGTAGAACAAGTAGCAGAAGCATACATGCTCAAGAGGGATCACCCGAAATTCAAAGGCAACTGAATTTCGGCAACCGGGGCATCGAAGTCGGAATGCCGCGAAACTCACCGAGTCAAAGCGTTTCGCCGTTTGCGGAAGAAGTCTGATGTAGAACAAGTAGCAGAAGCATACATGCTCAAGAGGGATCACCCGAAATTCAAAGGCAACTGAATTTCGGCAACCGGGGCATCGAAGTCGGAATGCCGCGAAACTCACCGAGTCAAAGCGTTTCGCCGTTTGCGGAAGAAGTCTGATGTAGAACAAGTAGCAGAAGCATACATGCTCAAGAGGGATCACCCGAAATTCAAAGGCAACTGAATTTCGGCAACCGGGCATCGAAGTCGGAATGCCGCGAAACTCACCGAGTCAAAGCGTTTCGCCGTTTGCGGAAGAAGTCTGATGTAGAACAAGTAGCAGAAGCATACATGCTCAAGAGGGATCACCCGAAATTCAAAGGCAACTGAATTTCGGCAACCGGGCATCGAAGTCGGAATGCCGCGAAACTCACCGAGTCAAAGCGTTTCGCCGTTTGGCGGAAGAAGTCTGATGTAGAACAAGTAGCAGAAGCATACATGCTCAAGAGGATCACCCGAAATTCAAAGGCAACTGAATTTCGGCAACCGGGGCATCGAAGTCGGAATGCCGCGAAACTCACCGAGTCAAAGCGTTTCGCCGTTTGCGGAAGAAGTCTGATGTAGAACAAGTAGCAGAAGCATACATGCTCAAGAGGGATCACCCGAAATTCAAAGGCAACTGAATTTCGGCAACCGGGGCATCGAAGTCGGAATGCCGCGAAACTCACCGAGTCAAAGCGTTTCGCCGTTTGCGGAAGAAGTCTGATGTAGAACAAGTAGCAGAAGCATACATGCTCAAGAGGGATCACCCGAAATTCAAAGGCAACTGAATTTCGGCAACCGGGCATCGAAGTCGGAATGCCGCGAAACTCACCGAGTCAAAGCGTTTCGCCGTTTGCGGAAGAAGTCTGATGTAGAACAAGTAGCAGAAGCATACATGCTCAAGAGGGATCACCCGAAATTCAAAGGCAACTGAATTTCGGCAACCGGGCATCGAAGTCGGAATGCCGCGAAACTCACCGAGTCAAAGCGTTTCGCCGTTGCGGAAGAAGTCTGATGTAGAACAAGTAGCAGAAGCATACATGCTCAAGAGGGATCACCCGAAATTCAAAGGCAACTGAATTTCGGCAACCGGGCATCGAAGTCGGAATGCCGCGAAACTCACCGAGTCAAAGCGTTTCGCCGTTTGCGGAAGAAGTGTGATGTAGAACAAGTAGCAGAAGCATACATGCTCAAGAGGGATCACCCGAAATTCAAAGGCAACTGAATTTCGGCAACCGGGCATCGAAGTCGGAATGCCGCGAAACTCACCGAGTCAAAGCGTTTCGCCGTTTGCGGAAGAAGTCTGATGTAGAACAAGTAGCAGAAGCATACATGCTCAAGAGGGATCACCCGAAATTCAAAGGAAACTGAATTTCGGCAACCGGGACATCGAAGTCCGAATGCCGCGAAACTCACCGAGGCAAATCGTTTCGCCGTTTGCGAAAGAAGTCTGATGGAGAACAAGTAGCAGAAGCTTACATGCTCAAGAGGGATCACCCGAAATTCAAAGGCAACTGAATTTCGGCATCCAGGGTATCGAAGTCGGAATGTCGCGAAACTCTCCGAGGCAAAGCGTTTCGCCGTTTGCGGAAGAAGTCTTATGTAGAACATGTAGCAGAAGCATACATGCTCAAGAGGGATCACCCGAAATTCAAAGGCAACTGAATTTCGGCCACCGGGGCATCGAATTCGGAATACGCGAAACTCACCGAGGCAAAGCGTTTCGCTGTTTGCGGAAGATGTCTCATGTAGAACAAGTAGCAGAAGCCTAAATGCTCAAGAGGGATCACCCGAAATTCAAAGGAAACTGAATTTCGGCAACCGGGGCATCGAAGTCCGAATGCTGCCAAACTGACCGAGGCAAATTGTTTCGCCGTTTGCGGAAGAAGTCTGATGTAGAACAAGTAGCAGAAGCATACATGCTCAAGAGGGATCACCCGAAATTCAAGGGCAACTGAATTTCGGCAACCGGGGCATCGAAGTCGGAATGCCGCGAAACTCACCGAGTCAAAGCGTTTCGCCATTTGCGGAAGATGTCTGATGTAGAACATCTAGCAGAAGCATACATGCTCAAG